>JABBOT010000080.1:11587479-12121763 GCA_016165875.1 Acanthopleura granulata | reverse complement strand
TACAGAACAAGATCTCTCACCGTTCTTATCAAACTTTTGAAAAGAAACTGCCTCAATGAACTGGCTGGGCTTACTTGAAATAGATAATTTTGTTGATGGAAAATATGCTCAAATTTATACCAAGTTGTCAAAACATTTCAAAAATATGCACATAGCGGTAGTTGTAAACATTGTAAGAAGTCATTGTCACTGGGTTCCTACCACAGACACAAAACATAACAGACATGTGATCTGTGGGGTGTTTTGTTACTTGATCTGAGAGAATTTCTCCACTGATCAGTCCAACTTTCTACCAACTTGACCTGTTTCAATTTCAGGTCAGTATAGTGCTCCTTGATTGGCCTGTGAATCTGTGGGGTCTACAGTGTTATCTGGATCTTAATGTAAACTGAACTAGTTTTAGGACAGTCATGTCAGTGGTTGTCAAACGTGTGTAATGCTGTCCAGGTACAAGCTTGTCTGCATATTGCCAGCATGGCACATAGTTCACCTCCTGTTAGAACAGCATATTAAAATGTTTGTCACAAAGTTAGCTGCAGACAAGCATGCTGTCTTTCAGACTGCCACTTCTTTTTGTCTATCAGCAGATTATATTTTTTTCAGGTTTGTTGATTTAAAAAGTTAGAGAAGTGTATGTGTTGAATGCTTGATTTGAAGGATTCTGAACACTACATTAATGCAAGCCAGAAAATAAGTTTTAAAATGTTGCATGACAGGATTGGCAAATTTTCCAGTCAAGTGCAGACTATGCAGGTTTCTTCAATTATATATTTGAATGCTTTTTAATGCAACACTAAGCAGTTTCTTCACTATCATTATGGGTGGTGGAAATGGGTGTAAAACCAACAACTTTTAACAAGTTTCTGATGAACTTTCCAACGAATGATTTACAGATTTACAGATCACTTCATAGTGGTAGAAGGCAAGTGGTTCTCCATGAACATTACACTGTTCAAAGAGGCAAAAAAGCACCGTTGTATGCTTGAGACAGGGCAAATCTAACAATGTCATGTACAAAGCAGTGTTTGAACCTGTGCCTTGTGTACAAGTACCCTGTCTTTTTAATTTTATTAATATGATATTTGTCCATTTGTGCCCTATACATCAGTGAAAAACAGTGCAAACAGAGCATTGAAAGAAAATGCACGATTTACAGCATCGCCACTGAATTCTGACTCCACTTAATGAAACTTAATTGTTGAGATAGAAACGATTATCTAGAACTTGATAAGGAGCATGTCTTTTTCAGCAAGGATAAATATAACCCTTGAGTCTGTTTCAGTTGGAATGTTCTGAGAAAAAACTATGTTTTCAGTCTTATGTAAAGTAAGTATTACCGTAAAGAACCTAAACTTTCGCCCGTGATTAAGTCGCACATTTTACCAAACCCTTATAGTTTTGTTGAACTTAGAAAGGTGTTTTTGAGATTTGTTTCAGAATGTATCATGTTCGAAAAATATAAGTTTTGCCTGCAAATGTAGCATTTTGCAATGTTTATGTGCCTTGAAAATGCATTTTTTTTGTGTGTGGAAAAATTTAGGTGATTTACCCAAAGTGACCTTAAAATAAATTTCCCACTCATTGTTAGAGAGGGGCAGTCAAAACCTGTTGGACTGAGTAGAACTAACTTGCATGATATGCATTTTCTGTTTAATCCACAGTGTTAATCTGGGAGTATAGGTCAGCAAATAATGCTGAATCATGCCTAAGATTCCAGGGCCATGACATGTTGACATGGATGTCAACATTTACCATGACGCTTTAATGTTTACATTTGTGTGCATTATGATTCTCACTTTATACCCAAGGTTTGCAGGTTTATCAATCTGTCTTTAATTAGAAGTGGTCATCGAGTACTTAGCAGTCCATTACATATACTGATCCATCATCAGTACAACTATTTCTTTTACAACGTACATCTTGGAATGAGTTGAAGTTACTGGGATTGAGTTTAAACAAGTTCGATTCTCAAAAAAAAACCAAAACAACAACAACAGGATTTTCAAGGTTTCTGCCAGTTGTATTCTAAATTTTCTGTGAGTTGTTATAAGGGAATAATGGTACATTAAACACAATAATGAGTTGGGTATAGCTACAGATGTTTGGGGACTGTTAAGTTCAGCTAGTTGGACCTGAAGCTCTTCAGTCTCTCGAGGTAATATTGCATATCCCTCAGTGTTTTCTGTATTGACCTCACTTACTTTGCCTTCTACCAAATTTCAGCAACGAAAGAGTGCTAGCTGTGTAATTTTTATACTCTCTAAATCTGAGATGTAAGAGGATTTCTTACAATTCTTCCTTCTCCTCGACTAACAGACCACAGATCTTATTATATGTTAGTACACAATATGCAGGCTGCCATGCTCTGCCACATATCTCCATGCTCAGCTACACATCTTGATACCCTGCCGCCCATCTCCATGCTCTGCCACACATCTCCATGCTCAGCTACATATCTCCATACACTGCTACACATCTTGATACCCTGCCACCCATCTCCATGCTCTGCCACACATCTCCATGCTCAGCTACATATCTCCATACACTGCTACACATCTTGATACCCTGTCACACATCTCCATGCTCTGCCACACATCTCCATACTCTGCCACACATCTCCATGCTCTGCCACCCATCTCCATACTCTGCCACATATCTCCATACTCTGCCACACATCTCCATGCTCTGCCACACATCTCCATACTCTGCCACCCATCTCCATACTCTGCCACATATCTCCATGCTCAGCTACATATCTCCATACACTGCTACACATCTTGATACCCTGTCACACATCTCCATGCTCTGCCACACATCTCCATACTCTGCCACCCATCTCCATACTCTGCCACATATCTTCATACTCTGCCACACATCTCCATGCTCTGCCACACTCTGCCACACATCTCCATGCTCTGCCACACATCTCCATGCTCTGCCACCCATCTCCACACTCTGCCACATATCTCCATGCTCAGCCACATATCTCCATACACTGCCACACATCTTGATACCCTGTCACACATTTCCATACTCAGCCACCCATCTCCATGCTCTGCCTCACATCTCCATGTTTTGCCACACATTTCCATGCTCTGAAGCACATCCCCATACTCTAACATATCATACCGTTCAGTATATACCTTGATATTAACATAGAAGCCATCACCATATTTTGTGTTTGATGTTTATAGTTTTTATGCACCAATGTTGAAATTTGGTCATATATTCTATTTTATCTCTGGGTTAGGTAATAGACATGTGTTGTATGACCTCAGCATAGCGCTGTAGAGTCAGGAGAGATTCTGTTCATACACGTACATCGGGTACTTAATACAATCCATCTGGTGAATTTAGCACCTATTACATGACCAGTGAGAACGGCACATTTTTCTTCTTAGACCTGGGTATTTTAGCTTTTGAGATTGACATCGATGCCTGTAGACAAGGCCCAGAAGGCCACATAGTGGGTTTCCGCCTTAACATTTGTTTTTGTAACACATTTTGGGGCATGAAATTTGTCAGTACATGTGCATCGGCATGTATATCTGGGTCACTGGTTATGAAACAGTTGCAGTTTTTTCTAAAAATACAACAAAGCCAGGCTTTACTCTTGTCTGCTTGTCGCTGGGTTTTACATTGCCTAACTTGGGAATTTTGAACTTGAACAAAAGAAAACTTATATAATGTTTGTCCATATATATTCCTGTATATGTTAATCTAAATTATAGTCTTTCTAACTCAATGACATGGGACATACGATGTTGCAAAGAGATATTTTTAGATTGTTCCCAGGACCTCGATCTAGCCCAAATTAAATCTGTTATAATGATGGACAGGTGTGTTAATTTCTTTCTTATGTAAGCTAGGATGTATTTATAAGCCTTACATAAATGCTTTTTTGGATGCACCGTACAAGTTATGTGCTATTTTCAGTGTATCCAGTCCAACGTGTTCTATAGTGATGAAATGGTTACCATCTGGAAAGGTTGTTAGAGTTCATTTTGGAAAAAAATGTAGAATACTGGACCTTTACGTACATTGCACTTGTGTGTATATGAACCAACTATCAGAATGTTTTCTATAAATTTAAATTTTTTTAGGTTTCAAATACGAGTCGAGTCTTATGTAAACTGGAAACTCCGTGACGTGTGAAGATGTAGGTTTTGGCTTGGGATAATAAGTCGTTTTTAAACAACTGAGCTGAGCTCTTTTTCGTTATTATTTTGACATTTTGGAGCTGAATGCATTTTCCAAAAACTTTATAAATCAAATTTGTCTTACCCTTTTGCTGGTAACATACCATTGGGCTATTGTGCCATAAGGCAACGTGATTTAGGAGGAACGTTACAAAGTTTTGTGAAAGGGGCTTCAGTGATGGTTATGTACTTGCGATTAAACTATGGAAATGGCCCTGTTTATGTTACATTCAGTTTAAATGGAAGGATACAAATTTCTCAGATTAAGTGTCAATATAAAATACATGTACATTGCACAAAAGCCATAGGGTTTCTGTGGAACATAAGGTTGTGCCTCATTTCTCAGTGGTTTCTCCTTACAGACAGTACAAGTACTGGTTTGTGACCCAGTGCATGCCTGTCTTTATAGTGGCTGCAGGACTTGAGGCATGGAGTCAGTATCACTCATGGACAGAGAATCTTTAACATTTCCCTGCGTAAATTGTTATGGGGGGGGAGGCGAAGGAGGTGGTTGATCGTGTTTCCTTGTCTTCTTACACGAAGTTTGCTGAAGTTACTTGCCTTTCACCAACATACATGTAATGTTTGTTGTTTTCCCAAGTTGCTGCTTTAGGCATACACTGCCTATAACTCCCCTATAAAACTTGCTAACATTGTGTTATATTTAGTCAAAATTTCTTAAGTATGCCTTGTATCAACAATCAGATACAAGCTTTACACTCGTACAAAAACATACATTTATAATCTGTTTTGTCACTACTTCTTGTAAAAAGAAATTTATATAAAAAAACAAGACCACCAAAACTTGCTAACGTTTGAGTGGTATTGAGCAAGAATTGAATAGGTAAGAAAAGACATTCTTAGAAACATAAATGGATATATAAGTGTATGAATTCATGTAGCTTTTTGTAGGAGACTGAATCTGAATCCAGGTTTTGTTTCTTCATGATGTAGACATCTGTTGACTGCTGCCCCTGTGCACATTTGTGTGTTAGCCATGTGCTGCATGTATACAGGGGCTTACATTTTCTGATGATAAATTGGAGATCTCTTGTGTCAAAATGCCGCTGATCCATAAAGCCACTGGGCCATGCAAAAATTTAATAAGTGAAAAGTAAATTGCAGTACAGTACGCTGCCTCTGTCAGCCTTTCCTTTGCATTTGTTCGCTGTTGACTGAATTATCACCCCTCAGGCTTTTCTCCAGTTGGATTCTTCCAGCTTAAGGTACATGTTCATATATTTATTTTATTTATTTGACTGGTGTTTTACGCCATACTCAAGAATATTTCACTTATACGGCAGTGGCCAGCGTTATGGTGGGGGGAAACCGGGCAGAGCCCGGGGGAAGCCCACGACCATCTGCAGGTTGCTGGCAGACCTTCGTGTGTACGGCCGGAGAGGAAGCCAGCATGAGCTGGACTTGAACTCACAGCGACCGCATTGCTGGGAGGCTTCGGGTTGTTCATATGTTCAAGAGGACACGAATACTATGTCAACACATAGTAACTGGAACAATAGTCCACATGGTCATGTCGTGTCATTATTGAATAAGTGAAATATTCTTGAGTATAGGTAAAGCTTGAATCACTTTACGAAAGGATGGACTTGTTTAGGCATTTAAGGCAGTGGTGCATGTATGTCTCAAATTTTCAAGTTCAACATTCTGAAAATCCTTGGAATTGATCATGTCTGCCAGTGTTGTAGTAGTCATGACTTGAGCAATTGGAACTGTGCCTCAGTGAATGTCTTCTAGCAAGTTTACCACTCATTGATTCCAACAAAGAAAACCTTATTGCACATGCTGACAGGGCAAAAGGTTATCAAAGCACTAAAAACAAAACTTACAAAGGTGCGAAAGTACATGTAGATCGTCTCTTGAAATACCACTGTCAGTGTGAAACTTAGACTGCTTTCAGTAGTACAGGGGAAAGTGTTGATTTTTAGTATGAAGTGCCCTTTTAGCACTTAAATGTACCACAGAAGCAGGAGGTCTTTTGGACATATCTGAAGTTTACATGTCAAAAAAAAAAAAAAAAATAACAAAAATCCACCCTAGTTTTTGTCCTCAGTGCACCCCCTGCCACCAAATTAGAAAATTCATGCCACATCAACAAGAACAGTCCATCTGTTTATAATCCTGACATGCTCTGGATTGGACCATTATGCTTGCAAGATTAACATGTCTTGTTGATTTGAAATGTTCCATATATCTTTAGGTTTAGTTTTGACTAGTTTGGCATTGTGAGAAACAAGCAGTCTGTCAGTTTTGTCTGGACAGTGATAAACAAGACATAGGTTTGTATGTAGCCTTGACCTTAGTGTACTCCCTGTGCCATCAAATTCTGCAGTTTATTTTTTTATGGGACAGTTTAGTTTTACATACATGTAAACATCTAACTATTTTATGACAATTGTATATTGTGTGCCTGTCTGCACAGACACTTGGGCTGAATTGATAGTGTAAAATTCCAGTCATTGAAAACTAAGTAAATAAAATGCATGCAGCGGTACCCGGTTGACGTGTGTGTATATATATATATAATACTATATAATCGTTGTTTCAGGATGTTCTACGTTGTCCTTTTTCTTTCTGGATTGGTAAGTTAATCCGTGGATTACATGTTAATAGCGCCCTAAAGAAGTACAATGTCTCAGCAGGAAGGTCTTCATCAGCCTGCTAACGGTCGTGGCTTTCCCGCGGGCTCTGCCTGGTTTCCTCCCATTTACTGTAATCGTATAAATGAAATATTCTTGAGTACGGCGTAAAGCACCAATCAATTAAATAAATAAATAAATATTTGATGTGATTTAATATGTGTTCTTTTTTTATGTGGCCAGCTCAATTCCATTTCTTGTCTGTGACTACGTCCGGGATTCTGATCCAAGCCTGGTGGTATCTCGCACCCTTATACCTGAACTATTTCCTAAAAGTTAAAAAAAGAAAGTTCATTACGGAACCTCCGTTTGCAGGTAGGGCTAACTCAGTGGCCCATAAGCGTCTTACCAGTGTGGTCTTGTGAGAGCAAGTCCACCTGGTTTCCTTTTCAGCCGTACATGGGAGGGTCTACCAGCAACCTGCGGATGGTCGTGGGGTCTCGCCCGGGCTCTGCCCGGTTTCCTCCCACCAAAACACTGGCCTCTGTCATACAAGTGAAATGTTCTGGAGTACTGCGTAAAACACCAATCAAATAAAGAAGTTAGTTATTTCCAGAGTGAATAATGGTGTATATATTGACCTCATTGTTGCAGGTGCATCTCAGTCAAGCACAGAATGTCAACTGTAAGTACAACTTGTAGTGACACCGTCCTTCATACCCCAGCAGATGAGGAGTTGCATATTGGCACGGCCTTGTCTGAGTTGCATGCATATTTTCTGTTCTGCGAGTGTATTTTGGGCAGTAATTCTTAGTCACATATATATAGGAATATGAAATAAGCTTCAATAGTTTATACCGGACACACACTGCTGTCCCACAGTCATCGGAGCTTGGATACGTTTAATGATGCCATTAATAGTAAAGCCTCCATACCATGCCGTGTTGATGTTGAAAACCCAGATCAGTCAAATTTTTCATTTGTTGTGAGGAGACTAGAGCTTTTCGCGTCGTGTGTGTGTGTGTGTGTGTAAGTCCGTCTCAATCTTGTTTCCTATTTACCCTTTAAGATTTTTAATTGGCACGCGATCTTTAGCATACCGTGATATGAGATATGCACGCGTTTCAAAAGATAAATGACGACAATTTTTTCGGCATTATGTCCTTTTTTGAATGGGCCAGTTTTACTCAATATATTAGTTTTCCAAATTGTTTCTTATCCTGTAACGAATTTCAATGAAAGCTGCTGTACATCTTTCATGACACTGCACAGCAGATGGCATCGTGCCTTCCAACCCATTCGGTATCTCTGCGGCTTCGTAGGAAGGTTTCGCCGGGAACCTGAAGAAGGGGCTAATTTTCGGATGTGACCAGGGTGGAAAATTCCGTTGTTGAACATGTACGTTCCTCACCTGTAGAAGTCTAATGTTTATAGCAACAAAACAGATTTCCCGTATGGCTCCAATCAGTTTCTGTAGTTTGAACATATAATTTTATGATCTAAATGAATTATGTCTTTCTTTGGTTAGATACCATTCAATGCAAAACCCATTCTGTCGGAAACTTCATGTTGTCGTTCGAGAATTTGGGGGATTCTGTCCCCTACCATTTCCTCTTAGACTGCTCCGAATCTCAGACGACTGTCTACTTACCCCCCTTGACCAGAGTGGATTACTCAGCCGTGCTTTACCGCGGTGATGGCAACCCTGCAGCGAATGGTACCTGTGGCCTTCAGGTAAGGTGGATATATGGCATCAACTTCCCAACTTTCCGTCCCGACTCGTTTAATGTGAAATAGATATGAAAATATTTTCTTGGGTATTTTGACCTATTCTTTGTTTCCCAGGTTCTTGCTATGGTATGAAGTGGTCATGTAAGAACCCGTGAATAAAAAACCAGAGTAATAGTGTAATAAAATCCCGTAGTGTTTTAAATTTCCGTAATGAAACATATTTCACTAGGCATAACACTTGCTACCCTAATGTAATATTACTAACATTATTACTGTGACATTTTTGTAAAACGGGTACCAATGTAGTAATTATTACATTATGGATAGCAATTCCCGAGTGCTGCTTGCCCAGTATGTTATATGTATTACACTATGGGTAAACCTGTCAATTATGACAGCCCTGCGCAAGTACTTTTTTTTTGCTTCAAGCATTCAACACTCTATACCAACGGCGCAATGGGGGAGGGGGGGGGTCCGTTGCAGCCAGGGCTAGCGCAGCTTAATGACCTAAGAACCTCTCACCAATGCAGTTGCTGTGAGTTCAAGTCCAGCTCGTGCTAACTTAATCTCCGGCCATAAGTTGGAAGATCCGCCAGCTATCCTAGATATTGTGGGATCCTCCTGGGCTCTGCTCGATTTCTTCCTGGTTTCTTCCCACCATAATGCTGGTGGCCGTCGTATAGGTGAAATATTCTTGAGTAAGGCCTAAAACACGTCAAATAAATAGACGCAAATTGCAGCCTTTCAATACATTGTTTGCTCTGGCTCTAAGGGTCGGTTCACTCTTTTCTGTTCCATTTGAAATTCAGAAAAAATGATGGGCTCACTTGAGTAACGTTTTTTAAGTAGCGAAAAGATCTTTAAATAAGAACTGCTTATTATGGATAAACTGAACGAAAATATAAACGCAACACTTTTGTTTTTGCTATATTCCACAATATAATGCTGTGATATTTGTCAATACAGTGCCCAGGGATGACTAAGAGCAAAACCTTAGACCAGTTTAGTCTCCCAAATCAAACTGTTGTGGATTTCAAACCTATTCACCGTTTTGACCCGTCAGAGAGGTGTGGATTTTTCTGTAGTATTCCGTGATCTGTGAGGTCTTCCCTGGCACTATTTACCCTCAGGTGTACACAAGGACACCCGTACAGTATAAGTTCTGTCTAAATGCTCGATACCACCGATGTCACAAAACCAACGAGAGCGCGCCATCGGCATGCTGGACGCTGGTATGACTCTTAGAGCTGTCAGCAGAGCACTTAACGTTGATGTGTCAACGATTAGTCGTCGCAGAAGACGTCATGAAGATTTCAGCATGAGAGTTAATGGCATGCTCACCGACTGCGCGTATCAACCCCAAACAAGACCGCCATATTCGCTTCCTCCACCTCCGCCACCGTTTCAGGTCGGCCACTGCAACAGGTAATGAAACAGCCGATCTCCATAATAACCTTATTTCTGCTCAGACAGTTCGGAATCGCCCCAGAGAATCGAATTTGCGAGCCTGTAGCCCTCCAGAATCGGCGCGACTGGGTTAACATTCATGTTCGCTAGCCTTTGGTACGAAGGCGGCGTGTTAGGTTTTCAAATTAATCCCGTTTTCTGCTGCATAGAGCCAATGAGAGGCAGCCGGTTTAGCGGAGTAGTATACACAATGGGGATCTGGCGTACTTAACCCGCTACGGTATTCCCCACCTCCTTGGACGGCCCTCAACCCAAGCTGAACCTAAGCTCAAGCTTGGCAAAAGATAATTGGCAAAAGTTGATGTACGCTAAGAGGCGTTCACATTCAGAGATAATTAGCAAAGTCTGACCGACCCTTTGTTAGAGAGAAAACAGAAACATAACATAGGTAACAAGATGTTTTAACAAGAGGTCAAGACTTCCACAACAGCTCCGGACAGACCAGTTTGAGATCGGACTTTGCTCAGATGTGCTTTGCTCAGATGCGGGAGCGGCTTGAGGTGGCGGGCTGTCAGTTCGACCACGCTTACCGTAAGCCGAGAAGCTGTGCAGTCCTCCAGCGCCACCCCACTTGGCTGCCCTACTTTTACGACATACATAACTGGCGAGACCACTTGCCGATACAGTTAAATTACAGTGGGCTATACATATCTTGTATCGCATAACAGCTTTTCGAGGCAGCACAGCTAAGTGCATTCAGCACGGTTATTGCTGTGCAATACACGCCGGCGAGTGGGACAAGTCTTGTTAGACGTGACAAATTTTATGAGGCGTGGCAAAGCACACAAAATTCAAACCCTATAGAATTCCATCGCCCGAGTCCTGTAGGGTTTAACTTTTTTTCACTTCAATGAATCAACTTTCTCAATCGAGGTCTGGTTTACCAGACTCAAATCGATCATTTATTTTATCGCTGAGTCTGGTCGTTTCGTATGTCTGTTCTTATATAGCGTTGTAAAGTTTGTGTAGAATACATACAGCTACACCCCACCTAACCCCAATCAAGGTTACAATTAAGTATATTGGATAATGATGATGGACACCTCTTATAGCCGATTTGCGGGTAATACTGCAAGTATATCCAACTCCGGTATCCCACCTCTGTCAAGAAGTTCAACTGGCAGACAGCATTTTTTTTTTACACCTTTGTCCTTTCTGATGCTGTGGCCGCTGGTTTCAAGGATGCTATACATGTTAGGACGTAGGCGAACTCGGCGATCTGGCGCCCAGCACATTCATCCGTCATCTTTCCTTTGCCGTAGAATGAAGTGGGTGATCCGCGGGGTAGTAGGACGTGTCATACAGGGGTGCATGCTTGGCCATATCCTCATAGATATCCTGGAGGGGGGGGGGATCCGTGGCTCAGTCGGTTGGTGCGCTTTCGCAGCACAAGGAGCCGAAGCCTCCCACCAATGAGTTAAATACCAGCTCATGCTCCCTCCTTCTCTGCCCGTACGTGGGAAGGTTTGTCAGCAACCTGCGGATGGTCGTGGGTTATTCCCGGGCTCTCCCCAGTTTCCTCCCACAACAATGCTGGTTGCCGTCGTATAGGTGAAATATTCTTGAGTACGACGTAAAACACCAATCATATAAATAAATAGATATCTTTGGTCTGGATCTCGAGGAGTAAACTGCCCGTGTACAGGAGCTGGCAGTATCCCTGTATTGAACCTTCATGTCGTTGTAGTAAAAGTCGTACATCAGGTTCTCTGAGAGGTCGAGGATGCTCATCCACACATGGACGGGGCGGTTTAGAGCCAGATGGCTCTTGTGAACCTGAATCGCTGCCAGGTCGTCGTAGATGTTGTTTCAGGCGTAAGCTGGGTAGGCGATAAGGCGCCTGAGTTTGTCGTCTTCGCTTGCTCGCAGGAGTTTGACATCTACTCGCTTGCGGAGGTTTTCCATGGTCTTCCGAAGACAGAGTTATTCATGAGCTTGTAGAGGTCTTTCTTGAAATCACTCGTCGCCTTTTTCCGGACCTCGGTATTCATTCGGATGTAGGGCTCCATCCAGGGGCTTAGCTGGAAGCGGAGGGCACGATGAATCTTTTTGAGGCGCATACTCAGAGACAGGTAAAGTTGTAAGTTGCGGTAGTGGAGCACATAGCGTTCCTTAGCGCGGAGGGTAGTCACCAGCCTCTCAACCTCAGTAGGCGCAACCCCAATGCCGAGGAGATTGTGCTGGTACTCTGACATCCACTCCTTTGGAGCCACAATGCGCTCCGGAGTTAGCGAGTAAGAGTTGTGCACCTCTTCTGGGTACTCCAGATCCGCTTCCATGATATAACCCTCCGAGTTTCCTGCCGGATGCTCTGGGATGGCATTTGCGAGTTGATCGCAGTTTTGCACCCACTGAAAGTTACTTGTTGGTAGCAGCTGACTCCCTGCCCAGCTGTAAAGGTTGTTGGCATCCAGGAAGAGGGTGTGGCTGTTAGGCTTCTTTGGGTCATAGCCTTCCACCTTGGGGCTGTTAGCCCGAGCGTGACGCCCTGAGACCATCGAGATACCCCCTCTCATTAGGAGGCACTGGTCATAGTCTGTCAACAGCTCAAGCTCTGTGCCTGTTTTCTTGGGGAGAGCATCCCAGGAGATGCCAGGGTTGGTGTAATAATGCGCAGTCTAGACCATACTGCCGAAGACAGGTCCTGAACGTCTGGAAGACATCTGCCAGCAATAGAACATCAGTGCCGTTGTAGAGGTCGTGGTAATTCCCCAGGGTTGTGGGGTCGAAGGCCTTCCAGGCCTTTGTGCTTGGGCATAATCCTCATCGCTGATGTGTGTGTCCGAAAGTTTGATATGGAAGGCCTCCTTTGTGAGAAGCTGGGGCTCATGAAAGCGTTGCCAGGAGTCCATGTACTCATACGGGTAAACACCCTTGCGCATGAGCAGTTCACGTCTCTGTTGGCTAGGTTCATACCGCGCTGTGATCTGGAACACCTTTGATACATTGGCTGCTACCAGCTTGTCGCGAGATGCCAACAAGAACTGGGCGCTTTCGATGAAGCGGAGCTGCCCCAGGGAGAAGTTCTCGGTGTTGTTGGGGATACAGGATATACGACCTTCTACCTTCGAGGTCGCCTGCATCAGCAGGTGAGAGTCATAGCCCCGAAGGTTGTGGAAGACCACTGGGATTGTGGTGGTTTTGGGGCTTAGCCGCAGCTTCAAGTTGCTGGCTCCCGGTGCCTTCTTTGGTCATGGAGGAGGCGGTTGAGGTCTTTTATCCGGGTGTAGTGGAATTTACCGGCCTTCTCAATCAACAGCATGTTGATGAGGAGCATGCCTGTCAGCTGCTTCCTTAGGCTGTGGACGATAACCCCTTTGTCCCAAACGAATACGTTGATGGCTAAGTTGTTTTGTTTCTAAAATTTAGGGATCTGGGAGACAGGAGTTCAGTCTTCGATTCCTTCAATATCCTTGGTGTGATATTTCCCAGGTCTTTGTGTGTTTTTGGGTGCAGGAAACAGAGCTGTCCGGAGTGCCCATCTCTGGCAGTGGTCATCCTTGTTCTTCATATTCACAACTGCCTTCTTATTCCTCACAGCTTCTGGAAGTAGGATGTAAGATCCATCTCTCAGCGGCTGATATCGAGTGTTGTCCAGCCATAGAGCTGCCACTCGATCGACAACCCACCCTAACCCTCTCTGCGTCCACTTTTCAAGAGTCTCCAGAATGTGAGGGAAAGCCATGCCTAGTGCTTCGCTGATCTCACTGGCCTGTAGAACAGCCTCCGTCTTGTGGCGGAGCGCAGAATCAGTGTACTCTTCACCACCATCAGGCCTGCTTTCTCGGAGCTGGACCTTGATGGCGAGTTGAAATTTTACACCTGCGGGCTCAGTTCTTCTTCAAGCTTTTCTTGTATCTGGGGGTTCACCCATTTGAGAAAAGCTCTAGTTTCTGCACCGTGGATATATCCTCCGGACACAGCCATCTGCCGGCTTTGAAGATACCTTCCTATTGAAGAAACCTATAAGGTTTTCCGGGAAAGTGAGCTCATCTGCCTCAGCACCCTCAAACAACTCTAGAACCTCCTTCTGGTAGTCGGCAGTCGTTCCCAGTGTGTTGGAGTGAGGGATTGGGTCAAAATCGTCCTCAATGGCCTTCCTCTTCCTACCCCTGTTCCTGCTTGGCGTAGGAAGAGGCCGATATTTCCCTGGCTTCAGCATGATCTTTGACTGCCTCAGAAATGGACGTTCCTCTAAATGGACAATCCGTTGGCGATGATCAATCGAAAAAAGGATTGAGGGCTTACATTCCTACAAACGCGGGTACCTTCTTTGCTCCAGCTGTCCGCCGTTGGAGCTCACTCATAACAAGGGGGTGGATACGTCTTGCCCGAGTTTCGGCTCTAACAAGATATTTTTGAGCCCGGTCAGCCCCACAAGGCCCGGATAGGTGAGCCTCTGACTGTGTCCCGATGTTACACCTTCGACAGGGCGTCGGGATGGGGGACTTCCTGCGCATGCGCCCAAGATGGATCCTGCAGAAATTGCCAAGGCAATTTTTTCCGCATTTCTCTCGGGAGCCGACGAGAAGCCATTCGCAATGACGCTTTCCTTTCAGGATCATTGGTATACCATACCCACACTTTTCTCTAATTGGAGCGTGGGTTTGTGTGAGATCGGGCTGTCTACTGGAAGCCGTGGTTCGCGGCGACCGCGAGCGCGTTTCCCATCCGATGGCGACTTCGCGCACAAGTCGGACCTGCGATAATGTCGCGGGCGATCACATCGTGTTCGTGAATTCTCCTAAGGAGCACGATTCTCTGAATGCGCCCGGGCATGATGGTCTTGTATGCTCTCACGGTATTCTTCAAGCGTCAACTCATTCTCGAAGATCATCTTCAAGAGGTTGGCGTGGTCCGCCAGGGCTACATCTAGCCACCGGATATAGAGATTATTGTTTGGCCGCAGGGTGGCTGCGGAACAAAAGAGGTGAACCGTCGCAGTCGATGCCATCTTTTTCAGGCGTCGAGCTATGTTATATTTCTGTTTTTTCTCTAACAAAGGGTCGGTCAGCCTTTGCCAGTTATCTCTGAATGTGAACGCCGTTCGCGTATATAAACATTTACCAATTATCTATGTACCTGAACACCTGTTAGCGTACATAAACTTTTGCCAATTATCTATGTACCAGGACACCATATGGCTTGAGCTTGGGTTGAGCTTGGGTTAGGGGCCCTCCAGCGGGGTGGGTGGTGGGGGGGGCCGTTGCGGGTTAATTGCGCCAGAACCCCCATTACATATACTACTGGCGGCGGGAAGGTGAGCGCTATGCTGACGCGGCCGTCGGGAATAAGTCATGGCCATCACACTCAACTTCATTTCATCGACGGCAAATTGAATGCGATAAGATACCGGAAACGTTAAAGTGCACGACTGAGCAGTGTATTCACCTGATCTGTCCCCAACACAACTGTGTGGGATTTCTTCCACCGGCGAATTTCTCCTTCCGGGTAACATCGCGGAGTTGGCAGTGGTCCTCACACATGAGTTGGAAAACAAGTCACAATAATTGTCGCTTAATTCCCATGTGGCTTATTTATTACAGGATACCGACTCCTCTCCAGACTTCACCCGATTAGTTATTCACGGCTACAGGACAGAGGCCGCCGACCTAGCCATTCATATTGTGTACTGCGACGCCAGGTGGGTCAAATATGCCTGACACGAGGACACGTCTAGCAGACCTGGGTGTGAAAACTGTTGTATGAATTAACCATTTCCAAACATACTTAATGAAACGCACAATTTATCCTGACATTCAGTGTGATCGCTGTTTTCATTTTGTGAATGAAACTCTGGTAATAAGACGATCAACGCCTTTTCACTGGCTGGGGATTTCACTACCTTGAGTTACCAAACTAGGCTGTGGTTTTCTCTATCTAGGATCGATCTGTCTGGTTTTCTTTACCACAAACCTGACCAACGAATTATAAGCGAAATAAACATGGAATGTTATATAATAAAATATAAAGCAAATTATTTTTAAATATCTTTTGTGCACAATGACTCGAGGACCGCCACGGTGGCCTCGTGGTTACAGCGTCCACCTCGAGGTCGGGAGTTCCGCTATCACTCGAATCGGGTCATACTAAAGACTAAAATATGGTAATATGGTTGCCTCACTTGGCGATCAGTGCTGCCTCGCTTGGCGATCATTGTGCTCAGCATGGAGAGTTTAGAGCAAGGAAACAGTATTGGTCGCACCGTGTCTGTATAATGTGACTTGGTGGGCTTTTATGTCTGTGTCATGGGCTCGCCCTGCAACAAGAAGACACAGTATATGCACATTCTAAGAACTACACGTCGTCATACGACCGAAAAATTGCTAAGTACACCGTAAAACCCAAAGCATATGTACATACATACATACAATGACTCGGGAGTCTCTACCAATGAGATCGCTGCAAGTTCAAGTCCAGCTCTTGCTGCCTCCCTCTCCGGTAATACATGGGAAGGTCTGCAAGCAATCTGCGGATGGTCGTGCCCGATTTATTCCCACGTTAATATGGGTGGTCGTCATATAGGTGAAATATTTTTCTTATAGCATAATCACCAAATAAATGATTTTTTTATGTAATAAATTCAATTAATAAATTCAATAAATGTATTCTATCTCAGACCAAATGAAGACAATAGATACAGCTTTGGTGAGTATCTTTAGCATTCTATATCTACCGACAATAAATGAAGTTCCCATTAAATGACAATGGAGTTTCAGGATACCCCTTTGTTTGCTCCTTATTGGAATTGGGGTGTTCAAACGATTTGTAACTAAGCTAAAGTTGTGTTCTGGAAATAATTCCTTGTAAATGAAAGTGCACAACAGCCTGCGGATGGTCTTGGGTTTGTCACCGGGCTCTGCCAGGTTTCCTCCCACCATAATGCTGGCCGCCGACATATAATTGAAATTTTCCTGAGCATGGCGTAAAACTCCAATCAGCTAAATAAATAAATAAAGGGCACACTGTGACTCAGTTGATGTGATGCATTGGACCAGTAATGTTGCCTTACGTTTTAATTCACTCAAGACTTCCTTTTTTCTTGAGTATGTGGATCAATGGTCTTCTCATTTCATTTGTCAGTTGGCGAGAACTCTCCAACTCAGAACGATTTCGGAGACTTCGCCTGTGAACGCATTCATCACGATTGTGATATGCTTTTGCATTTCTTATAATATGCGTTTGTCTCACATATAATAGGTGTTTGCTAAAGTTTCAAAACATCTGTAGGTGTAACTTTTCGTTTAGCATATCCGTAAGGTGGGTTTGCTTTTCGAAGGACCGGTTTGTCTATCGTAGGGCGGGTTTATCTTCCAGGACACGTGATTTAACTTGTATATAGAGGCATGTTCCGATTGCTGATTGTACCCATTTATACTCTTGGGATTATGAACTCTGGCATAATTCAGTGTCTTTGAAAAGTATGGCACTATAATGCTGTTCAGATCCTCTTTAAATATATTATTAGTATTTGAACGTCCTATATGCCAAGATTATTTTAATGGATCCGCTCGTACGTTGGATGGCCTCTCAGCAGCTCTCCGTGGATTGTCGTGGGTTTCCCACGGGCTTCCTCCCACCCGGTTTCCTCCCACAGCAGGGCTTTCCGTCGTCATATACGTGAAATATTCTTCAGTACAGGTTATTAACACCAATCGCATAAGTAAATTTGCAAATAAATATATTAGAGAAAAGAATGCCTTCACATCATTAAACTTGTCCTTCTTGCAATCTGAACACTGACCACTCTTTTCATTAAAAAAAACCCCTTTAAAAATCGACATATGTTTATTTCAGACGGTTTCCATGATTTTCTGATCATTCTTTCCCTTTTGTCTTCTCCTTTTTAAAACACCCACTTTCTGGTCACTTTTCAGCGAGCACAACGTGTCAAGAAGACGCCAGTGGTTTCGTTAAAGTCACCCTAGAGAATCCGTACGAAGTCCCTATCATGTACAATTCCTTCTGGTGCGGTCGGAGCGGGGAAGCTTCCGGATTGATCACCCCTTTCACAACCATGAGTATACCTGCCGTATTCATTTCGGACTTCAACGAGCTACCAACGGACTTCTGTTATTTCAGTGTAAGTAGGTAGTATAAATATAGCAAACAATAGCAAAGAGTAAAACCAGAGCAGCGACGACAATGTCTTTTTGAAAACTTGTCACGCATGAGTTTTATTACATCTGCTAATGGAAATGCTTAAAAAGTAACAGTTTATACTCCCCTATAGCATCAGGGCTAAGCTGAAATCGGTGAAAAAAGCGGTCGTGTGGATTGCAATTTATAAGACACTGGTCTGCAATTTAAGAACTTCTCCTGTGTTGTCATCAGTTAATTGGCAGCAGTATGAAATGGCTGAGAAGGGACCAGGCCTTTTTAGTTCACCAGCAGAATGAGATTCCTCATGTAGGTTCCAGGAAAACATTTATTTGATTGGTGTTTCCATCAGGACGTACTCAGGATTTATGCAGCTACACAAAACTGGCCGGTGAAACAATGGGTGGAGGAAATCAGAATATCAGGAATAAATCACCGCCCTTCGTCAGGTATCGTTCCGAAAGCGTCGGCTGAACGAGCAAGGCGGGGTTCGAACCTGTGACCTATCCATTAAACCAAGCTGGATATATGGCTGCGGGGAGAGCAATACTTTTTGACAGTGACCCTATGTAAACACAGTAAGATTTAAATGTCGTGGCCTTGCGATAGTTGTGTAACATCTGGTTAGGATTTATTTATTTACTTGATTGGTGTTTTACGCAAGAATATTTCACGTACACGACGGTGGCGGCCAGCATTGTAGTGGGAGAAAACCCCGGCAGAGCCCAGGGGAAACCCACTGGTGTATTAATTTAAAGATGATTCAGTGACCTATCCTCACTAGTAAACATGGTTAACCTTTATCTAGAAGGCTCGTGCTGTGTTAGGATCAAAACTGTGACGAAATTCATTTCAAATAGGGCATAATTTTGACTTAAAATGTCCTACACTTTTTTCAAATCGTCACAATTTCCTGGATCAGAGATACTTATTATTCAGAACAGCGTTTATGTTCCGTAAATATGCATATCCGATAAAATTTTTCAAATGAAATTTCCTTGCACATTACACCCGCCAACAGTTTTGTAATTTTCGTTCCCCGTCCGGATGGAATGGACAGGAGTCTTGGAATAATGAGCGTCTGTCCGTGCATACGTCCATCCGTAAGTCACTCAAAGAAAGTACTTTTTGTGTAATCAACTACCGTAATTAAGGAAAGCCTATGATATACGCAGGTTTTGCAGTAGACACTTTCAACATCTTCCATTAGTATTTTAAATTATGTTCGCAAATGTGTTACTGACTTATATCTACTTCGTTGACGGGGAACCAAGATCCTCGATTTGGATCCTTAATCACTTTGGCTTCTAATGGAGAAAATAGAACAAAAATAAATTGTAAAAGTGCGAATTTAGGTTAAATTTCATATTGAAATTAATTTCACAAATTCAATGCTTTCTGTAGGAATACATCCAGTGCAATGATTTCTTCCCATCTCTCAGCTAATTTCAAAGCCAGATTTTCTTGCGCTCGGCCATTATTAAATTCTCACTCTTCCTTTTCAGCCAGACGCTTTTCCGTCCCCGCTGATGTTGTACTTCAGTTTTGAAGTCTGGGCAGATGAGCCCATTGAGCAAATTCTGAACTGTTATGTGGATGAGTACGGGTTTCTGAAATAAATGTATTTTCCAATGAATTTCACAAAGCACTGGCAGTTTTTGAAACTCTTTTATACCAAAGAATTTTTACAGCAAATTTTTAAGAGTTGCGGTATAAACTGTTGTTGTGCTTGGTTGTCAGTTCTACAGAGAATATATAATGGTCCGCCAGTTACTTTCGAGAGGCCATTGATAAATCCTGTTTTATAATCGGTCTCAAACACTGGTTACTTTCAGTATAATAGCTCCTAACCCTTATAAGTGATCTTTTATCTGCTCCCGTTCCCCCTAGTCATAAACCCGACCTTTCGTGTAAGGGGAAAACTCTTGAGCATGTGCGACTCACCAGTCAGATAAAATGATGTAAATATCTACCTGTTTTTAAATTCCAGGAAAGGTTCTTTCCCATGGTTGGAGACCACACCTTTTCCCAAGGAGACCACGCCAACAGATCCCAAGCCTACTGTAGCGTCAACACCGACAGTAGAACCCAAACCTTCGGTAGAACCTGTTCAGATAGGAAATGAGCCTATTGTGCGACGTATGTATTTTTCCAATTGAGCCTAATGAAAATAAAATCATAAATGAGTAGCACTTCAGTGTATTCCCTTATTCAATGTTTTTGACAAATGGCACTTTAATACTCCAAAGGAAATATCGTCTTTTGTATTTTTAAAATGAACGTGCTAATTGTCGACAACGTGGTTTCACTTGACCAGTGAAGGTCAGTATCAGTTTTTAATATAAGCCTACGTGCATGTACAGAGCCCCGTATAAATTAATTGTTTTAGTTTTAGTTAAGTTATAGTGTATATATATATATATATATATATATATATATATATATATATATATATATATCGTAGGAATCACCGAAAACATGTGACCATTTTCCATCACACTATGTAACGATGCAATTTTCACCTCATGGTTATGCTAGGCGTTATAAACATGTCATTTATCACGTGTTCTGACTCGGTTGTTCATTTAGTTCAGTTTGTAGTTTGCTACTTAGTAAAGTAATATCTTTTCTCCCTGATCTCGTTCACTTTTAAACCCTGGTGCACTTGAAGCTAAAAAGAATATCAGACTACTGCATAGAGACTAAACCCAGAGTAGCGACGACAGTGTGATAGCAAATGGTCACACGTTACCGGTGAAATGCTGTATCCTGTTAATTAATCTCAATTTAGGTTTTATTCTAGTTGTTCATGTGTAAGAAGTAATATCTTACACGCCCCCAAGCACCATGGCTTAAGCACAGTTAGGTAAAAAAATTTGTCGTGATGTTTTGATGTGGAGTACGTTTAACTGGCAATCTCTCTGAAGTGAAAGAATATTTTCTTTTCAGTCTTTCCAAACTGTCCCTCCAGCATGTCCGGTATAGCAAGATTGGAACTCCGGGCGGATGTCCCAGCGTACGCTCTGGCACGATGTCAGAATGGAGATCACAGCTTTGTATCCTCTGATGACGTCATCTACACGCTGCGCGCGAGATTTGAGCGAGACCTTGGTGTCCCGGATTGTATCTTTTATGTAGGTTTTACACCGCTTCTGGAAATTACCATCTATCTATTAGATTCTGTAAATTTGAACAATTTAAAATTTGATTTCATGCACTGGAAACGTTAGAATTCCTGAACACAATGCTGTTTGTTAGTTTTGCGTGTAAGATAATGGTTTTTGTATGCATGCTTTGTAGACACTTACAAAAATGTGCAATACTAAGCGAGGTATCCAAATCACAGCTCTGGCAGTCAACCAGTTAAACCATAACCAAAGTCAATTTCTAAAAGGCCAATTCCTTTAGTTTAGTTGCGTATACCTGGATATTGAAAACATTTAACACTGTTAGCTACATTCTCGTCTAATGTCCTTGATATCGAAATTCCGACTTTGAAACCTTTCCGCATTCGGACAATAAGTCAGAGTTATCAGCATTCAAATAGAAAACCCTGATATTCATGCAGATGGACATATATACGTTGTTGTGCTTGTGTGAATTGTAGAAGAAGCCGGGATTGAACACGTTCACTCTCAAGGTAGAAATTGGCTGGGGTGAGAAGAGCCAGCAGTTGATTGTGCGCAAGCGCATAGAGAAGATATCCTGTGTGTACGACCAACACGGAGTGGCGACATCATTGAGGCAGGGAAGCAGTGAAGGGTAAGTCTTTTAAAATTCAGTCCTAGGCACAGACTGAACGTTAGGGCTTTTAGGATGTCTGTAAAGGAGAAGGGCTTGAGGGAATCTCCAAAAATTCAGCAAGGCGGTTAGGGGGAAACTTTCCAAAGCTATCAGAGAAATGGATGGTATGCCTTCACTTGATTCCTATATTTCATATATTTTTCCATTTACATTTCCAAACTTCCTCAAACTTACTACATTTTGGGTTTTTCAGGAGTAGCCGACAGTCTCTGTGTTGCCAGCACATCATGACGGACAATTTCAACTGGAATCACCGTGTTGGTCGTCATGTTTTGGCACCGGCAACACTTTTCACATTTTTTGTCGAGTATTATCGCATGTTTAAGTGATTAAGTGTCACGACAAACAATTTGGGGGTGGGGGATTAGCGGTAGCGATTAAATTAGCGACGAACAATTCCCAGTGACAGGGCATTTAGAAAAGATCTAATGTTCGAAAATAACCAAGTTTTTTGGAGTCAGCCTGTTGTGTGCTGACCCATAGAGAGTAAAACCAGAGAAGCGACAACAGTGTGACAGGTGGTAAATGGCGACACGTTACAGGTGATATTCGGTCTCTTGTCAGTTGACCTCAGCCAGTGTACCTTTTGCCAACTAACACATTGTTGTCACTACTCTGATTTCACTCTCTCTGCTGTGGTCCTATAAATTCACATGCTGTTATGCACAGCATTTTGTCTAATTTTGTGACAATTTGCCAACCACCACACTGTCATCACTGTGTAGTTTTACTCTCCACTCTGTAGTCTTTCCTTTGCTTTATTCCATATGTCTGACGATCAGTGATTCAACTTCCAAACCTCTTATATTTCCTGTGTTGTGTGTTCTTTAGGAATAGTCAATAGTGTCTGTGTTGCTAGCGGTCGCCAAAACGAATGTACAAATTGACATTTATTATTGTTTTGTGTTTTTGCCAGGTTTGTGTCCCCGGAAGAGGAACAGTCTTTACAAGGTCGGAATTCTACAGGGGTGTTCAATTTACAGATTGTAGATGTCCAGGACAAGGAAATAGGAACAAATCAAATACCCATTGGGAAGAAAATTAGACTGCGTGCCTCCGACGCGTCAGGTAAAATAACTGCAACGTCGAAGGCCTCTGCGAGAAAATCTTAAATTTGTACTTCTGTATGTCTGCGTGTCAATAATGCTTTGAACAACGCAGAAATGCATTGATTCTTTCGTTTGTGGTGAAACAAATGTTATATCTTTGATGTTCCGAGAACACAAATTGTCTTCCACTTACGTTTCAGATATCTTGTTAAAATAATGTACAACTGAAAGTTATTATGATCTATTTTATTCCGAAGCCTCTGATCCTGAATATCCTCTGAAAACTAAACTTGATGTAAATCGGACTCGCAAGGGAAAGGAATAGGAAATTCAAATTTGCGCAGGCTCGTTTGTGTGTGGTGTTTTAATTGTTGAGCTCATCTTATATAAAAGTCTGCAGCATAGAGTGTACAGAGCAGCGACGACAGCGATCATAGTCACTCGTGCCGATTTCTTTATAACTTTTCAAACTTTGACAATGCATTGGTGGAAAAAGTTTAGTTTTGTCTCATAAAGTGGCAGAAAAATTGAAAGATTTTCTGAGCAAATACTGTAAACATGTATTCTACAGGGTTCTATCAGATGTATATATTGCTACTATATGTAAGCATTTACACGAACGTAATAATAAATTTCTATGTTTAATTGAAGAGTCCGGATTTAGCAGGTTACGTGCAACCATATTTCAGTTATCTCGCTGCCTCTGTTCTAGTTTTAATTTACATGCTGTAGTCTGACATACTGTTAGCCCACCACCAGAACCGGACGAGCAATTAGTTTACATGGCTTCAAGTTGCAGATCTCGTTTGACTCGTGGTCGTTTTGTGCATTTCCGACAAAATGGTGGCCGTGATCTGGAATTTGTATGTATTGTTCTGACGGCAGATTAGTAGTAGGAGACCATTATTTCCAAAGCAATGCACCCAAGAGTGCTTCTTGGTTTATGTAACTGGAGAATATTTAGAGGGACGCCAAACTTTACGTTACCACAGTGGACTAATGTACAGTATATTCACGGATAGGTTTCAACATAAGTTTTCACACAAATTGATAAACTCGAGAGACGAAAGGAATTATTTTGACTCAATATTTCAGCTTTCTGTTTTTCCCGCTATGTGGAGTTGATGATGGCAGAATAAAACTTTGAAATGTTGAACCAAACTGAAGCCTTGGTTTTTCGAAATTGCACTGCATGTGTATTACCTGTGACAAATTACTCCCTTTGGTGTTCTCTCCAGGTAGTGTCAGCGCTTTCCGAGCTCTAAGTTGCTCAGCCACCAATCGTGTGAATAGCTACACTTTCCTTCGAGCCGGGTAAGCGTCCATTTTGTGTTGTGTTGTATAAAGATGACGACATGACTCCATGCTGGTAACCTTTTCCCGATCTTAAGCTTTACTGTTATCCATGTGCTGTGGTACTCGAAAGAGACAAGACTGTCTTCCGCAAACCATTTACTTCGGCAGATGAACTATATCTTTACTACTTCACCAGACTTCTAACTTAATTCAGATCAAAATAGCCCACTCCCTTCCTGGACTGATGACTTGGGAAAACTATAGCTTAATGCCATCTTTACGCCCTGGGAAGGGAACGTGGAAGCTCTTTCTGTTTTCTTACTCTGTGTTGGGAAATCTCTTAAAATATATATTAAGTACTTAAAACCAAACGTGTCATGATGAGAGCAACAAATATGACATATATAGACAGAGAGAGAGTTCAATATTTTCATTATCACATTGTCCAATGTTCTTTTACAGGTGTGGGGACGGAATAGTACTTGGTAAACACACGGGGTTCACCACTGTAGGGACATTCGTCTACAGTCCGTATTTCAACGCCTTCAAGCTTAAAGGGGAGAGAACTCTATCGTTCAAATGTCTCTTCACGGTATGCAGTCCTGGACCATGTGACGGTGTAAGTGCCAGTAGAGTGTATCCATTTGACTTATCCTTTTTTTTTCCTCTTCCATTGAAAGTCGACCAAAATGCCAACAACACTTGGGGGAATTGATGTAGGCTTTTACAGCCTCGTTTCATCAGAGTTGACCTCGGGGAGGCAGTAAATAAATGCTTTCCGAACAACATTAAGATTTAATGACTGAGGGCACTAACGGTCCATTAATGACCGCCACCTGCGGGAATTCCCCCGCATTACATGGCTTTCAAGTGTAAATGGAGAAAATTTACCTGCTCACGTCGACCAAACCGGGATTTTGGTATGAACACAAATGGATTACAAAGCCTTCGAGATGGGTTTTCATTAGTGTCAAGGCTGGGGTGGTAGGTTGAGGGTTTGGATTGCAGACGGGAGCATGAATATGGAGACGGAGTCTTCGCTGGCACACTTGACTGAAGCCTATCTTGTTCTCGTCCAAGTAAATCTTTGGCCTAGCTGTGACCATCGAGATCGCAGATTTAAATCCCGCTTTCGGTTGTTGGGTTGCTACCTATCTACTTAACGAAGGACATGTTTCTGTATTCCATAAGTTACTTAACCGCCACGATATACATGTCTTCAATACATTTTGGGTGGCGGGGGAGCGAGAGGGGGCAAGAGGGGGCTCCGTGGCACATGCTGGTTTCCTCTCCGTGGCTCATGCTGGTTTCCTCTCCGTGGCTCATGCTGGTTTCCACCCCATGGCTCATGCTGGTTTCCTCTCCGGCCGTACGTAGGAAGGTGTGCCAGCAAGTTGCGGATGGTCATGGATTTCCCCCGGGCTCTGCCCGATTTCCTCCCACCATAATGCTGGCCGCCGTCATATAAGTGAAATATTCTTGAGTATGGCGTAAAACACCAATCAAATAAATAAAATAAATACATTTTCTTGGTAAGTACGGCATGAAACACTAATGAAAAAACTAAATACCAGACTAACAGATATCCTCAGTGTGATGCAAACCTAGGTTTAGTCTAGAAGATTCCTCTTCAACCAATTGCTCTGCACGACTGATGTGTATATATCTGAGCATCACTTGTTTAACCCTACTACCCATACGCCATAAAGACCGGTCCCGTGACCCATTTCAAGACCACTTTAAACAGCTTTTAACAGGTTTAGCGAAAGGACCTGATGTTAAGATCTAGTTAATCTGGGCTGTGACTCTAAGAGTCTATTACATGGACATGCAGTTTATGGACAGTTGTGCGATTGATCTGATCTTCTAACTGGACAAGACCTCCCACATTCCCTTTCACTGATGTCCCCAATTCGCTTGTCATTAAACTGGACATTGTCCATTCACTGATACTTTAACTGGAATATGGACAGAGTGTTCAGAATCTCTGGGACTCTGCTTTACAGTGTGTAATTCCTCTCAACTCGGGGCTGGAGGCCGTATGTTAATCGTGTTGAGTGTGGTCCTCACGTTGCATATATGAAGAGCTGCAATCAAATAGCCCCTGAGATACAGATTTGATTATCGACACCATATATACTTAAATTGTACACGATTTGGAAACTGATTTTATTCATCACTGAAAACTGCTGACTGCTTCTCTTTGTACGAATCTGTCGTAATTTTTATGTTTTACATATTTTCTTGCTTGTTAGATGGTTTGCGTTATTTGTCGTTTTTGGAAACTGGTCTTGAGCCCATTTTGGCTGACGGCTGGTATAAGAATGTTGGTTTCGACGCCTAGTTTCAATGATCGTTAAACTGGTCGTTTCCTTCAATTTCACTGATCATTGCGGTAGATATGGCTTTCACTTCATTGATCATTTTTCTTCAGTCTACGTTTCAGTGACCTTTTTACCGTGGACAGGGCTTTTGTTTCGCTGATGTTTTACATCGGACAGGACCTTCGCTTTCACTGATCCTTTACAGCCGACAGGACCTTCGCCTCACTGATTTTTGCCTTTACACAGGACAAGGCCTTCGTTTTACTGATCTTTCACAGCAGAGAGGGCCTTCGCTTCACTGATCTTTTACAGCGGACAGGGCCTTCGCTTCACTGATCTTTTACAGCAGACAGGGCTTTTGCTTCACTGATCTTTTACAGCGGACATTCACTGATTTTTTTCTTTACACAGGACAGGGCCTTGGCTTCACTGATCATTACGAAGGGCATGGCATTCGACTCACTTATATAGGGGTCGAAACCGACATTTGTATACCAACCGGCGACCAAAATGGGCTTTCTGGGACAATAATCGCAACATGACTTTAGTGATCACATGTTTCTGTCTGACTGCTTCACTCATCTTTGAACTAGACATCTCCGCCTCATATTCTTTCATTTATAATTGAACAGGAAATGCCCACCTTAAATTGCATCAATGACCTTTGACCTGGGCGGGCCCCACCTCACCCTTTTCCTCAAATCTTTGAACTGGGTATGCCCCTCCCCCACTAATTCGCTTATCTTTGAAATGGGCGGGCCCCTCCCTCACCGCTTCGCTGATGTTTGAACTGGACATGCCCTTCCCCATTACTTCAATGCACTATAAACTGGGCATGCCCCCCCCCCCACCGCTTTCCTAATCTTTGAGCTGATTCCCCAATGATTCAGTGATATTTGCACTGGACATGCCTCACCTCACACCGCTTCAATCTTTGCACTGGACATGCCCCTCACCTCACACCGCTTCAAATGGCCTTTGCACTGGACATGCCTCTCACCTCGCACCGCTTCAATGATCTTTGCACTGGACATGGCCCACGTCACACCGCTTCAATGATCTTTGCTCTGTACGTGCCCCACGTCACACCGCTTCAGTGATCTTTGCTCTAACTGCTTAAATTTAATAACATTCCAACGCTTTCGATTTTCGATTTCCTTACTTTGAACTGCAATCTGCGGTCGTACAAGGGAAGATCTGCCAGCATCCTGTAGATGGTCGTGGTTTCCTAATGTCTCTTCCTGGTTTCGTCCCATTATAATGCTGGTTGCCTTCGTACAATTAAAATATTCTTGAGTACCCCAATCAAATAAATTGAACTGTGATATCTTTTTTATGCAACATCACAAAAATAAAAATTGAATGCCTTTCAAACTTGCCTTTTCTTTCACAAGAAGTATTAACAACATTTTAAAATAAGTTAATTGTCACCAATGCCTTTTTTCCAAATTTACATTTGCAGAGCTCCTGTCCAACTGTAAATAGAAGACGGCGATCGCAAAAAGGTATTGATTTATGGCGGGGGGGGGGACTTTTCCTTTGATTTCCTCTTTAATCACGTCATTGTCTTGCAACACTTTTGAAGATTATTGGTTGTTGCATAGGTAAACGGGCATCAAATTTGTAGTTTACGGCCAGTCAGGTAGCCGTAGTTAGCAGTAATTTGCAATGAAGTCACGATTGGCTGTACGTTTTCGTCGGATTAGTTGGAAATTCTGTACAACAATTTCCCCATGGCTGGAACGATTTGATTTTTGGACCGTTGTCAATTCAAAGCCTACCCGTCACAGAACTTTATATTTTATTAACGCCGTCATGTTGTGACAGGTTTACCCATTGAGCGCACAAGCGTTAGTCGAAAGGTGTCATAGGATTGTGATAATTATTGCCATTAAGTCAAAATGTCAAATCTTGTGATTTTTTTGTCCAACATTGCTTTTTTCTGATAAAATTAATATTGCGGGCTGCTTGGTGCCGCATCAGTAACAACGAATTCGTGATAGTGAACGAAGATTAACGTTTTTGCATTCTTGATTTAATTTATTGTCTTCGTTTTTGCAGATGGAGATGGTGGGTTTTATATGGCTCATTCAAGACGCATTGTGCTAGCGCCAGCCACCTAAATCCGCTCGTTTTTGTTGCCTGTTACAGACTGTCAGCATTTTGAATTACCAGTAACTGTAATGGAATAGCTAATTTCAAAATCCTATACTTTTGTGAGGGCATGTTTTTTTTCTTGATTAGTTTTCGTATCTGGTTGATTTCTGTGTATTCGGCACGTTATTTATTTTCATTTAATATAATTCTTCAGTCGTGGTGCACTACTGTCGGGTTTGTCTTATTTTCTTCACCATCTGAGTTTGTTATTTACCATTCAAAACTTAAATTCTAGGACACACGGAGTTAGTTTAATTCCAGTTTTAAAAGGAAAGAAATTTTCCCATTCCTCGTGTTCTTGGTTGCCTTTGCCAACAGCCTTGGGGTGACCATTAAAGACGAGTTACATGAAGGAAAAGACGTTACATTCTTCCACCAGTACGGCACACACAGCTAGTTATTTGCCACAGATTGGGGGCTAATTCTGGGCCCAGCGTTTTTCCCTTCTCGTATAACTTGACCCCCATAGTATAGGAAGTGAAATACTCTTGACTGCCGTGTTAAACACGTCAATCATTTGGTAATTATGAATGCAAATAGTAAATTGCAGCACTTCTGTGTGAAAAGTTAGAATTTCTACATTAATGCGATTCAGTATACGCCGTTAAGTCTATCACCAAATAAATAAATACATTATGAAATACATAATTATATCCACAGTAAAATATATAAATAAGTACCGAAAGTCGGTCATTTATTCCGGGCACTGCGGTTTCCAACACTAATAAACCTGGGTGCAGTGACCTAAGTCCAATGTTCTTGAACTCGCCCTGAAACACTAATTAAATAAATCAAAATAAACTGAACACTTAAGACCTCCAAGTGCGAAAAAAGAACGGTCATGGCCATCTGTTATATCTGCAAATCAGCTTTGAGAAATGTTTTTGCTTTTCGGTATCTAGCCCTTGGCAAATGACGTTGCATGTTCGCGTTTAACTTCCCACGGCATAGTAACCTTCAGACTAAGTCTCATCTGTTAAGCATGACCAACAAATGGAACAAGCCGTGGTTAAGATGCCTGTCTTTCTATCGCCTGGACGCCTGTGCCGAATGCAGGTTCCAACCCGTCCTCTGACCGGGAGTTTGTTGATTTTCCCAACTTCTATCAAAACCGTGAGATTGCAGGTTTCGTATACGTATTCAGCATAAACCCAATGGATCCGATTTCTTACAGGATGTGTATGTGCATGAAAATTGGTGTAATCCGTTCCATCCACATAAGATTAATCAGTTTGGCCCAGGATTTATCCCTTTCCTGTACCACATTTCTTCATTTGTTTCCCAAACACTTTGCCACAGAGTTTGAGATAAGAGGAAACTAAGCACGTGGTCTCATTGCAGTGCTTTGGGAAACCACCTCTCTAAGCAGCGTATCAAGAACTTCTCACCCAGAAGGCAGGATATGGACTTGATCACCCGCATACAGTTGTGTATATAGCTTTGACTGTAGGCAAAATATCATCCCACGGAAACGCATGCTGTTGATGGCATTTACAAAATATGCATATTTATGTCAATAATTAAACGACCAAACCAGTAAACACATAGATATAGGTGACAAAATATGGAGTAGACTTCGTGATGGAGAGGCTACTAATAAATGGATTCATAAGTAAGTGGTAGTAATTTTCACCTGCAAGGTAATCGTGCTGATTACCTCCCCCTGAATCATGTATGGTCGTGGTTACGTATATTTATTTATCATTTATACATCAGTGAAATCCCAGCACTTCCTTCACTGATAAAAGTGTTATTTTCACAGCAGTGAAATATCATTATTTGATATTCCACATCCAGACGTCTTGACGTCAAACAAGAAACGTTTGATTTTATAAAGTTCCAATCTGATCTGAGTGGAGTGACGTAATAATGCAAGTTTACTCAACTGCTACATTCTCACGTCCCGCAAAAGATGCGACGTCAGAAACACGTCATGTACACGTCACGCTCTAGGCATGTCTGTGGCAGCCAACAGCTGGAAAAAATTCTGAAAACTCTTTGAAGTACACAAAATCATGATACTGTTTATATCATGCGTATGTATAAATAATAAACAGAATATTGTTCATTGAAGGCTGAATACCATAATTATTCCTCTTGTGAGAGGTGGAAATTTCCACAATATTTATAGTATTCAACCTTCGCTGTGCAATATCCTCCATATCTTTTGTGTAAGAATTAAGGCTTAATGGAAACGGTCAAACTATAAGTTCTATACCAATCGTCACGCCGGTCCATTTTCTGCACTTGTCTGAGACATTCTACGCAAAAAGTAAACACTGATATCTTCTCTCAAATCAGAATTCCATAAAAAATAGTTTAAATCTGCTGAGTAAAAATTTTCGGCAGGATACCAAAAAATCCATTCTATCACTCCTTCTCACGCTGCAACTTTATAAGAGTGTAAACGTCATCAAGAAGGCGAAAACAATTGGATAAACAGCAAAAGAGACAGAATTGTTTTAAGCGGTGGAAGTGTTATAAGCGACAGGAGGACCTCGGGTTATAGCTTCAGTACTTGAAAATAATGAATTCTTTATCGTGTTGTCTTTATCATAAGTATTTCACAATAATGGTCTCTTCGGTTACTTAGCGTGTTCGTAGTCGCACCCGAAAGCTTGGAAATTTCCCATGACTTCAACCACAAAAGAAATGGGCACGTGAAATGTAAGATGTTTGCCAGTTTTACATATCAACAGTTTTGCCAGTTTTACGCATTGACATTTGCCGCTCCGCTTTATATCGACAGTTTACCGCTCCGATTCCACAGTACCTGACACTTAAGAGAACCTCGATAGAGCACTGCGTGTATACTGCGTCTATATACTAGAGGAGCACCAACTGGGAAAAGTATGTCGATTTTAAGGCGCGAATCTGTGTAAATCGCCGATATGGTGTTAAATACACTACTTTCCGTCAGACATAGGTAAAAACATCATTACCGATGTCCTATAAACGAGCATGGTACACGATTTGGATTATGATTTCTTTCATCCGCCTAGAACATTGCTTTCGTCTTTCCTTCATCACTGAAACTGTTGACAGTTTTTCTTGCATGAATCCCTCCTAATTTTGCTTATTTTATACTCTTTCCTAGTTCTTCGGTAGTTTATGTTTAAAAGTCGTTTTGGGAACGGGTCTTGTGATTATTTACTCGGAACGTCTTGTATGCGAATGTCTGTTTCATCGTCTCCTGGAAAACACATGCCAATTTCTTTGAAACAAATCCTCATCCTACACCGATCTACAAATTATAAAAGAAAATCATTGCGCACTTGTCTTACTTGCTTTGCCATGGAATGTTTTACATACATTCATTTTGATGAGGAATGAAAATGCTTCAACAAATATTCAGTTGCCATTTTGTTAAGTGCAAGCTTCTGTCAGAGATGTTGAAGGTAAGGTCGAGGGGATGATCGGGTATTTTCCACCTGGGACGATCTGAAAAAAAGGATTAGAATCATTACCTCGGTAAAGTGAACACTTCAACTATATCATAAAAGAATCTCCTACGGAAAGGAAATTGCTTCCGTTGATGCGTACATAGACCCTGCTGCGATATTCCGTTGGCTGTTGTCTGTCGTAAACTTCTGGACACAATCGGCTTAAATTTACGACAGTAATTAGAGACGCATCTTTATGGACGCCATGGAAATCCCATCGCTGTCAGTTTGGCCATAGTGGTCCCTACACGTCCCAAACTGCTGAAGGAATTGTGGCTACAAGAGGGCTACATGTACAGCAACCCATTCGTTACAAGTCACTACCAAGGATGATCATTTCATACGTTGTTTCTAGAAATTTGGTGGTACATATAAGACATGTTTTCATCTCATCTTTGACTTTTGTGTGAGCGTAGCCTAGCAACGCTGCAATTACTCTCAAAATCGATTTGGATGTGGATGACTGCTTTGGTTATCGTGCCAGTGGCTATGTGAAACGAAATTTCAGCTTAGTATCAGTAGATATGAATGTAATTAGGCTCGCTGCGCTGACTAGTGATATATTACAGAAGGCGAGTTTTATGTCGTATTGGGTTAGAGATTTGCCTACATTAATCAATTCATTGATTACTTGCTGTTCAACGCCATGCTCAAGAACTTTTCGTCAGGCTTATGTGGTGTCAGATACATATAGATGACAGTTTGCATGATTGAGTTACCGGCCTGACCTTGGATTACACACGCGATCTAATTCTATCCACCACAAGTCGTCTTCACAAAAATGAACAAAGAACCCTTCATTTTAAAGTAATTAAGTTCCGTCTCTACATAATTAGTTATTATTTTAGAGAGAAAATCAGTTGGGAGCTATTAAAATGTGAATCTAAAATGAGGCTTTTAACCTGGTTTGTCTTTGACACGTCAGGAAGCGTGATTGTCATTGGCAGCTACTATACAATGTCTGCATACCAATGTCAGCTTACTGTGCTTACCAGAAAGCTGTCATAGATTAATTTAATTGTAATAATAATTACATCACATATATGTTGACACAGTAGTTGTAATTCACTTAGGCAACGGAACAATGATTGAATGAAATTAATGTCGACTCTGAAGCTACTACAAAGCGAAAAGGTATCCTTGAAGGAGAAGAAAACATAACTAGAGCCTATAGGCCCTGAAATATATTCTGTGATGAATGCTAAGGTTTTTTGCATGTAGGTATAATTCTGTTGCCTGGATTTGTTGATGATCGAGACACTAAAGTAAATCTACCATAATTTTACACTTTTACCCATCATCTGTTGTGCAAGGTAGAAAGTTTGAGAATCGCTTTATGGGCAAAGCAAAATTACTAATTGAAGATAAAGTCTGCAGGCCTATATAATTAATTGATATACTATCTATTACATACTCTAACTCTTTTACATTTTTAAGCAACGTATATAAATGAATGTCTACCCTAAGGGGCAGGGGGGAATTTCATTGATATCCAGCACATAGTTTATGTACTTATGCAAACCATGCTTCAACCCGCCCGATAGCGCAGTTGGTAGAGCGTCCGCTTTCGGTGAGATCTGGGTTCAAACCTGGTTCGGGTCATACCAAAGACTTTAAAACATTGTACACCTTGCTTCCTCGCTAGGCGTTCAGCAATAAGAGGATAGAGGGTGGACTGCTCGGCCCGGTGTCAGTATAATGTGACTGAGTGAGGGGACTTGTCGGGTGTCTTCGGCAAGTCGTCTCGGTAAGGCAGCACCAGATAAAAGATATGGTGGAAATCCGTCCTGCATCAAGGAGACACTGCCTTCGTATAAGTGAAATATTCTTGAGTAGGTCGTTAAACAATAAGCATTCATTCATTCATTCATTCGAGTGTGGCATGGTATGCAAGACCGGATATAGAGGAATGATGTATGTGGTCGGACACTGTCAACCCCATTTGAATTGATAAGAGCACCCCATTTCACCTCAGATGACCCAAACAAACCTCTTAAAATCATGTAATAAAGCATGAAGGGCTTTATAAATTTTTCCTTACCATGTTCTACACAATGTTGAACAAACTTCAGCTTCGAAATTTCACACATTATACAGTGTACAATTTCGTTATTACCGACTTGTGACTTTTGACGCGTTTAAAGCAAGTTTAAACCTAAACTTACTTTTAGGTTTGCATTGTTTATGGCAGGTACACGTGAGTGTGAGTCTGTCCTATTCTTGAATATGACATCTGCGTTCAAATTCCCTGAAAAATGATTCAAGAGTCGCTTGACGTAACCACCGGCACTGGGTAGGGCGAATCTTAAATCAGGTCTTTCCGGTCTGCTGATCTGAGCAAAACGGCAGTACGTATCGACCTAAAACCACTACAGACCCATTTATTGAGTTAGCACATTGCATGGCACACATGGTTTCATCAACGGCCGATGATCCAAAATGGCGGCCGACGATCAAACTCTGTACGTGAGGCATGAACATCGAAAGAACCACAAAAACAAAACAAAAGCGATCACATTTTTCACACTGTCAAAACTCTCAAAATGACGCTAAGTCACTCAAAAATTAATTTTATTTAATATATTGACAAAAGATTTGTCCCCTGAATTATTTACCTCTCATAAACTGTTAGCTCTAGCACTGTAGCCCGAGTGACCCTCACAAAAACAACCAAATATTCCTGCACGCGGACGAGAAAAAAGTGATATTTTTTTTACAAATTAAATGTTAAATTCATTTTACTGAATTGTTACTTCACATATCCTTACTATAATACTTTCTAAAAAGAACATGTAGCAAAACTGAACACAAGAAAGGTTAAATCTGTGCATCCTCTTTTGAACTATTTTGTTATTGGTTGTACCTTGGTCAACAGCTGAGAGTTGGGAAGTTGCCATGCCTATATAATGCATTGTTAGGGATTCTCATGGATTACATAAAAATGATGCTAAAATCAGATGAAAGAGCATGAAAATTTATTGGTAGATATAGTCTTTAAATATTATTTTGATTTACCCTTTAACAAAAAAGAGTATTTAAAAATATTTTTGTATGGTGGTTATTTGACTCCACCTCTTGGTATATATGGTCTTCGCATAATAATGTCCTAAATGGGGATGTGAAGCACGCCTAATAAATGTATTTGAATGTTAATTAGTTGTTGATGTTCAAGCATATGCAGATCATCTGAATTATGATAGTATTTATGAATATATTAAAAATATAAATGTGATGAAAATCCAGGTTGAACACATTTTGTGGATGAAAAGACCAAATTCTAGTGCAAATATATTTACTAAACATGTGTAACATAGTCATTTATAACATTATTGCACAAAGACAATATATACAAAGTGGTGGTCCCAAATAACCACCATACAAAAATATTTTCAAATTCTTTTTTCTCCTGAGAGAGAAAATCAGAACAAATATTAAATACTAAAGTTGCAAATAAATTTTCACGCTCTTTATGTTTCCTTCTCCAATAAGGGTTACCGTAAATCCGAACGTTAAAGAAAACCCCCACACGGCTCTCCCACTTTACGCTTGCCTTGGATGACTCTACCAGAAAATGTCAGGAAACTTTCAGAAGACTGTCTGGATTATTTGTGGTGTTAAAGAGAGTGAGTCAGGTGTGTAAGCGTTAAGTGGACAAGTTTTCAAGTGTGGCACGAATCTGTCTCGGGGATAAGTTCAATACATATATTTGAACAAAAGACAAATAGTACAACGGCAATAATATACAAAAACAATGCAATAATTACAAAATATATTGTTTCTTATTGATAATAGTGTCCAAATCCGGATGTAGTATTCAGGCTTCCAATGGCGAGTCCGTTCACGTAAATACAGAATGCACAGTTCATGGGAATACTCGAATAACAGGCTGACCGTCCTGTAAGTGACAAACAGTAGTGGACACGGCATGCCGATGATGGTTTTTATCCACTTGCCCGTGAAGGTGCAACTTCCCGGGGCGGACAGATTGCCGAGCTGGCCATTTATGTTTCACTCCTCGGAAATATACACTAAGTCACTTTCAGGTAAACTGGGATGAAAACACAAGCTCACAAAGTGCTACGTAGAGAAAACTGGAGTACAAAATGACGTATGTCGAATACCGTGAAAGCCGATATCTCCAAATCCCGCAAAATTCTTCAAGGTGTACTTGACTTCTCTCAAATGGATGTAAGTAAATAACTGCGAGCTTTACAACTTCGTCGCTTATATTTATAGACTAAAGTAAAGAATATTCTGGATGGTTTGATCGCAAAACATGTTTACAAAACAGGTACATCTTTCCAGAATGTACACTCTATGTACAATGACACGAAACTCATTAACACAGAAGCCCCGAGAACGCGTGACTGAATTCCAATGCAGGCTAGAACGTACACAGAGGGGAAAATGTAGGTCAGACACTGTTCAGTTAACAGTAACATTAGTCAACAGTAAGACTGAACTGTTACTTGCGTGTGTGTCGGTAATAGGCTAATGGCCACCATCATTCAAACAGACATTAATATCACCGGGCAAGATAATCAGATCGTACTACCCTGTAAAAGGGTACCCATTTTTCAACGATAAGGCCATGCTTCTGATTCGTACAGCAAAGAGACAAGAGTCATACGGCAGCAAAGCCTATCCTTACCATCTGGCATCTATTTTTCAGCATCAGTTTCGATCAAGCAGTTGTGCTTGGCCGATTTCTTTCAGTCTCGGTTTGGCTTTCAGTCTGTCTGCGTTTTTATATTTCACTGTGAAGATATTTAATATCGATTCAACAGTATAATGGCAACTTTATCAGGAAGATGTCTTTTGATTGATTCCGGCTTGTTTGATTTACTAGTAGCTTGTGAGAGGCAAAGCCCAGAGGCGATAAGCGAAGAGGCCCAGAATATTTCTTAAAGGCAGATGATGGACGCGGCTGTTGTCTTTCGGTTATCTGACTTTTTAATAACGTAAGATTTATACCAACAGTAACGTCGGTAAAACGAGAACATTTTGCTGCCTTGTGCCCCCGAAAAGAGGTCTAAATCTGACCGTAAATCCTGTAACACGCCACTTTCTCTGAAATCTTTTAAATTTTTTCAAATAATAATCCATCATCTTAAAATCCAATTCCTGATGCCCTCGCCATGAAGGGGTTAATGTGCGCCCATTTCCAGAGACAAAACCCGCAAGAGTGGAAAACATAATGTACTATGTTACTAGAACATGCTCGAAGTATACAATGGATTGCATCACTCATGATGTATCTCTATAACTTGAAAGCCCTCGTACCCTCAGAGTAGTTGATTTGGTCAACGTTATGTTCCTACACTCTGCGTAGAACATGGTTATATTTTACAGCAATTTATTAATAACGTATCGGTATAGGTATTTAAATCCTCCACATGTACATTAAAGATCCTTTCATAGGCTTATATAGATCCAGTTCAAGTATATTACATATTTACCACAATTTATCATCAAAATCATTTTTGATTTCAAAAGAGTGAAACCAGAGCAACGTCGGCATGGTGGTCACATCTATTTAGTCATGCGTATACGGTAAAATCCGGCCTGTTGTCAAATAACCGCAGTTAGGACTGTATCACCGAGCCAAGGTATTTGGACACCGATCAGCGCGAGTCGTGTCTATTTGCGGTGATTTCTCTAAGCATTAAACATAGACAGATCACCTATCATGTCTCATATATGGTGACTTGTCTTTGACACTGGTTATAATCTGCACAAAAAAAAAGATTTTTCTTCGGTAACACGATGAGGCAGCAACAAATCGGATACAAGTAATTACCACAGGAATAACACTTTGATCCATCTGTATGGTGAGGCGATAACAGAGTCTCGTGCCCAATCAGATATAGCTTATAGGATCGTTATGTACGATAAAGTTTTCTCAAAGGAATCCATCACGTGGCTGTACAGCGTAGCCTGTCATCCTCTACCGTAAATGATGTCCTAATGTTTTAGCGAAGGACAGACTTGGAAGAATAATGCATAACTTGAAACCCGGCATGACTTATTTATTACTACTAACTACTACCTAAGAGAAAAGAAAATAGATGAAGAACTTGCACATCTCGGAATCCATGACAGCGTCTAGAGCATTAAGATTATCATAAAAAGAACTATCCGTGGCCGAGGGGGTCGTTATGACCCCGTGCTTCTCACTAATGGTGTCGCTGTGAGTTCAAATCCCCATTCTGGCTTCCTCTCCGACCGTACGTGAAAAGGTCTGCCAGCAACCTGCGGATGGTCGTCGGTTTTCCCAGGGCTCTGCCCGGTTTCCTCCCACAGTAATGCATTATTCTTGAGTACGGCGTAAAACACCTATCAAATAAATAAATAAATATAAAGAACTATAGAATAAGAGGGTAAACCAGAGGAGCGGCCACATTGAGATATTTGACCAATGGCCACGCCTACCCAATGAAACTCGAACTCTTGTAAATTTAGTTCTGTTAAGGTTTCACTTGAACTGTTCATGAAAATGTTGGAACAGTTACAAGCTATAAGCTCCCTCCTATTATAACCTGCGGAGAATTAGTTAACAAAATTAACAGATGTTAATTACAATTCATAAGATGTGACTAGTCATGTTAGGCTCTTTGCCGTCCCAGTAATCCTGAAAACAAGTTGGTGTTCTTGTTGTTCAAGTCTACCAATCCCCTGACGAATGAGATCAGAAGCAGGTAGAATCCAGGCAGGTAGGCATATTTCACAAAAGGCTGTGGTTCACACGGTACGCCGGTTTCTCCATTTGCAAAAGAAAAGAAGAAGAAACTTGCAACTTCTCTAACTCCACGGATTAAGCAGAAATAGTTTTGAATAACCAACACTGTCACTATTAAAGGTGCCATGGTGGCGTTTAGTGTAGAACGAGCTGTCAGCTTACTTTCATTGGATATGGATGTTATCAGGCTTGCTGCACTAACCACAGTCATGTAGAACAAGCTCTCAGCATAATTTCAGTAGATATGCATGTCATTAGGCTCTCTGCGCTGACTACAGTGATATATTACAGAAGGCGAGTTTTATGTCATTGTAGGTTACAGATTTGCCTACATTCATAAATTAATAAAATGATTGCTGTAGAACGCCATGCCCAACAACTTCTCACTTGCCTGACGCCAGTACGCCAGGTTTGTGCCAGGTGGTGGCAGATATATATAAGAGTTTGTTTAATAGGGTTACCGACCAGGCATTGGATAACACGCTTAATATTAGTAGTATCCATTATAAATCGTATTCACAAAAAGCGACAGCCAACTCTCCAGTAGAAAGTAATTCAGTTCCGTCTGCATATTATGAGTCCTCAGTTTAGGGAGAAAATGTCGTCGCGCGTTGGGGGCCATTAAAACCGGAACGTAAAATGAGGCTTTTAACCTGATTTGGATTTGACGTGTTGGAATACTTGATTGCCAACGTCTATTACCAACCAATGTCTGCGTACCAATGTCTACTTACCGGGCTTAAGAGAAAGATGTCATGGATTAATTTATTGTAATAACCATGGTCTCACATGTTAAACATATATTTTGGCATGGTCGTTGTGATTCACTTCGCCACTGGAGCAAGGATTGAAGGAATACTTTTGACTTTGAAGCCACAAGAAAGCAGACAAATATCTGTCAGGGTTATTCCATATCATGACGTTAAAGATAACGAGTGTTAAATAGGAAAGGGCTCCTATTTAACACTCGGTAACACTCTTGTTAACACTCGTAGTGTTAACAAGAGGTACAGGGAATGGGTCAGGTGTGTAAGGGATGAGCGAGTGAATTGTCACCTGTGCTCCGAAGCATTGTAAGTCGATGATAAGGAGTTAATTACACTTCATCCAACTCTTGGACACCACAGACCATTTCTTTCAAATAATTATGTCGCACGGATAGCAAAACGTAAACTCCATAAAACGTTTGCCTCACTTGTTTAAGTAAAAGAATGTTTTCTATACGTGTCAATTCATCCCATAAACTCATTACCATTCATGATTTAAACAATTTTCAAGCTTGAAATTGTTCTATTCATTTGCTACATGTATATTGTTTAGTGCAAGCTTCTGGCAGCGAGTTTGCCGAAGATGCCGTCCTCTATGGTACACAAGTGAGATCGAGGGCATGACCCGCATGTTGCATTTGTATCATGGGTTAATTTAATTAAAATAATCATGACATCATATGACAAAGATATATTTTGTCAAGAGGACAAACATGTAGGTGTATAAGGTTACTTTGGTTTCTAAACATGTTTTGAAAGGGTTTTTAGGGCGAGGAAGAACACATGACTTATCAGTTTTCTTTCTCTATTAATTATTGATGCAGGAACTGCTAAACATGTCTGACTTGAGAATGCCTTGCTTTGATGTTTTGAGTATAGGTGTTTTAAAAACCAGAGAGATACTTGAGTTTTCGAGCCTTGTTTGCAGCCGGTCACTTTGGAAGATGACGATCCACAGCTGTTTTATCTGCAGCTGTTAAGCAGGCGATAACAACATGTGACTTCATTTGGAACATCTCAGTGTTTGGCACGCTATCAGTTGTACTTGGCGTGACCGATATCAGGATTAGCAGCCCTATACAGCCATAAACGAGCCGTGAGACCGGGGGTGGATAATGGGTTAATGACGTAAAAAGGCATTTATATCTCCCGAATACGTGGGAACGTCTGCCAGGAACCTGCAAATGGCCGTGGGTTTCAGCCGTGCTGTGCCCGGTTTCCTCCCACCATAATGCTGACCGCCATTGTATAAGTAAAATATTATTGAGTACGCCGTTAAATACCAATCAAGTAAATAAATAAATTAAAAAGGCATTCTTTCACGGAACCACATAACCAGGGCCCACTACTCAGTAAAACTTTTCGACTATTAGGCCATGCTTCTGATACGTATAGCAAATACACAAGGGTCTTTGAGTCATACGGCAGCTTTGACTGTCCGTACCATCTGGCACCTATTTTTCAGCATCAGTTTCTATCTTAAATTGTGCTGGGCAGATTTTCGTTCAGTCTCGGTTTGGCTTTACGTCTGTCATGTATTTATGTTTTAATGTTTCACTGTGAACATATTTAATATCGATCAACAGTAAACTTGTGACTTGACTAGGAAAATGTGTCTTCATTGAATCAGATTTGTTCGATTTACTTGCAGCTTGTGAGAGGCAATGTGCAGAGGCGATAAGCGAAGAGGCCCAGCATTTTCCCTAAAGAATATCTGGCTTTTTAATAACGTAAGATTTATAACAACAGTAATGTCGGTAAAACGAGAACAGTTTTGCTGCCTTGTGCTGCCGAAAATTTCTCTTTAAATTTGCCTGTAAATCCGCTACTTTCTTTGAAACCTTACAAATTTTTTTAATAAAAATCTTTCATTTTACAACCAAAGTCTTGATGTCCTCGCCATGAAGGGGTTAATGTTCAAGCAGTCCCAGAGATAAAAACCATGAGAGTGGAAAACATAACGTACAATGTTGCTAGAACGTGCTCGACCTATACAATGTATTGCATCACTCATGATGTGTCTCTGTAATTTAAAAAAACAACTGCACCCCGCGGAGTAGTTGATTTGGTCGATGTTATGTTCCTGCATTCCGTTCTGTATAACGTTGTATTTTACAGCAATTTATTACTAACGTATCTGTGTAAGTATTTGATTCCTCTATATATGTATATTAAAATTCACTTTGTAAGCCTACATGATTCCAGTACAAATATTACATATTTACCATAATGTACGATCAACATCGTTTATGCTTTAAATACGTATATGTATTTTATAGCAACATCTGGTATCGCATGTGTGTTATGTATTTACGTCAATATATCGTATTTAAAACATGCTCGTCACATCTGAATAGATCATACGTATTCGGTTTAACCTGGCGCCTTGTCAAATCACCTCAGTTTGAGTTTTAGCGTCCAGTCACGATATGTGGACACCGATGACCACGAGTCGCAGCCAACACTCGTGACCTCTCCGTGGTGTTTTTTCTGTAGGCATTAAACATATAAAGACCACCTATCATGTCTCGTTTATGGTGGGTTAGACACTGGTTGTAAACACCAGGTCACTGTAACTGCCCTTGTCGAAATGTGTACATAAAGCATTATTCTTGTTTTCTAACAAGACCAAGCCCGAACAAATCGGATAGAAGTAATTACCATGGGGATAACACTTTGATCCATCATTATGGTAAGGCGATAACAGAATCTCGTGCCCGATCAGATATAGCTTAGAGGATCGTTATGTATGATAAAGTTTTCTCAAAGGAATCCATCACGTGGCTGTACATCATCCATTAAGATGGCGTATGAATCTCAGCCCGTCACTTTCTTGCCCAAATACATGTTAGTGATGCTTTAGCGATGGAAAGACTTGGAAGAGTAATGCCAACCTTGAAACCGGGCATGACTTTATCTTACTACCATCTACTGTATAAAGGAGTATAAAATAGGCAAAGAACTTCTACAGCCTTGAATCCATAACAGCCATAATGTTATCATAAAAAGAACTTACTGTTAATTACGACGTGAAACCCCAAACATTCATACATATATATAAAGAACTATAGAGTGAAGAGTAAGCCAGAGCAACTGATAGTTGGCAAATGGCCACGCCTAACCTATGAAACTCGGCCACTTGTCAGCTTAGCTCAATTCAGATTTTATTTTGAATGTTCATCAGAATGTCTAAACAAGTAACAAGCCATATGACAGCAACCATCATGACTTGAGGAAAATTATGAGGAAAAATACAATGGTTGTTAAATACAATATTTAAGACGTCACCAGTCATGTTTTGCTCCTTTCTATTCTAGTCTACCAAAACTCTTAACGAATGAGATCGGAGGCTCGAATACAGGTAAGAGAGTCGACAAAAGGCTGTGGGTTCATACGATTTCAAACATCGCTTTTAACATCATTTCGTCATATCATGACGGTGTCTCTTTGTAGCCCAACGCATAAATCTTTTCAATGTGGATTGCCCTATTTCATCCAAAATTGTGTCAAGGACTTATTTAGTGATTTTGCCTGATTCTGGGAGTTTCATTCATCGTTGAACAGCGTTGTAAGGTTTGTTTGGAAACAGGATGACGTCCCACTGGAAAAATGTCAGTGTCAAGTGAAAGAGTAATAATTCATGGACTTTCTGTGCCTCTAAAATGTCGCTTTGGGGGAGACCATTTGCGCCAGTGTAAAAATATATGACTTTAGAGGCTACAGGGTGGAGATGTGGACACACCATTGCTCTTCTTTGAAGAGAAACTAAAAGGAATCTGTGTAAGTCAAAATCCAATAGCAATAACTATGACCGGAAGCTGGTTGAGACAAGTGAGTTGCAAGTCACTTAGAAACAATTTTGTCTTAATGGAGACACGAAATCCTACTAATTGGTCTGAGACGATGATTACAGTCAAAAATGACCTGTTAGCAAAGGTGTGCTGCTTTTGGAAGTCGGCACATTAAAATTTTAGCGTGATTGCCATTAAGTACATGTCTAATGAGTGTGCGATTTACATCATCACGTTATTCCAGGCAACTCCCCGTGGTGACTCCCAGTGTAAAATGAAAACCCCCATAATAAGGCCTTTTAAATCTTGTACCCAGTCTTTTTACCGAATTGGTCTGACAGTGATTGAAAGGTCTATTCTGGTTGTTTTTCTTTTGTTGGAAAAAAAAGGCATTTTGACGATATGTTTCTTAATCTTTCACAACGATTTGTGACCTTTGTTACATTAACATATCCATCATTATTAATGAACGTAAATGTTCCCAAAGTTCATTGATACTCTTGTCTTGTTCATTTGTAGAACTACGGTATTTAAAAAGCTCGAAACTTGCAGTAAAGCCCCTTGGATAGCAGAACCTCCCCGGCACTGTATCTATATCGATTAAAAGGCACGGTGGGAAGAAACTTTAAAAGAGGAAGGCAACTTCATATAACATACTATTATTTGTTCCGTTGAATTATCCCAAATTAGTCTATTTTTCAGGAAACACATGATAAAAATTTCCAGAATGCTTGAAATAAAAATTTGGAGAATGACTTCCGTTCGGTTCTCTGTAACATGTAAGCTGTTTACAGAGCTCATTACTACTGTAAGACAGTGAATGCCGTAGGCTTCTAATCCATATTTATTGTATAAGCTGGCTTATCATAAAAGAATTCAGATCATTGATTGATAATTACAGGTATTTCTCTTAATTTCGAGCAGAGTCCTTGTTGATAAGCTCCCAAGTCTCTCCAAATCATCATACCGGTAGCTTAGAACTTTTAAATTAATTTCTCTTGCTGCTTCAAAGGATTTGATTGCACACACAGTATCTCTAGCAATAATGAAATATTTGTAGAAATATGTGTTTTATTGTTTAGACGATAACTTCATCTTTTCAGTGGAAGTTTTAGCTCTTCATTCACCTTGAGCAAGGGATCTTGACTACGGTGTTCAACATCAGTGAAGTGTCTCAATATATAACTGATTCAGCATATCTCAGAAATCCGTGTCTCTCAGGGCCTGTAGCCCCTAATAGTTCTGCTCGGACTTTACAGTACAATTGATTTATTTATTTATTGAAGTTGTGTTTTACGCTGTACTCAAGAATATTTCACTCATACCACAGCGCCCAGCATTATGGTGGGAGAAAACCGGGCAAGAGCCTCGACCTTCCGCATATATTGCTGGCAGGCCTTCCCACGTACGACTGGAAAGGAAGCCATCATGAGCTAGGCTTGAACTCGCAGCGATCGAATTGGTGATGAGCTCCGGGGTAATTGTGCTGCGCTAACACTCTAAGCCCACGGAGATTCCTGCGATTTATTTAGTGCGTCTATCAGAATCACCAGTACAAAAGACTGCAGCATGGAGAATAAAAGCAGAGCCGCGACGGCAATGTGATTATTGGGAAATGGTTACAAGTAACCCGTGAAATCTGATCACTTGTCAGTTCACGTTCGACTGGGCTTTTTTTGCTAACTAATCATGTAAAAGCTTAAGCAGTAGCAACTTACATCTTCGCTGGGACCATGGCTTAAGCAGAGTCCTGTGTAAAAAAAAAAAAAACAATCCAGCAGCAACAACTTCTTCCTCACTCACTGTTGAAGGGGCCTTGGAGATAACGAGAGACTGACGACAGCCAGTTGTTTGTGCAGTCTAAAATTAGTAGAAGAACACGTGTATTCCACCAATGTGGGGTGCATATCTTTACGTCACCGAGGCGTTGGAATGGCCGTCAGTACATTGCCAGTTTATTCATTTACTTTATTGGGTTTTACGCCGTGCTTATATTTCGCTAACACAGCTGATGCCAGCAATGTAGTGGGGGGAAATCGGGCGGAGCCCGAGGGAAACCTACAGCAATCCGTAGGCTGCTGGCAGATCTTCCCGAATACGGCCGGACAAGTGTTGTTACATTTCGGGCTGTGATTGTCTTGGGAGATAAATGTGTACAGGTACGCCGGTGACCCCCCCCCCCCCGTGTAAGAGGAAAGTAGATGTGATGAAACTGGTCACAATCCTCTTAAACTGAATGAAAATCACGACGGCTTCAAATACTTAAAAAGCACTACATGAAGAGCACAAGAAACCAGAGAGACTGGTCTTGGTCGGAAACATTGCGAAGTGTGTCGTGACCAAATTCTTCCATGGTTAAGGATGTTTCGTCGTCGGTGCGATAAATTAGGCAGAATACACAGAACAAAAAAAAAGCTGACAAAGATGAAGGCTTTTGGCTGATGTTAGTTTTTCCTATGCTCCTTTTTTCAGCCGTCTGTCTGAAAGGTTGTGTAACGGAGAAATTTTAGCAAACAATGATTTTACCTCGACCAGATTATTTCCAACCTCATTGAAAACATTCGACTGCTTTCTCGTTTTTTAACGTCTCATTTTCCCCAATTATGTTTCGTTCCCCAGGGAGTTATGTTGAATGTTGTTTTGTAAACGACTTCTTCCAGTCTTATTCCAGCCTTTTCATTTTTTATTACAAATGTTGATTGGATTTTGCATACTTGATGATACGCCTGGAATAATTCATAAGTAGTTTTGAAAGATATTTTTTATAGCTTTGGGCATCGACAAAAGGCTTAGCACTAAGAACCCTGTGGTTCGAACTTTCGCTTGCTGTTTGCGTAGACGTAATCCTAGTTATAGACGTTATAGATCTGAGATCTAATTCATTTTCCCTAGCTAGCTTCCAGAAATACATATCTGAGTGGTTTTATTCATTAACATGGAACCCAGTTGTTTGTGAATAATACATACAATGACGTCATAATTAACACATATGTACCTGGTGCACCGACAACAAGCCAGACATCGCTAACCGCTATTTTCGATTTGAGTCACTCCCCACTCGGAGTTCTTCGGAAAAAGTATAAAATCGAGGGACGTTTGGATTGAAACCCCAAGAAGATGCACACCATTAAAAGACGGCTGACAACTTGTTCGGGAATCTTAACCTATATAACCTATCATTATTTAATAATGAACAGAAGGAACCACAAGTAACTAATGTGATGAAAGAAGGCAATCTTGACTCTGAGAAGAGCAGCGGAGCCCATCCTAGCAATGACGCCGATTCGGAAATGGCGGTTTATAACATTCGGGTGCTGCCTGAGTGGGTCAGTTACATTTATGCTGATTGCAACTTAATGGCCTTTACTAAAGCCATATGATCAGATGATCTGAAATCAGAACTACTCAAACACCACGCACGTACAGCTTTGACACTGTGAAGCCACCGCAGTCGACAGGACTGAGTTTACGATTAACGCTTAATGTGGAGGCTAAGCTGGTAACACGGGCAGCAGATGTCTGTCATAGGGGGGCAAGGGGCGAACTGTAAGAAAACAAGTATGTTAAATAAACACGAATAACAGGTGCTGTCCTCATCGGCTTTTTAACCTGAAACGCCCGAAAATTGACGTGAGAGAATTTAGACTGCAATTCGCAGTTAGCGGTTAGCTATTCAACGGGGACAAGCCATTGCTTCTAAAAATTATATATTAGGGTACATCTCCATTAATACTGCACCTACAGACGTCATACTTGGTACATTACTGGCACTTAATGCGGACTATCACTTGATTGCAACGACTTCCGATTCTAACACCAGGGGGCGCTTCTGTGAATAACAGTCTGAATAGCAGTCTGGCCCATATCTCCATTAATACTGCACCTACAGACATCATACTTGGTACATTAATGACACGTCATGCGGGCTATCATGTCATGCGTATAATGACCGATTTTAGCACCAGTGGGCGCTTCTGTGAATAGCAGTCTGAATAGCAGTCTGGCCCATATCTCCATTAACACTGCACCTACAGACATCACACTTAGTGAATTAATGACACTTTAAGCGGGGTATCACGTCATGCACACAATTCCCCATTCTAACTGCATATTTTTACCTAATTCTGCTGAAGCTATGGTGCTAGGGGGCGTGTAATTTGCTTAATATTTATGCATTTACATGAACAGTCGAAATAAAACCCTGACTTAAGTAAATTGACAAGAGGCCATACTTCAATGGTTATGTTTAACCGTTTGCCATGTATCACATTGTCGTCGCTGCTGTGGATTGACTCTCTATGCGGTACGTCTTTCTTAATATTGTAGGGCTTGTCAAGTCTTGTTTGTGTAGGAAGTCTGAGATCTGTATGTCTATTGCTTAAGGCGGCAATTCCGGTTAACAGTTATCAGTTGTGTTAACTGCTGATTTTGACGCCACTTGGTGCCGGATGTTAAGCCTCTTGGCGCCACTTTGTACCGTTTGAATAGTTATGTTTAATTTCCAAGTATGAACAGTGTGTATCTGTATAAAAGTTGTCCTTTTCGAATTGGTTAAGTCTTTAAAACCAGTAAATAGTTAACAAATCTCGGTTAACAAAACTGGTTAAAAGATCAATTAACAGTTCTGTAAACAGTTCAGTGGAACAGTTCATCCTAAAGCTTACTGGTGAAGGCGTTAAAGACAGTAGAGCTTAGAGTTCATATAAAAATTTTGTTTGTTTTCATTGACGTCGGAAGCTGAGACTACAGACGCCTAACCAAATATATACTATTTTTATCTGTAGCAATACTCAAAATAAAAAAAGATATTTTCTGTAAGACAGTAAGCAATACTCTGTCTACAATAATCTGTAGCAATACTCATAATAAAAAAAGATATTTTCTGTAAGACAGTAATGATTTGTAGGGCTTTTCAAGTTGTGTTCGTGTGTTCAGAACTCGGTAAACATTTCAGTGTGACCTCACATTAGGGTATATTAGTTCAGGCATAATAGCTAGTAAACAGTTAAGTTTACTCCTTGGTCAACAATTTACTGTGACGTCACCTGGGGTCACACGTTGAAGATTTCCGAAGCAATGTTTTTTAGATTGGCAAAGTGGTGGTGAAGAACCAATTAGAACCTGTGCGTACCTGTAACATACTGGGCAATTAAAATACATTTTCTATGGAATAAAAAATAATAGATACCTTTTAAATAGGCTAGTAGGAGACAGAATCGACAGACTGAGAAGGGCCTCCGTGGCTAAGTCGGTTAACGCGCTAACACAGCGCAATGACAGAAACCTCCCCACATTGCGGTCGCTGCGATTTCAAGCCCAGCTCATGATGGCTTCCTCTCCGGCTGTATGTGGGAAGGTCTGCCAGCAACCTGCAGATGGTTGTGGGTTTTCCCTGGTGCTACTGGGTTTCCTCCCACAATAATGCTGGCCGCCGTCGTATAAGTGAAATATTCTTGATCAAAACACCAATCAAATAAATAAATAAATAAATAAACTGGCTGACGGTGAACAAAAGTGTTTCCTTGTTTAATTTTCCTAGTCTTCATCACTCTTCAACAAATTCATCTCCAGTTGGTTATAGCCACTCACAAAACATTCTGTAATCCTTCATCTTCCCTGGTGTTAGAATCGGAAATTTGGGGCATCACCTGATAGCCCGCATTAAGTGTCATTAATGCACTAAGTGTGATGTCTGTAGGTGCAGTATTAATGGAGATATGGGCCAGACTGCTATTCAGACTGTTATTCAATGAAGCGCCCCCTGGTGCTAAAATCGGTCATTATAGGCATGACATGATAGCCCGCATTAAGTGTCATTATTGCACCAAGTATGATGTCTGTAGGTGCAGTATTAATGGAGATATGGGCCAGACTGCTATTCAGACTGTTATTCAATGAAGCGCCCCCTGGTGCTAAAATCGGTCATTATAGGCATGACATGATAGCCCGCATTAAGTGTCATTATTGCACCAAGTATGATGTCTGTAGGTGCAGTATTAATGGAGATATGGGCCAGACTGCTATTCAGACTGTTATTCAATGAAGCGCCCCCTGGTGCTAAAATCGGTAATTATAGGCATGACATGATAGCCCGCATTAAGTGTCATTATTGCACCAAGTATGATGTCTGTAGGTGCAGTATTAATGGAGATATGGGCCAGACTGCTATTCAGACTGTTATTCACAGAAACGCCCCCTGGTGTTAGAATCGGAAGTCGTTGCAATCAAGTGATAGTCCGCATTAAGTGCCAGTAATGTACCAAGTATGATGTCTGTAGGTGCTGTATTAATGGAGATGTACCCTAATATATAACTTTTAGAATTAATGACTCGTCCCCGTTGAATAGCTAACCGCTAACTGCGAAACTTCTCTCACGTGAAAATTGCCCAAATATTTTTAAAAAACGTGAAAAGTCAGAAAGAGAGAGAAATTCGGCTTTGAAAAGTTGCCGACTGCAGCCTGTCTTCCCAATGTAAGAGATAAACTTTCAAAGTTCCCAGTCTTTCTATGGATCTTACAAAAACTGTGTCTATAGCTATGTATTTCCAATCTGCAGCATGACAAAAGAGTGGGCTGAAAAGGTTGTTTGTCATCAAGCTTATTCAAAAAGATTACAAGACCTGCGACTTTTTCTTCCTCTTTACTATTTGACAACCACAACTGGATTTATCCCTGGATGAACTGGTAAACCTATCCGAGTTTTCCATTCGCAAGGTTTACAATGAGATGTTTTCTCTTTACACGGCCATTATACTGTCTAGAAACACTGTCTAAATCGCGTGCCGATTTTGTAAAGGGATTGTGTTTAGCAATTTCAGGGGATGGGGGGACGGGCCGTGGTGCAGTGATTAGAGGCACCTGATTATCCACCAATTATATTCAGGCGAGTGTTATGGAGATTGACTAATGGTTCGCGTAATGTTTCCATAGATTCTGCGTTACACAGCCTTCCATTATGTGGCATCGGAGCCTTCAGACAATTAACCCTTAAACTGAGGTATAAACACCTGTGCTGTTTTTACATTTAAAACTATACTACAAAAGTGATAAAAACAAAATGTATGAAATTCATGAAACCTGAAATTTTTGAGGCGTGTTTTATATATTGTTCATCAATATAGCTCTTTAGTCTTAAAGTACGCCCTATATTTGATAAGTACTGATTTCATGACGATGTGTTTTAATAATGGAGAGAATATAATGCAAATTTTACTAACTAAAATATAATCATGTATGTACACTTGTGATGATGGCCTATTACGCTGTTTCAAATAAATAATAAGTTTTCTTTAACCTTCGATGCATTAACCTAACTGTTGCATTATATGATATCTCAAATGTTTAATCTCTGGTCTGTGATACTTGACTGACATTTGAAAACATAATGGCAGAGTCATCAATGGTTTGCCAAAATCCATCAGTCTTTTAGCACATTTGAGTAGTCTGTCCTACGCACATCCTCTGATAAAGTAAAGATTAGGTCCTATCTGCAACAGACCAATTAACTGCTAGTTTCATTTCCACTAATCATAGAACGATCGAGCTGACAGAGCGACTTTTAGATAGAGTATAACCATCACCGGAACACAAACTGAGTGGTCACCTTGGCAAATGACCCCTACAACTTCCGGTGTTAGAGAGCTTGTCCCTTTGACGAATGTTTAACTGCTCACAAGGCGAGGTGCAAGGTTTGATTAAACGCGGGGGACGCAGTCTTGTGGCCATGGTAACACGGTTCAATCGCGCCCGTCTTTTCCGCAAAAGCACGTCATTACCAAGACAATTACTCCGTTGTTATCTGTCTTTTTGTTTCAAACACTTGCTAGAAGAAAACGACTTGTTGATTTCGCTGTTCCGACTATCCATCACAGAGAATAAATCCGACAAGAAATACGCTTTTTGCTGTTGTTTACAAATTATTTGTCAGCTTTCATGAGGAATTTTTGGCCCTTTCAAAACAAAGATAAACAGTTCGTGTAACTTTATTCATCGTTAAACTTTCTACAGTTGCTTTGACACAAAGACCATTGCAACTTGATGTGACATTGCTCAACCGAAGAAAACAAAGCAACAACTTTTGTTTCTTGCATAGTGAGGGCTTATTTGCGTCTGGAAAACTGGATAAAGCCGGTTCTGCAGGGAATGTTCTAACGTGCGACGACATACACGACATATATCTATCGTTTTCTGCATAATGAAAAGAAAGAAAAATGATTTTCAATTTATCGGCATAAAGAACAACCCACCATCTTACCATACCATTTATTCCTGGGACACGACAATATGAAACCGTATGGGAGAAATGTGAACGCTTTTCCTCAAAGGAATCAGCAGTCCGCAAAAATCAAGGGTCATTTTCATCTTTTTCTGCATATATCAAAATAAAAAATGATTCTCACTTTATGCGCAAGAAGAATGCATCCACCATCTTACCTTACCATTTATTCCTTGGACACAACAATATGAATCTGTACACGAGAAATTTGGACTCTTTTCATTAAAGAGATCAGGAATCCATGGAAGTCAAAGGTCGTTTTCATTGTTTTCAACATAATCAAAATAAAAAATAATTCTCTATTTGTCCATATAACCATCCCAATTATTCCTCTCGCACGATAATGTGAATCCGCATACAAGAAATCTGAACGTTTTGCAGCAAAACAATCTGCATTCCACGAAAGTCGAAGATCATTTCCGGTGATACTTCATCTGGCAGTCGCGTGTTCAGAGTGATTTTTGTGGCGGGACCACTACTAACCCGAGAGCGAAGGTTAGAGACGAATGAGAAAACGGTAAAATGGACGGTAGTACATGACTAATCCAGATAAATTGAGCATCGACTAGGAACTGATTGTTCCTGGGACAATGTTGATGCTTGCAGGTTGACTTTCTGAGATCCGCTTCCTGTGTGCCTCTGCGTTTCTCCCAGGTGGTCTCGTCACCGACTGGATTGCTTTTCGATAATCACAAAGCCCTTGCTTTTGTCCCCACTTCTTTTCTGTCCTTATTATTCCTTTGTCAACTTGGTGTTTAATTTTGTCAAATCGCATGTGTTCGGGAAGAAAATCGTTTTATTATTATCGGTCAGGGCTCTGTTCCTGTTAAAGTGAGTGGGTGTTGTTTAGTGACCGGGATACACGGACAGCCATTCAGCGGAGGTGTAAGTGAGGAGTAGGAATGTGTAGATCGTGCTAAGCCTACCCCTCAAGGACATCTAAAGAGTTGTATATTCCCCAAACGGTATGTGGAAAATAACTCCAGGTCACTAATCACTTGATCCAAATGTTCTCCTCAAACAGCCTTTTCTTATCAAATTTATCAAATTTTCCAATTCAAGAAATCCATTAAAAACTCAGATAGGGATCTTTTGATGTTACCGGGCAAATATCTCCTCAAGGTATATCATAAAATGTACTTAAACAGACCCCCTGAACAATTCTTCTACCGTTGTAATAAAGAGAAAGTCGGACAAGACCATTAAAAAGTTTGACAAAACTTGATACAAAGCACAAGTATTACCTTTTCGTACATTCAATTATGTCGTTTTATGTTGGTCATTAGATGGTCAAACCATTGGGGAAGAAAAGAAACCTGTAACCATATGTACACGTATGTTACCTTGAAAGGGCCGACCAGGTGTCCCAAAAATTAGGGTAAAGGTCTGAAAAATAGAATATAGTAATCTACATCATAGAGCAGCGAGGAGAGTTTGATAGTTGGTAAACAGTAAAATCCGACCTCTTGTCAATTTACCTCTGTTAGCGTTTTATTCTTACTGTTGTTGTAAGTGTTTAACAACTAACAGCTTACACCCCCCTGTCACCAAGACTTTTAAACAGCAATTAGGTACGAAAATGCAGTGATGTTAAAAGCAATATACTAAAGTTACTGGTTTGATTTACTCAAAATGCGGTGCATTGATATGACATTTAATATACAATAGACATGTGTAAAATACAATAACATGAAAACAATGCCGAAAATGAGGCAGAAAACAAGAAGGATTACAAACGATAGAGATTCTCAGCATAGTCAATATCATGCCCTTTCTTGTTCAGGCCTCAACATTTATTTTATTTTTGATTAATTGGTCACGGCACCTCCGTGGCTGAAATAGTTAGCGGGCTAGCGCGGAACAATGACTCACGAGCCTCTGACAAATTCAGTCGGTGTGAGTCCAAGCTTAGATCATGATGGCTTCCCCTCCGATCGTACGTATCGGAAGATCTGCCAGCAACTTGCGGATGGCCATGTGGGATCTTTCAAGTTTTCTCTCATGAATGCTGACATTCATGATATAGGTGAAATATTCCTAAGTGTGGACTAAAACACGAATCAAATAAATATTTTAACTCGTTGCCCGTATTATAGCTGTCGGCGTTACTTGTATTAAGTTGCAGTTTACCTTGAGCCATGACTGTTTTCGCTTTAATTAAACTCTCCCATTCATGGTTCTCTTGGGGTAGAGGTGTTAATTAAACACAACACGATGAAAGGTTTGACCGCATTGTCACCTTCTGGTACAAGAGAAAGGTTTAGGAAATGTGTTAATGATGTTATCATAAACATATCTGTGTTTGTTATCAAATGGTGACGTAGGCACTCTAATCTGTGGAATCCCGTCCATTGCACTGGTACCGAATGAAAACCGTGCCGATTTTGTTTGAAGCTCTGGTTATTCGTCAGGAATAGCAATGAATGTGAAATTCAGATGTTATTTTCGGCTAAGACTCAAACGGTTTGTAATTCTGTTTTCATTTGTCTTGTCAGGATTTAACATTTATGACCAACTATATTTGCTTGCAGCTTTGAACGAAAAGTGACTTGATTAGGCAATTCCATGCCATGGCTGAATTTTTAACTTACTTGTACAAATGGATATACGATAACCAGGTCATAGCTGCAACGCGTGTGAACATTCATCTTTCTTACACCGCGATGCTTTTATGAAAAGTTACAAACAAAGCACGATTGAGTTACCTGTATTTGTGCTCCACCTGGAATTTAGGCCATCAATGGACTACGATGGAGTGTGACATCTGAAAGACTGAAAACTGTTGGCCTCTTTTCTCTCTGGTATGTTACCAGCTTCATTTACTATTTATAAATTATTTCCTACATAAACCTGTATTTTTGAAAATGGGCTTTCCGATGATAGACTTGGAACGCCCGTTTATGGATTACCAGTGGTATTCGAATGTCGGAGTTAATGCTTAGACTACCTAAAAATCGGATCAGATTTTCTGAAGCCTGAAAATTTACCACTTGTGTGAAAATATAGTGTGACAGATAAATCAGCGCGTTGGATTTAACAGATGTTTCAATGCTGTATCAAACGCACTTGATCTAACAGTGTCTCAAACTTGATTCCCCAGCAACTGCCGCCATTAATTCGAAAGAAATTATACCATCCACTGAAAGTATAAATTGCTTTGACATAATTACGATGTTAACACCAATAATACATGTTTTTGACATTTTAACCTTATCCTTGATTCTTGCCCTCACATTCATTATGTTTTGGACTATTTAGTATTTACACTATGAATTATTATAGAGAACAGAAAATAGAAGCGTCTTCCCTTCTCGGTTACGGTCACCGAATTCTAGTTTGTATCTAGCTCCAATTTTTCAGACAAAATTCGCAGTATTGTGTGACTCTCTATTGCAGGTGTATGTGGATAAGACTTCAGTAGTCACAAAACGAAACCCTTTCGTGATAGCCAGGGAAGCCGCACAAAGCTTTCTCCTTTTCTTACACTTTTGATCACGAAGCCATACTGCACAGTATATGATGGACCCGCGTCAGATTGATTGTGTTTCTGACAGTATAAAGCGCAATATCCCATATGTTGTTTGTATTCCCATTAACATGCTTATGTCCAGCTCTTCTCCGGACAGGGGGCTGTTGAACCCGTATCATTCTATATTTTCATTCTTCTTCAGGTGTTAAATTGTAATAATTCAACCATTCATTCGCTCGCTGATTCTTCTCCAGGCGTTAAACGCTCTTACATTGCGTGCTTTAAACAACAATATACGCAGTTGTAGAATTCTCTGACCTTGGGATTTTCATTAGAAATCGCTAAAAAAAAACCACGAGGATTTGACCAGCTAGAGGTAAGTGGAGTGCTTTTTCTGGGTCAAAACTGTTAATCACCACATTTCTCATACTAGATATCTCTGACGAGGGCATTTGAGCAATAGCGTCAATTCTAATGCCAATCCCAACGTCAGAGCAATCTCGGACTAAGAATTCAGATTTGTGGCGGTAAATGCCTAGCTCATGTGCTGCATCGGAACGTTCAAATCGCTTCAATAGAAAGAGCGATTTGAGGACAAAACAATTTCAAATTACAGAACAATTGTCTGGAAAACGCCGAGCAAGTGGTTACGTATCCTATTTTGGGGAGACCTTTACGGTGAGAAAAAATGGACTGTGTGCATGGGCTGTGATCACTATCTTTGCGTCAGAATCACTTCACAGAAAAGTGCTGCACCCAATCATTGACAAAGTAGTTGAACGCATCTAAATACTTATATGCCTTCACTTACCGCTTCGATTACTTCAAATAACGAGAGACTGAGTGGCAACATAAAACGATCCAAATGGCAGTGAAACGTATAATTTCCCACTGTAATGCTGCAGTGTCTGTGAACTACCTCAGTTTTCCATGAGCACGCATGCACCGGAAAGTACGATGTACTGCACTAAAGATCAAAAGGGTACACTGCTTTAGACGGCTTTGTTTTGTCCCATTCACAATATCCAAAGTGAAATACTCGGACACAATTTCTCCGCATACGATAAGGCCTACATTCTCAGAGTATACGGATCGAGATCATCACAAAGTTTTAGTTTTTCCCTGTATCTCTGCCTTGCATCAGGGTGGATTTCACCGGTACAGTGTGACCATTTTGTCAATACCACACTGTCGTCGCTGCTCTGGTTTCACTCCCTATGCTGTAGTCTTTTGCGATAATTTCTCTTTATCTTTTTTTTTCGATGTTTTTCCCTTTGCCAGTTTTACATATAAACACCGTCTTTGAAAAATTTTTCCTGTTGATATTTTGCTGCTTTGACTTGCTTCAGTTTATTGCCTGTATCCCAAAGACATCACCTTTGCTATCTTTGCTTAGAGGCATTTTCGTATACCAGAATAACCATTTAGCACAAGGTTTGAGTTCGGACTCAATACAATACAAAAGACTATAGCACAGAGAGGAAAACCAGAGCTTCTCTTATTGTGATAATTGGCAAATTATCACACGTTATTGGTGAAATCCGGCGCCTTGTCATTATACCTCAGGATGTGTTTTATCCTAACTGTTCCTATAAGTGTCCAAGAAGTAACAACTTATCCCCCCCCCGGCATCCTGGCTGTAGGTGAATAAAATTGCAGTGATGTTAAGTGCAATATACTTAGAAATCAGTGGTTTAGAATTACTCAAAATACTGTGTTGTCAACACATTTATTTATTTATTTATTTGATTGGTGTTTTACGCCGTACTCAACAATATTTCATTTATACGACGGCAGCCGGCATTGTGGTGGGAGGAAACCGGGGAGAGCCCGGGGGAAACCCACGACCATCCGCAGGTTGCTGGCAGACCTTCCCGCGTACGGCCGGAGAGGAAGCCTGCATGGGCTGGACTTGAACTCACATCGACCGCACTGGTGGGCGGCTTCGGGTCATTGTGCTGCGATAGAGCGCTAACCGACTGAGCCACGGAGGTCCTCTCAACACATTTAATACATGTACATAATAACATGAAAACAGTACAAAGGGACCAGGCCTCGGGGATGCTTAGCAAACCAGCAAAATCCCGGTTTATACAGGAAGACATATAACACTATTTCTAGATTTAAGAACTGAAATCACGTGTTCGAAGCATATTCCGTCGGACCACTACTTGATGTCAGGAGATTTATAGGTACTTGGCAAAGTGTCTTGATTTTATCCTTGAGTCGAATCAAAATTCATTCCATGAGCTGTGTCCAGTTTGGTTCCGTGGTTTCCCCTGGACTGTGTCTAGTTTCCTCAAATGGTTTCCTTCGGCGGTGCCCCGTTTCGTCCATTGCTTCCCGCTGGTTGTGTCTCGCTTTGTCTGCCCATAAACATGAGTGACACATGTTGTCAACCCACTGGATGAGCAACATGCTGCGGAGCTAAGACCGATACTTACTTACTATCTACTAGTCTGAGAAATTCCGATTCGTTCATTGTTTGTGTTTGGATTGTGGGGGAGAGAGAGTGTTTAGTTGAAGCATGAACCAATAGTGCAGTTAAAGTGATATCCTTATTCCACCACATTGGGGAAAAAAGCAATCCCTAAAAAGTGATTTCAAGGTTTCTCCTCAGGAAATCTAAGGAAAACAAACCATATATATGAAGTATATATCGCCACAGACATTGTTTTCTACAAAAATCGGATATTTCACTTGCAAAACAAGTATTTCCTGTTGAAGACCTCCCGACATGGTACAGAATTAATGGTTCATTCGCCCTTGTCCGCGTCTCTCTCTATCTCTCCATCACATGGATCAAAGTCTGGAAGCCGTGCCGGTGAATCTATTGGGTTTCCACAAGAATATGCCTCCTGAGCCAAACTCCCCACCCTGAGCATGTCGGCGCATGCAGGAATCTCTGGTGATTTGACGGCCGTTTTGAAGGGATGCAGCGCTACCACACTGTGGGGGCGGAACACGGTGTCAGATTCTGACCTTCTCACCTATGTGAATCCTGTTAATGGAGTTGTGAGATCGAGATGGACTGGTACCGTCTAAACGGCTTTAGATGTCCAGCTTGATACATCATATGCAGTCATTTGTACTTGACAAAGCAACTGGATTATATTGTTGGCTACAACCGGTTCAGTCAAAATAGCTTTTGGACGAAATATAGTTTGTAATGGCTTCACTTCACGTGGCTTCACTCGCAAATTGAATTAGCAAAGAGGAAGAGGCCCTTGTGTGGCGTCTGAATTTATCAATGTATTGTTGTGCTCTCATGTAGTCCTTCTACACCAGCGTCTTTCCTTTCCAGTCGTGCGTGGGAAGGTCTGCAAGCAACTGGCGAATGGCCGTGTATTTCTCCCAGGGATTCTGTCCGGTTTCCTGCCATCATAATGCTACCCGCCGTCGTATAAGTGAAATATTCTTGAATACGGTGTGAAACATCAATGAAATAAACAAATAAATAGACTAGCATTACCTTGGGTATTGTAGTATATAATAACATCTTTTATCAAAACTGCGTATGTGCATCGGTGTTGATCTATAACAGTACGACATGACATTCATGGTATTTGTTAGATAATTACATATACGAGGTTTACTTCACCAAATGTCCGACCCCTAGGACGGCGATGAGCATTACTATGGGTGGAAACCAATCATCCACAGGTTGCTGTCGGACTTTCTCGCGTACGGTCAGAGAGGAAACCAGTCAGGACTAGACTTGAACTCACAGCGACCGCATTGGTGAAGGGACTGTTACATAGGTCCTTACCACCCTAACAACCTAACCAAGAGACCAAAGACACCCTCTTTGATGCTGTTAAGTGGAAACTATATAACTCATTCGAGATTCCTGGATTCCATTTCAGTGTAAGCAATGAGGACGAATAACATACTTTGGTGTAAATCAGGTTTTTTAGTGTTAATTTGTCCAGCGTTGTACTCGCGAAGTTTATGTATATAATATGGAAGACTGTTGGGCCAAACGTAGCTTTCTCGATACAGGTACTAATCAACAATAATGAACGGCACACTCCATAATTGTCTGCCTGAATACATTCGGAAAAACTGATTTCTGTGCACCTGAAGTTTCCCAAAGCCAAACGACAGGCATGCATAATTATATATTACTATTTATTTAGACCGAGAGCTGGTTTTTTAACTGCTTTAGAGATTTACTGCCGATGTCAAATATGCCCGATTGCTATGCATACACACCCGGAATCTGAGTAGGCTGAACTTTCGGCTTCATGAACTTTCCCAACGTTATTATGGGAAGATTGGTCTTTCACAAATTAACAGCTTTAACTACTATTCGTACATTATTTTATTCATTTTCGTTTTGGAGGCTAGTGTATTAAGCTGTTTTGGGAATGGGCCTTGCGAATGTCAACTCGGAATGCCCCTGCCATGTCTACGGGTGGTATGCCAATGTCGGGTTTGATGTGTAGACGATGACCACGCTATTCTCAATATTGACATGTGTATAATGATGTCTAGCTAAAATCCCATGACAAAGACATCAGAAATGACACCCCACCAAGTTACAATATTACCGTCTATGTCTTTACATAAAGGGCGAAGTGCTATAACCACAACGGCCAGTTGTGAAGTCTAGGTCTGACCCCTCTTGAGAGATGCTCTTTATCCACCTTGATGTTGTCAAAGATTCAAGAGAGTCCATATTAGTGTGCTGATTGACATATTCTCATGTTCCTATAGACTTAAGAGTTAAAACCATGGAAACATTAAATGGCTGGTGGAGTTATTAATCTCATTAGGCATGTTTGTTTGTGCATCTTAAAATTTCAAATCACTACTGACTTCAACTGATGAATGTATTCCAGTAATGTTATGTTATATTTATAGAAATGTAGAAGATATACCTGCTATGTTAAGGAGTACAGAAATATCAGATTCTGGGCTGAAGTACCACAAGACCAATGAAAATGTCCGGCGAAAGTACTAGAAAATCAATTGAATCAAGAACAGTATGGATAAAGAATGGGATTGGCTGTCGGAAACTTCCACTTACTATAGCGAAGTACAGATGCTTAACGAGATAAGCGAAACTCTTGTTTGGGTAGACATCAGGTCAAAAGTACTTGTAATATAACGAATCGTAAATTCAGAACAGAGGCTTTGATTTATGGCGACTTATGCGCGAAGCAAGCACACACACAAAGCAAGCATCAGATAAGCTGCGTAAAACTACCCCAAAAAATCCCTGAATAAACCCTGCCGAAGGTGTAATTTATCTTTTGATTTAGAGCGTTTAAAGAGCATCGACATGACACAGGCATTTGAGTTTTTAGGTTACAATAGATAGGATAACAAATTCAGTCTGATTCTTCAGCTCGTCGGGTGATAAGTTGTATGAGAGCCAAGGTCTGGTAGTTCCATTTCAAGACCATGATCAGCTAATTACAAAAGATAATTTACAGCAAAAATAGATATCATGAATTTTGTTATATTAAAATTCTATGAAATGATGTTCTTTTGGTGTTCTGTAAAAATCGATAGTATAAATTGTGTTGTACTAAATTTCTATTATTAATGTTTATTTATTATCCTGAAAAAAACGGGTAAGTGCCACGTTAAGTTTTCCACAGCACGTTAAAATAAGACGACACTGGCTTCACAGACGTACGGACTATTCCCTTGTACTTGATCTGGCGGTAACACTCATACATCAATCTCCGGCGAAGACACACGCCTACTATAACCGATAAACTCGGAATCTCACTATTATAAAATGCTCTCTTACCCCCCGCGGGGATCCGATAGAACGGTTATAAATAAATGAAGAGCTCTGATAATCACACAGTTTTCACAACAATATGGACACACGTCTTCACACCTCTTTGCAATCGACCTCCTTCTTGTCATCACGTTGGTATTATCGAACCACCTTTTTTTTACACCTGAGCAGCGTCGAGTAATTTGGCAATATTTTCTACCACGTCATGCACAAGCGGTAAGGAAATAATGGCGACCAGATTCGAGACACCGACATAAAGTTTCCTCGTATTTGCATCACTTAATACTGCAATTGTTGCATCATTTGACTCTTTTGATTTCCGGGATTGAGCTAAATTTTCTCTTACAAAGTGCTGAGTGCAAACGTTTGAAATTGAAGTAATACATGTATACACGCAGATTATCGCTACAATGCCGAACATGGCTTGCGTAAATATCAGCCTCCGCAATTCGCAACCACTATTCTGTGATTTAAGGTCGATTATGGGCCCCTTACATTGTATCAGTTGTACATGGATAAAGAAATACAACTTCAAAGCTAGACAAATATCAAGAATACAAATTCACGCGAACAAAGACATAAAGGCAACAAGAACATGTAAAACTTAACAGGTTAATTCCCCTCAAAGACTGGAAAAAAACATTACATAGGAGAATTTTGGTCTTCTTGAAACAGGACGTGCCAAGCGGAGAGCTCTTTGTTCTCCTTGACGATACAATATTGTTGCTCCTGTTCTGACTTCCCAGCTAGAAGAGAAGGTCACATATGTTCAAAATAGAACGAGCGAAAACATACAATAACTTAAAAACTCAAAAAGTTTCACGAGTTTCCCGTGTTGAAAGATTGGATCTAAGCGTCGGAAGAGCCATTCAAACACCACCTATTGACATAAATGAGTGTTCCCGGTCAATAATAAGTCCAGAACAACGTTTATTTCAATCTACCAAAGAATCTAGGAAGTGTATAAAGCCAAAAAAAAAAAAATAAATAAATAAAATAAAAAAATGCAAAGACAAGCAGTTACCGGTTTTCAAAAATTACAGATATAGGCAAGGAATGTTCCAGGTCTTCGATGATTACAGAAAGAGGCAAGGGATGTTCTATAGTTATTTACTTATTTGATTGGTGTTTTACGTCGCACTGGAGAATATTTCACCTTATCGCGGGCGGCCAGCATTATGGTGGGAGGAAACCGGACAAAGCCCAGGGGAAACACACGACCATCCGCAGTTTGCTGACAGACCAATTGTTCTATGGGCGGGATGTTTCAAATCAGTATTCAAATCGTGTACCATGCTAATTTAATCGAGGACCATATTTCGATTAATCCAAATATGTGCATGTATCTGCTGCGCTTTGATTGCAACTGTTCACATATCCAACGTGGCAATCTTCAAGACAATGAACTTACGTCCTCTAGCCCCAGGTTGAGAGCAGTTAGACACAGTTCTGAAAAGTACCACAAATTCTGAACACACCGTCAATGTTTACTGAGAAGAGAGGTGTGAACTTTTTAAAATTTAACACATATTGAAAGCGTTTGATGGAATATCCTAGGCACACTAGGTTTTGCAGCAATAACTTCATTGAAGCCATCGCACAATACACATGACCTAACGAATGCTACAACGTGGGATAGGTGCACACCCTATGCTAGACCCTTCGGATCATGTACATTGCTACACAAGGCCAGGGCTCAAGATTGTAATTTGTAATCAACTTTTCTGGAACTCATTGCAAATAAACACCGTCGAATATCATTCTCTCGTCTGGATGCTTTTCACAGCTTTGGCTATCGTTATACTCGAACGGAAATACCTGCAGATAATAATTGCATTTTATTGTCAAATTTATGTTCGCTAAATCAGTAGATGAGTATACGGATAAATGATCCAATACATTAGATAATATTTATAATTTATGTTATATAGTTTTTGAGTGAAATCGCCCAGTACTGGTATTTTAACCCATTTAATCGAAAGGATTACCGGTATATTCCTTTTGATTGATTGGTTTATTTATGAGATTGATATTTGACGCACTGCTCAACAGCTTGTTTCCTTGTGAGGTACTTTTTTTTAAAGATGCCCTCCCCAACAAAGGCATACCATAGAGAAATTCATCAAATATATCATGAATCGCGAAATATTAAGTTGTATGTTTATCTAATTCCTGTTTAATGCCGTATATACTCAGTATTTTTTAATGGTAGCCATGTTTGTGGCAAGAGGATGCATGAATGCCCTGACCGAACCATTCAGTTCTCTGGAGTTAAAACCGAACTGATATAATTGTTCGTCGGCTACTTATGACACCTGGGGATATTTTCTGGCGGCACAGAGGTCTATAAGACTGAGGGGCAGCCGGCATATAAAGGCTTACAAAACTTAGCTACAACTCATGATAACCAACGCCCAACGTTTTTAATGGTAATATAACTTCAAAATAACTTCAAACAAGTATAAATATACTTAAATATACAAATATATTTAAGTATTAAACTAAAACCGGTGTATAGGCCTATACCTATCATAATACTATAAACTCCAAATGTTTAATATCTGATGCATAAAAGCGTATAAAAGTTAAACATCGAAATTTACAGTGTAAGAAACGTTGCTATGGAAAATATTCCTTTATTCCCTTTACAGACTGGTTCTGATTTTGAAACGGCACTGTGAATATTGCTTTATCCTGACCCAGTGTTATATGTATAGGGCGTAATCTAAACACACGTTTGATTAACCATACAAACGCACGTAGTTGTCATCGCATCCACATCCCATCCGGCTATATAATTCAACCATTGTGATCTGTCTGTAAACAGTAATGTAATGCGCACACCCAGGAAAACTGAATACAAATCATTTTTAAAACAATTCATTCGTATTTTTAGAGAAAATACTGCTTCTTAAATGTCGAAGCATTTGTGCATTTCAGATTAAACCTTGCCCTGTTCGTTGCTTCAAAATAAAACAGTTTAGGCTTATCCCACTGCAGTGCCGTCTTCTCTCATTGCCTGGCCTATATAGAAGATGAAGTGTTAATTTCCATGACGCACGCACGACTGAGCTGTTGTCATGCTTTCCCCTTAAGGCTAAACAAACATTGTCACATCCTCAAAACAGTTCCTTTGTATCTATCCATTTCTAAACGTAACTTACATTCTCATCGGGCAAAAATCCTCGTTAAGTCGTGCAATGTTTTACCATAAATACGAGGGCGAATTCCTGACACCATAATAATATTAAAGGTTAAGATTTTTAATTCAGCTAGAAAAATATTTTTTTTCTTTTGTACATTATTGTCACCGGTGGACAGAACGTTGTGTTTGTCATACTAGCATCCCTGAGGCCTTTTCCCTTTGCATTGTTTTCATGTTATTGTGTACGTGGTTTAAATGTGATAACAACACAGCATTTTGAGTGATTCTAGACCACTTACGTCCAGTATATTGAATTAACATCACAGCAATTTTTTTTACCTAATTCTACTCTGGCCATGATGCTAGAGGGCGTGTAAGTTGTTCCCCTTTGAACCCGATCATGAACAGCTAAAACAGAACCCGAACTGAGATAAAACTGACAAGAGGCTGGAGAGGAGACCAAATATCACTCTGTCGTCGCTGCTCCGGTTTAATCCTCTGTCCTACAGTCTTTTATATTATATATTTCATCCAGTCAAAAGATTTTAGGTACACGACTGTGAAAGTAGATATTTTTGGAATTTCTACATAAAATAAAATATTTGATGTAAGTTAGGTTAGCGATCCGTGTCTGAACGAGGGTATACTTGTAAAACACTTGGAGTTGTCTAAAATACACTGTGAGGGAACAGGCTGCAAGGTCTGGTTCTGCTTGAGACATGGCACAAAGGGGGTATAAGTTGCTACTGTGACAACATTTACTCGAACAATTGGAATAAAACCCCAACATTAGTTGGCGCTTATCTGATTCTCCTTGAGCCATGGCACAAGGGGGCCTAAAGTTGCTACTGTTTCAACATTTATTTGGACAATTAGAAGTATTATTAAACAGGACCAAAGACTCTGGGAATTTACCAAAGTAGCCTCAAAGAGATAAAACCTGATGGAGACGGATGTTGTATTTTCCAGAACTGGCCAATACCCTTCGGAAGTACTGACCAAAATAATTTGACTTTTCCAGGGGATATAAAATACAAAATAGCGAGAAAACGAGAGTGCGAGAGTCCTCTAAGAGTGAATGCAACACATCGGAAGTGGAAAACCTCCGACACTAGTACTTTACCTTCCGGTTTTAGGTGTAAAACACTAAAAAATAGCCTTATTATTTACGTAGTAATTTCGCAAAGAACACCCACATAAAACTGTATTCCTTAACTTTTGTTGGCCCAAATGACACATACAGTCAAATAACTATATGCCTGGCCTACAACATATCCAAATATCATCAGGGGTTGACCACCATTTTCTCAAAATAAATCAGCTGGAATGCAGGTACTAGCGTCCTGTAGCCATAGAAACAGGGTGTGTGTGGCACTTGCTCATTGGGTAATATTTTTCCCTGTTTAATTGTAGTCACAAGTTTTTTCAACTATTATTTGTCATAGATTATACCTTCAAAATTACCTGGCAGTACTTCAACACACTTCAGATATACAGCCAATCCCTACCAATCCCTATCGTTTTCTGTGCGCCTGAATCTTTGATACAAAATCGAATTAGTGTTTTTGCACATATGTCTGGCGCTGTGTGTCTTACAGGAGAAATACAAATAGAAAAGGTTTATAGATTCTTGGTCGTGTTTTCATTCTTTAATTTCGCTGTCCCAGTTTACTATCAACTTGCTTGATTGCTTCTTTGTTTTGTTTGTCGATGTATGGAATGAAATGTCTGTAGTTCGCTCCATGAGACATGTTTCTGTAGTGGGAATTATATAATGAGACAAGAGCCTGTATAGTGCGTTCTGTTTAATGACATACCCCTCTAATTCGTTTTATTTAATGAGGCCTGGAAAGTGCAAGCCCACTATTTAGTGAGGCATACCCCAGTAGTTGCGTCTATTTATTAAGGCGTCATTATCATTAGCTTTATTTAATACCTCAAATGCCGGCCGTTCGCTTTGTGTTTGTGTATAATGAGGTTTATGCCTGTGTTGCGCTCTGGTTGATATAATTAGCTCCATTCGCTGGGACAGGAATAAATTTAGACGACTATAAGTGCTTGAGGTCTATTTAAGCGATCAACCATCAAGGGAGATGTGTAATGTTATTAAATCTTAAACATAACGGAATATCAGTGCACATTTATCACTCGTTTCTGACGCCTTTGATACCGGTGTTCAAGTGATCTTATTCATTTAACCTCGGCTGACAGCTAAAGAGGGTTGCCTGCTAACAAAACTTAATCTGGATTTTACACTAAAAGCTATTGGAGAACAGTACATCTGGTAATCCGACAACTTTGTGTTAAGGAGCGTGGATTAGTGTGACCTCGTGAAACTGTTAGAATACAATCCTGTGGCCATTGTCCTCACAACGCACAAGCATGCTGTGGACAAAGCGCCCATCTGATTAGCGTTCTATTCGAATCGTATCTAATAATACAACAAGCTCTGCGAACAACACATCAGCAGCCATGTTCGCATTGTTCACTGAAACCTTTTAACGTATGGCTTTGATGGAAAAGGTCGACAATGTCTCACTGGCGACACTAGATGACAATATAAGAGAAAAGCCAATTGTCTAGGTTGTTAATCATCTATGGAGACGATGTCTGTTAGGAACAAATAGTTGAAGGAAACGGTTCAGCTTGGTCAGTGGAGTGTCATCGAGTTGTTTACGTTCATATTTTCATCTGTTAAATTCTTTCGCATTTAATAACTCGTGAAAACGACTTCTTTAAACAACTCTTGGCATAATACTTGGAAATCTTTCCCGCCCAAAACAAGTGGGGCCAATGCTGGGTGATTCGTAAGTGACAAAGAGTAGCCTTTTGCACAGTTCAACGTTGGTCGACCAATTGACTTTTACAAATGTGTCGTGATACATCTGCAATAAATGGAATATATTGTTCAAATCCACAGTTTGCACCATGCAGTGGGTTACGCAGCATATTCATTCCGTAACCCCGAATCTTCTTTTTCCGACGAATCCATGTTTGCCGTTGCTGCTGAAGATGTTTCCCGAAACACTGTTCAATGTATACTTTCCAAAATTTGGCTGGCTGCTCGACCCCACCCATTTGACTGCCGATTAATTCTAATGATAACTGCTGCACAGTGTGTCTTAACCACAGCTTTAAATATCTTTTCATCCAAGTGTTTGTTTGTTCCTTTATTTATTTCAATATTTATTTACTCCATTGATCTTTAACGCCGACCTCGAGGACTTTTCACGTGTACAACGGCGGTCAGATTTATGGGCGGGGGAAGCCGGGGTGTCTGGAAGAAACCGCCCTTCGTCAGTTCAGGGTCTAGTTTTCGTAAAACTATGGATGAAAGGCCTGGTAACCAGCTAGCAGGTGTTTTCACTGTAAAAGAAAGGTTATACTGGCCGTAATATCATCGTGTGAAATAAATAAAGGTCCTCGGCGGGAGGACGGGTGTTAATTAAGTTGGTGTGCATACAGTTTACCATGGCCGTCGCTAACCATCGTTCAATTGCTTACATTCTGGACGCTGTTGTAGCATTGTTATCATACACAATTACTTTCTGTGATCCACTTTCTCTGGTTAGATGTAGTCTTTCAGACCTCCTACCAGAAATATATGCCTTCACGCTTAGAAATCGGACCATCGGCAGATGAGAATATATTTCAAAGGGCTGTGCTTTTGACTAACATATTTAGATGTAACTGTAATCTGTTTACGGCAAACCTGCCACGATGCATAGCTAAAATATTACCCATATGGCGTTAAATCTCAGTTATTTATTGTTATGTTCAAAGATGGCCTAATTGTGAGATGCAATCTTCATGAACGCATTCCGAGGGACATTCGTATAGCAAGCGATGCCGACAATAAAGAGCTCTCTGAAAGCTTTTTATTACAAAATAATCTTCTGCCATACTGAACACTTTTTCAATTGCGCAAAAATTTCAGTATAAAAACTCTTATAATATGGGTACTTTGCCGTTGTTGTGGTACATGGTCTCCATGGGGAACACTACCATTACTAAGTGTCCAGAGTTAAGGTAGCTTGGGTACACTTGGTTTCCTCTCTATTGTAAAGTCTTTTTATAGATATGATATAGACGCTGGTCTATGGCCGATAGTCTGTTGAACGCCCTGACATTATTGTTAGCGTTGCTATTTCCAGTGCACATTAGATTTCCGCTACAACTGAAGAGCTCCCGATGACCTCCACTTACCGCAAATGCTTTGTGCCTCCTTTACAAACGATATGGATGTTTCATGTAGATGGCTAATTGAGCAAATTTTATCATTTGTAAAAAGCAAAAATCGGTTTCAGACGAGAAAATAATTTTTTGTACGCGAGGCATAGTTTTGTGGCCAGAAACAAACAAGAGTGTTTTTTTCGGCAGAACACACGAAAGCAATTTCATCTGCACCTTGGCGAATAAGGAGGTAGTTGTCACGAGATTTGCATGTTATAAAAGGCGTGTACGGTTGGCTAACGGCATATCTTGTTGACAATTTCCTGTTAACTCCACAATCGATAGAGCGCTGAGTATGAAACCGTTGCATCGATGCTCCACCAGTTATAAATACCTTCGATTTATTGGGCGACCGTCAGCAGGCGCTGGGCACGGCGTCATTTTAGGCCGTCTGTTTGGGGAATTTGCCATAGCGATTAGGTTATTTGTTTGGAAAGATCGAGTCTGCGTGGAAGTTTTCCGTGTGTTGGGGGCGTAAGTGATGATACCTCAGAGCACTGACAATAGCCTCTTGATGAAGTATCGAATGTCCCGACGACCAATGCCAGTCAAATCATACGGCATCAGGCCGCTTGAATAGCAACAGGAACCGTCACACGCACAGCCCCTTCACCATTGGCTCAAAACACTCTCGACTCTCTGACGTCACCGTGGAAGATGCTTGGTACAGAAAGGGCAGTTCAAATCGTCGAAGGCCACTGGGATCTGCTCAGGGAGAGCAAATAGGGGTAGAGGGACAAACATTAACTCGAGAGGATAAGCGACAAGACTTGGAAGGAGAAAAATACCGGCTTCATCCGTCCGAAGCTCAAGGCAAAACATTTCCATGTAAGTTCATGTTGACTTTATTCTGACATTCTCTCGCCCATGTCTCTCTAAAGAACTGTCGAACAGCATAACGTTTGTCTTTTAAAAATTAGTGTGCGTGTATCAATCTATGTCATTTACCTTAAATGTAAATGCGGGTACACCAGTCCACTACCTTAAATTTGATTTCAGTTAAATGACAAACATTTGTATTACGTTGCATTTATTGATTAGTTGTGTGACATACCATCTTAACTATGCTTTTTTACAAAAAAAATATTTAGTTCAAAATGAACGTTGATTAAACTGCGTTTGATTACTGTATGTTATTATAACAGTTGTCTTCGTCTTTTCCGATTATTGTCATTGCACTTATACTTGCTTTTCATCCATGGAGAAAGCATATTCCATGTAGCGACCTTATTTTGGGGTATTTAAACTTGGTTAAAATTTTGTCAGCAATTTGTGTTGTCTGATGTCCACATTCTACAACAATTGTCATCGTGAGCTCACGAATTAACTGTTGCTTTGTATGTGCTCTTCGATACCCTGGCCTCCCTCTCCCAATGCCCTGAAAACAGTTGTGAAGGTTTCAAAAGTCCAGTAAACCACAGGTCTTAATGAATTCCAAGTGAGTCGACTTAAAGCCTCTAACTGTTCACAGGGTTCATTAATTCCTCTTCGCGAGAGACCATTTACCTTTCACCAAGAGGGCATACGTGACCGGGCCTCCGTCACTCATTTGATTAGCGGACTTTCGCAGCGCAATGACCGAGAAGCCTCTCTCCAATGCGGTTGCTGTGAGTTCAAGCTCAGTTTTTGCTGGTCTCCTCTCCGGCCGTATGTGGGAAGGTCAGCCAGCAATCTGTGGATGGTCCTGAGTTTCCCCCGGGCTCTGCCCGGTTTCCTCCCACCATAATGCTGGCCTCCGTCGTATATAAGTGAAATATTCTTGAGTACGACGTAAAACACCAATCAAATAAATAAATAAATAAATAGATATGTGTCACAAATAGAAAACACGACCATCTATTTTGCCAAAAGTCGGTGATTTACCTCCACTTAGGATATACTGACCGCAGTCGTGTAAGTGGAAAACTTCTGTTTAATGCAACAATCAGCCAGTATATATTCATCACGTACCACTTATTTTTTTAACCTTGTGCTGCAGACTTTACCACTTGGCGTATTCTTGCAGCTGATGCAAATGCAAATCAAGGAATGCAATGATTAAGTTCTGCCCACTCCTTAATTTTCCAGTTTGTCATACCTGTTGTTGCAGAATCCCAAGAAATTCTGCCAGGTTTCCGCAAAGGGCGGAGATTTTCTCCGCTCATTCTTGCTTTGTGTTTTTCACCCGAAAGCCTAGCCATCGTCCTGTAAGTAATATATATCCAAGTACAACCACCACCAATATATATATAAATATTGCAATGAAAAGTCTTAGAACGTGTTTTAATGAACTTTTGAGTGAATCACTCGTTATTAAGGGACCTACTTCATGGAATCGATTTGAAAACAAATGATACCGTGATACCATGCTATATCTCCTCTTCTAGAACATTTCATCAATAGGCATCGAAATAAGGTTTCTGTTGATGAGATCATGTAGAAAAACCTTTTTCAGCGAAAAGGCACTTTAAAGTATATATTTTTAATGCGGACTTCTAGATGAAGGGCAGGGTTTTTCTCAGGTGCAAAGCAAACGAAATCCAATTTGGAACAAGAAGCGAAAAGCTCCTTCACAGCTAAAATGTACAAATCCCCCTACTACAGCATGATCGATCGCGAACGCATGGTTAGTAGTGAGACAATACTTTCCTTTGCATTATTACAAGGTATATGACAAAATATGCAGTTGTGTCTTATTTTTCAATGGTGATCAATTGTTTAAAAAATTTCTGGATACAGATCAAAATCCAGATCACCGCGAAAATGCAACGGACTTGTTCTTGCGCCACGACCAAGCTGTGCGCCAAAATTTATCCGTATCTGAAAGAAAAGCTTTTCCTGACACAAATTCCGACAAACAAATGCCGGCGAAACATACAACCTCCTTCTTAGAGGTAATAGTCGCTCCCTGATCGATTTCGTTGAACAGAAAGCTCATCATTCAGCACTGCTGTGACAGTCGGATTGTCTGCAATTATACGCTGGCCGTGGTAGAAACCCTCCAGGGATAAAAAATTCGGGTGACTCCTAATGTGTGAAGTTACGAAAACTGTGTTAGAAACTGCCGAATTGGAGAAATACGCAGTAAAGACTGGATAATTATCCCGTCCAATATGTCGTTTTAACCATAAAGTCCCTTTGAAAAATTTTGATCCGCCAAGAATAGTGCGGATCACGGAAAATAGAGTTTCCTTGACGTCAGCATTTAAGAGACCCCACTCTTAGATAGGATCAGGGTGGCTTTTAAAAATGTTTTCGGCCGCTGGCTCAACGAAGTTAGGACGGTGGGGCCTAAATTTAGACTGGAAAAAGCCTAGTTGCTTAAGTTAGTATTTGACTGACAGGGTCTGGTGAGGCGAATTTGTACAGCGACCATGATACAGTTAAGAAGAAGTGTGCAAAGACACCGCGAGGTTTGGCACAGTGTAGAACATCACTAACTGTTTGGTGTTTTGGGGCTAGCTAGTTCTACGCGAGTTCAGCTGCGACATTGACCTTAGAAACCACACTGTCACGGAAAACAAAAGTAAACTAAGAAGGTGAGCAACCAGTGTCATTGTGTGGTCGGAATAATGAGCCACGATTTACGACTGTTGGTTCGACCATGCAAGGCAATCTTACGATTTAGGATCGGAAATTAGAAGTTTTGAGCACGACCATCGACCTTGCTGCGGCTAATTTTGCTATCACCCACGACGTCTGTGACCAGTTGCCGCTCATTCTTCCATTTCCCCGCTATTTCAGCATTGCCGGTCGCAGCTATAGGTCGTAACCCGTGCCTTAATTTCGGTTGAAAAGTAGTTGCTCTCCAACAATATTGTACATCACGTTTGTAAAAGTTCGTCAGTAACTTGCCCAATGCTTGTGATTTTCCCCGGGTCAGTTTTCACTCATGCCAAATTTAATGAAATGCGATTGAAACATTGAATAATATCATTAAAGACGCTTATGTTTTAGATCATATGTGTGAAAATAAGGTACACTTTTACACGTTTGATCTTAAGATTCATCCACGCCACACCCTGAGCATTATTTTAGGTTTTAAGTTTTGACTTCCGTCAAACCGTTAAGGTGGTTTTTAGTGAATAACGGTTTGCGTGCTTCTGCGGATGAATATGAGTTCTTCACAGGCCTGAATGTCAGTCAACCAGTTGTCAAAGGATGGGGGGCTCCTCATCCAAGAATATTCGTCTTATATCCGATAAATTCTTGAAACGGTGTTTATTAACGTAAACTGCGACATTTATCTTTTTCTCTTTTCAGAAAACAAACTTGTGTGGACAGAACGCAGAACAGAACTATGGCCGTATTCGAAATAAAATCCACGCTGTGCGTATTAATACTGATCGGTAAGTTGTCATTTCCTTTCTTGATATCCCATTTAGTCATATTTGTAGCGTATGGAAAAGTGTGCTGCAGTCAGTGGCGGATAACATTTCTCAAAGCTTAAAAGGAAAGACATCGTAAAAAAAAACAAAAAAAAAAACAAACAAAAAAAAAAAACATTAAAAGTTGCATTTGAAAATACCTTCACTGATTTTTTTATATATTTGTTTTCACCAAGATAAACGCAGTCAAATGTTTTGATGTATGGTGGGTCTGATGGACCATACTGATATGGTCGCCTGTAACGTCACACAAATTTGCGTATACCTTTATATTCAGCTCTGAATAAAGGTCTTGTGAAGAGTACTCCTTCAGTGTGTATGAAAACGCTAATATGACATTAAATTTCTGCTTTAGAAAAGTCAGCGTGACGTCACTGGTGAACCACATCATCAATAAGGCACATAAAACCCACCATACAATCAAAACACTTGACTACGTTTATCTTGGTGAAAAAAATCTGAAATATTAGTGAAGGTATTTTTAGATACAGATTTTAATGGTCTTTTCACTCACCTTAGGTTCATTTTTAAGAGATCTTTCCTGTAAGGCCGAGCCTTGGCTTTCTATTCCAAAACGTTATATATTGGTGTAACCTCAGCGACAAATGCTGGTTCACAAACATAAAAGCGCTATTTACAGGTGAACACTCAGCCATGAGTGCTTGTTTTTGTACACAAATCGGGATTCTGCTGGTAGTCAAGCGAAGTCTTTCCACATTGCATTGTTTTCATGTGATTGTTTGTTCAATAAACGTGATAACAGCATTTTGATTGACTTTAGACTTACATGAACAGTTAGAATAAAGTCCTAACAGGTAAATTGACAACAGGCCTTATTTCACTTGTTACATGTCCCCTAGTATCCAACTGTCGGCGCCGTTGTGGTTTTACTCTTCATGTTGTAGTCATTCCGGTCTTGATCTGCATGTTGTAGTCTTGAAAATTGCAATACTGACCATGTGGCCGAAAGGCATCTTGTTTAAAGAGTTTCGGGAACGATATGACTGCAATACTGATCAAGCATCGTGAAGGCGCCAGTTATGAAGAGCTTTCGCCAGGTTATGAATGCAGCACCGTCTAAAGTGGCGTCATTCAGTCTAGGCATCTTCGTTGTTATAAGCCTAGAGCTTTTATTGTGTCCTTGCGTCATCACTGAAAAGTGATGAATGATTCTCTTTACACGAATTCGTTGTATTCTTTTATTAGTAGTAGTAGTATTTCATACACTTTCTTAGTTCTTTGTTAGTTTATGTTAATTCTCGTTTTGGAAACTAGTCTTGCGGTTGTTGACCCGGAACACCCATTTTGATTGAAGGCTGGTATACGAATGTCAGTTCCAACGCCCAGGTTCAGAGGAAATGCGTGTCGTGATTAATTAGCCAATAGCGCAACTATCAACCCTGGAGTTTGGTCTGCTTAAAGGCACAGGCATTCGTGTGCACGGCTGGAGGCCTCACCAAACGGCCACTTAACACGTTGGAGTTCAACCTCCGCTGTTCAATACAATGTTTGTAACCTGTTTTGCGTACAGACTTAGTTATTGGATATAAAATCAAGCAGCGTTATTACAGACTACTCTGAAACATCTTTAAGCATACATTCCGTTAATAATTCAGAAAGATGGTTGAATCCGAAGCAAAGAAACAACTCTCCGCACGGACTGATGCAATAGGATTGAACGGAAATGTCACCTTTCATTGTGTGCAATATCAATGAAGTGTCAAACTGTACATGACTATGCCTGAAGATGTTGTAGTCCACCATACATAAATCCGAGTACCGTCCTGCAAATGACAAATTCCTCAGTGTTGCGTTAAACATCAGTAACATAGATTAAAGTGAATATCTGTAGTCGTTTGCATGAAGTCACGTAAACGTTTATATGACAAAATCGATAAAAGAAGATGTCATCTGGAAAATGAATATTTCAGAGGCTGGGACAGCCTATATAGCCGTGACTGTAGCTAATTGCCGCGGAGAAAGCATTCGAAAAGTGGTCTTATTTGTCCTGAAATAGAAGCATTAAACAAACAAATGAACTTCAGCGTTCAGTGGACAGAATAGTAAGAATGGTATCTTGATAAATCTAGTTCTCTGGAATAGGGTAAACAAAGATTTTAAGCTGGTTTGTGGTTATTTTAGGGAATAACATTAAGCAAAATGTTAAACGGCGCCACAAAAGCAGCATAAGAATAAATGGAAAAAGGGTGGATTAATTAAGGCTTTCATAATTTCTATCTTAGGCATAAAAGAATTCAAACTTAGATTTTAAGTGTAGCTGAGAGCTTTACGCAAACACAATGATGCGAAAATCAGAAGATATATTGCTTAGAACACCGCTGGTTGACGTCAAAGCCAATGGCAATTTTTGATGTGAAATGAAAAAGTTCTTGCTTTCGGTGTGACGCGTTTTCTTAAAGTGAAAAGGGGTTATTCCATATGTAAGACTGCCAGATGTACAGTTGACCCACAGAAACTGACTACTGGGACATGATATTAAATATCGGAGACCTCAGGGGAAATTAATAAACAAATGCGTCTGCTCTCGAACGCCGTTCAGTCGAAGGATAGAATTCCTTAAAAGATTTCTTTTTCACCAAGAGAATTACACGAAAAGAAATTAAGATGCAATTTGATATAGAAAGTGTTTCGATTTTTACGCCTCGTACAAATATTCTATCTTTCCGGTGCAAAAGAAATTTGTGCATAAATCCTGTGAGAGTGGCCATGTGGACGACGTCCGATGTCTGGTCCACATATAGTTCAATGTGTTATTGGTAGTAAAATCCCGCAGAACTTAGCAGTAGGAGTTGGAGGCCTGTAACGTGGGCTTCAATCAATCCGGTTGCCTCTTGAAGCTCAGTTATTACATTACGCGAAAGACTTACACTTGCAGGCTGGGATTATAAAGTTGCACCTACATACATTTTAGTTTTAATCTAGGGCTTCTAAAAGTTCGACCTACATACATTTTAGCTTCAAGCTAGGGATTGAATAGATCTACCCACACACATTTTAGATTTTAGGTAGGGAAGAAAACGTTTCACGTACATCGTGCTACCCAGTTTTAAGCTGTCACTGGGCCGTTCTACTCTGTGATGCTATAGCAAGAATTTTCATTAGTTTTGTTCATCCATTTCAAATTAAAGTTCCCATAACCAATAAATTGCAACTGTGATTCATGTACCAGCGTGTTTCACGATTTGAACACTTAGTCTAGCTAAACATATACCCTCTGAACATTCCTTGCCTCTTTCCGATGTCATTGAAAACTATTGGCTTTTGCCTTTTTGAAATTGAATCCTGTGATTAGTCACATGAAACTTCAATCAAGGTTGATGACAGGTATACAAATATCTTTTTCGACGCCCAGATGACATAGTAATGGTATTGTGAAAGAAAAAGCTGGAGCACAGTGCTCATATCGTGTAAGACCAAACTCGAAGAACAATACTGGCATCATGAAATATATAAGCGCAGTACTGCTCTCGTGAAAAACTAGTTGAATCGCAATAATGATTATTTTTTGGTCTAAAGATAAAAGCAGAATAACCAGTGGAGTTTTGGGGACGGCAAAGAAATTTGAAAGATGAATAAAATGCGTGTTTGGGTCAAAATTAGTTACAAGGGGGAAACCTATCAATGGTCAAGTTAAAAATGAACAATCGGACTGACGGTCCGGACTCCGGTCTCCTACCATATTACATCAGGAGAGCTTGGTCTGATCTACACCGTCTGGCTGCCTTTGATAAATGTCGATGTTTATTCCAGACTCAGTTCTCTCTGCGTGGTGGCTAATAATTCTTTTGTGACAGGAAGTGATCTATCCTGGAATTATTAGCACTTTGTCTTTCCCATATTAATCTTCTGTTGGACATGAACAGCTGTGGTCTATTCCCCAATCTTAAGTCTGTCCAATCTTAATTCTGCTTTGTGCGACGATTTGTAGTCTAATACATAAATATAACGTCTATTAACTCAAAAGTCATAATTTAAGGTGTTCTTTTCTGCTTTATTATTCTTACTGTTAAAATAAGAAGTTTTATCATCCCCCAGTCAAAAACTCAGGTACAGCTTTTTAATAATCCCCTGCCAGTTCTTGTCGAGTGTTCCGTGCAAATCCCACTTGTTGTTGAACATGATGTGGTTTTTCTATTTTTTGTTTCTTTTTTTCCTTTTGTGTCAAAACTGATCCATATAATTCCTGATGATCTAAAATGCTTACGTCATCATAAAGACGTGATGGTAAACCTTGCCGAAAGAGCTAAAAACCGCGCCCGTGAAGAATTCAACCCAGCGGTGAGACAGCGGCGACAACGCGCTGACCTAAAACAGACATTCGCGAAGTGTTTTGTTCAAATGACGCGTGGTAATTGAGACAAATAATTTATTCATAAGATCTTCTTTTTGTAACTTGTAAATTGAGAGCTGAAGCCTTATGATGGCTCTCTTGTCACTCGTGGCTTGCCATGTACAACACATTTTATTCGTGATTCGTCAATAAAGCAAGCTTTCGTGTTAATGTTTTTCTGGGTATCCATTGATTTTATATTGTTATATATATCGATTTTCAATGAAAATGCGTCAGTTTTTTTATCGATCGTATTTTATTCCCTGGTTGATATTGAATCGTCGTTTTCTGCTTTGTCCCTCAGTGGACGACGACGTATCCTGTTTTTAAAGTATTATCTATTCTCATATCCGTTTTAGATAATGACCTGGGGTTCGTTGTAACAGAGGATACGAGGTGTTACGTACTCGAACCTACTGTAATGAGACAATCCCTGTTCTACTGGTTGCAATAAGTCATGTGGGGTTAACCGTTCCAGTAGTGCAACGGAACACCGGGTATTTACGATTTTAACTGTAGCTCTTAAATATCAACTACCGGTATATGTTCAGACTTAAATTGTTTCTTCAAGTTTCCTTTAAAAAGCATCTACTTCTGCCGCATGGATATTAGATATTAGATCAAGACCGTTTACACGTGCAGGTCTATACTTATATGCACGTTTGTATTTATTGGCGTTCAACGTAAGCTAACATATAAGCGCTATGTTGGCTTAGCATTTTACAAGGGCATAACAAACACATTACTGCATGTACAAAACAGAAAAGAACGAAGAGCTGGAGATTTCAGAGACAAAACCTGTCATGATTTATTAATGTGAACCTGTGGCTAATCCTATAGACATGGAATTTAAAGGAGGTTACAACTTATTAAGTATGTGAAATACCCGAAATAGATACATTAAAGGGTACCAGTCTTTCTGGAATGGCATTTTTCTACAAATAATGTAATTTTACATTAATAACAAAAATGAATAATTTTCCTCAAACCTTTTCTTTGCCAAAAATCAATCAAAATCCACCGATAAGGCTTTGGCCGCTGAGATGGGCGTTTTGAATTCTGACCAATGAGATCGTAGGTTTGAATTCTTATCGGTGAGATAGTAGGCTTGAATTTTGACCGACGAAGTAGGAGATTTGAATTCTGAACAATGAGGACGGAGATTTCAATTCTGACCATTAATATGGGAGATTTGAATTTTGATCAGTGAGGTCGGTGGATTGAATTTCGACCAATAAGGTCACAGGTGCGAACGCCCTTCCAGTACCCTCTCTGGCTCCTAAAATCATATCAAATGAATAAATCATTATTTGAGTTACTGATAGTTCCTTAGCAGTTACTATGAACAAACTTGTATTCTGATCAAAAGTCTGAGGGGAGGCCACCACTGAGTGGAGAACAAAGTGATATTTACCACTCATATTGATTATATCTGCCAGAGATAATGTATATTATCATCCTTACGTGAGATATATGTGTATACAGTTGTACATGCTCTTCCTAATAATCGTTACTGTCCAGATATCTAATTCATGGATGTATTCAAATGTGTCTGGCGTGTGAACAAGCACATACAATGTCAGTTTTCTACGCCGCATGTGACATTAAGTTATGCATTAGGATGACACATAGTAATTATTTTGTATTATATACTTGGATATTGTCACTCACAGTCGGGGGGGGCCTCCGTGGCAAAGGAATTAGCGCTCTAGCGCGCGATGTCATGACCCCGTCCCTCTCGCCAATGTGGTCGCTGTGAGTTCAAGCCCAGACCATGCCGGCTTCCTCTCCAGCCGTGCGTGGGAAGGTCCGCCAGCAATCTGCGGATGGTCGTGGGTTTGCCCCGGGTTCTCTCCGTGTTCCTCCCACCATAATGCTGGCTGCCGTCGTATGAGTGAAATATTCTTTAGTACGGCGTAAAAAACCAATCAAAAAAATAAATAATAAATAAATCACTCACAGTCGACTAAAGCCTGCATTATCAGGGATCACTGGGAAAACGCTACCGTATAAGCCGATAGGCAACGTAGCACACTTTCGTATACCAATCCTAAATCACCACTGACCTCCCAGGTTAATAGTCACAATACCAATTTCAACGTTCGGCTCAAGCCATCTAAGAACTATGAAAGAATATAAAGTAAGAAAGTAGCAAAAGTTCATCTAAAGAGCAGTTTCAGTGATCCCAGAAAGGTGAAGGAATGTTCTGTATCCAATGTGGCGATCTTTCTCAACACAGTGCATTTACGCCTCCTACAGCCAAGAACAAAATTCGTCTTGTCATTGCTCAACGTAATGCATAGTTAGATTTATACATACAGAGAATAATTGCTTTGGGCTGTTTTATTTTTTTCATACCGCCTGCAAATGCCGGCAAAGTCAAATGACAAAAATTGGCAGATTGTGAAGCAAAGTGCTATCTGACCATCGTATCACGGCAGTCTCCCGAGGTTAATATAACAGCATATTTTCTTTTGTGTTTTACAGCCTACTGCAAATAACCCTTCATCAGTCCATTAACCTACAGGTGCCCTGGTTCCAATTGAGCTGTTTGCGTCTTTTGGGACATGAAAGTCATCCCATACGGGATGGAATCAGTCATGTAATTATAGGTTTTAAAGAGCACAGAAAAAAGAGGCAGGCTGTCATAGAACGCTTTGTACTGCATATTGAAGTTTTTATAAGCTGCAAGAGCCTGCGACAAATAACAATGTTCAACGCAAAATAACATTCCTGTTACTTGGTACGGTGTTGCAGCGGTGCATTTAGGACGAAGCTGTGGTGAAACGGGTCACTGAGAACATTTGATTTTACATATTGTATTATATTACATTGTATTCCTGCATAAAAAGTGTTTTTGTTTCCCCGAGGCCCCGTCCCTTTGCATTGTTTTCGTGTTATTGTGCATACACGAGTTAAATGTGATGACAACACAGGGCTTTGAGTAGTGCTAGATCAATGACGTCTAGTTAAATCCATTTAACATTACTGTGATTGTTTTTAAAAAATTCGGCTAAGTCATGGTGCTGCAGGGCATGTGTAAGTTGGTACTTCTTAAACACGTGCATGAAGAGTTAGAATAAAAGCCTGAGTTAAATTGACAACAGTCCGAATTTCATCGGCAATGATGGCCAGAGTGGCCCACTATCACGCTGTCGTCGATGCTCTGCATGGTTTCACTCTCTGTTCTGTTGTCTTGTATTTTGACATTCACAACATCCTGGTGAGCGTGACGCGGATCTGTGTCGAGGTTCTATTGCATTTCGTTGTTGTAACAACAGAGGGCAGCTTAAAGGAGATCAGTGAATCGTTGATCCTTAAGAACTTAACCAGTGAAATCCGGCATTTTTTTTCAATTTACCTTAATCATGGCTTTATTCTCTTCACGCCAATGCTTAAATAGTAGCATCTTACACACACACTAGCACCATGACTTAAGCAGAATTAGATTTTAAAAAAATTGCGGGTATGTCAATGGCAATGTATCAGATGTCCTTTGATAAGCATTACTGGCAACACACTTTCACCTTTCACTTTCGCTCAGAAGCATGTTACTACTCCCCCCAGTGAAAGAGGAAAAGGTAACAGTAAAGTGCCTTGACATGTTTTCCGGAGGAAGTATCGTGCGTGGGTCGCCAACTGAACCTTTGGTTGTTGTTCTCTTTCTCACGTGCAGTGCGTCATGCTGGATTGAACGTCCTGTCTTAGACGCAGTTCCAACAGTAAGCGATTGTCGCGGAAGTGAGAGCAACTATTAACACGGTGAACTTTGAGAATCTCCGATGTTTTCCGAGAACAGCAGTAGTAGTTACAGGTTAGGAAAAAATGTTCTTCCTGGAGAAAACAGGTCTGGGGATTTGTTGGCAAAACTGAAGTGTGTTAAAATGGACTAATTCAGGGAAGAATTGATAACAAAGAAACATTTCCGCAGAACACGCGAAATAATAATTTTTTCCGTGTATCTCGATTTTGTTCTCTTTGATATATGAGCAGTTGCAATCAAAGCGCAGCTGAGATGCATACTTGATTAACGACACCATATATACTAAAACGGTACACAGTTTTAATATTGATTATATTATCCGCCTTGAATATTCATACCTTACTTTTGTCATCATTATGAAAACTGTTGACTGCTTCCCTTTGCATGAATCCGTCCTAATTTTTTATTTTATATACCTTCATAGTTCTTTGGTGGTTTGTGTTACGTGTCGTTCTGGAAGGTGGTCTGCGATTATTGACCCAGAACGACCATTTTGGTTGACGACTGTTATACGAATGTCAGTTAAGACGCCTAGGTATACATGAATTTTGTTAAATGTTTACATGGAAAATATGCAGGGCATTGACCCTTACCAAAACTAAAGTACATGGTGTTTATAAGTTTGAAATGAGTCAGTGGGGAGTGTGTCCGGGGTGCTAGTGGGGCCTAAAGTGAAGGATTCGTCGATAAGAGGACATTTAAGTGTGGAAAAGCAATAGTATTTCAGGCAATGTGCATTCTTGATTTTTATGAGCAAGAAAACTTCTTAACATCAGTTATCGGAATGCCACCTGTCAGCGAGCACCGATCTTAAGTTACCTGATGAAAACAATAGTAAAAAAAATCTCCACAGCTTCCGTTAAATTTTTAATTAACCATCCAATTTCCGGTCCGCTTTATACCCTGTTCGATACACCAGTCGACACTGGTGGCAGGGTTGATTTTGTATCGGTGCCTGGCTTGTGTGACATTGTCCTCAATCATCTGGCCACGTGCAGGCGTAAGAGAGCAACCACTCAACTGACCTTCTCGGCCATCGTTCTGTGTTAGGATCAAAAACGTGTTCCTTCTAGTCAGGTGTTCCATTATAACGGATTGCTAAATAATTACTTGAATTCTGTATTTATTCCAGACGTAGTGATTAAGAAGACACTTTCCTGGCCTGTACGGCTAATTCTTGAGTCCTTGTCACATTTAAAGTGGACATAAGTTAATATAAAAAATGTCTTCCTCCTTGCATCTTTCCATCATTCTAGAGAGCCGTTGAGTGCCTTCTTTGCCTCAAGTGGCGGTGTACTCTTTTCTGTAATGCATCACTGCATTTTCTGTAATGCATCTACACAAATTCTTTAACAGGCGTTTAGAAGTTGACTGTAGCATTACTGGATTTGTATGCGAATTTACGGCTTCTGATTTATTAGTGTGCAAGATTTCGTCGTACATTTCGACATAGATGTTAAGTTGTTATATAAGGTGAAGATTTTGGATTCACTTGCATGACGAAATTTTGAAAAGCTATATTGAAACATTGCATAATGCGTGCCACCGTCCCAAAATTGAAATATTCTTGAGTACGGCCTAAAACACCAATCAAATAAATTAATATCAAATGAAACATTGCAACATAATAACTCATGAGTCGTTAACCATATATAAGCCCCCGATGATTTTGTATACTTGTGCTCGTAAAGCCAAGAGGTACTTCACAAGTGCTGACGTGTAACAGTGGAGAGAGATGTTTTCAAACACAGCTACAGGAACTCACTTGAGACAAGATGCAATATGTGTAAAAAAAATTCATTATATCCTTTTTTATCAGAAAAATGTTTTCATAGAGGGTTATAAACATGTAGGCCAAACCTGTGAATTGAAAAAGCCAACGAGGCCCATTGATTCCTGATGACGAAATAGTTATGAAATTAGCATCTGATAGATTCCATGCCACGCCGCACCCCCGCCATCGGCCCGGTAATGACAGACGACAAGACGCACGTGAACGCAACATATTTAGAAACCATTCCCAAACCACAAAGTGATATTGACTGTGAAAACATCAAAGAGCGTCGTGGGCGAGGGGGGTAGAGGTAGAGGCTAATATGCTGTAATAAGACAACTCCGTATTACATGATGCAGATTGGAACGTTCAGACGAGGCATTAATAAGGGTGATCGATGACTAAGGCGGAACTTTTATCCGTCTCGGCTTAGCAGATGGAATCAGTAATTGTGGTGTCAAGCAAACTGAAGGCTTGAGAGGTGCTCAACATCATACCATTAGCACACCAGCAATCTATAACCCCGTTATCATAACGTCTTGTCGGTTAGTATTCGATGCTATGTCTTACAATTAGTCGTAACGAAAAGCGCCTTTTCCATAATTATGTCATTTATTAAACGACACGAACAGGTTTAAACACATGAACTTCAAGTTGCACGTTAAAGTATTTTATTTTCCAAGCATTTTGTCTCTTAAAATATCAGGGTTTTCTCATCAAGCATTACAACGTTTTACCCAGGTCAGCTAAACAAATGCGAAAAATAACTACAAAGAGAATAAATAATGAAGTGGAGTTTTTTCCATATTAGCGACCCAGAACTAGATACCATGTATAATCATTCTTGTGCCTGATCTCCGCACACAGCAGTCATTATCACGCCTACAGGAACGAAGCACTTAAGTCATACCTAATAAAGGTTGTAGAAGAACAAAAGGCCACTCCATCTCTTGACATTTTGCCTATTACTTAATGTGCTTCAGGACGCTAGACCCAGGGGCTTAACGTGTGCCCAATTAAATAAAATCTGGCTAGAAATTATCCGGGCCAGTTTGTAACGGAAGGCAAGTTACCTGAACCATAGATCGTATATAAAAGGCTACAGCATAGAGTGTAAAAGCAGGACAGGGACGACATTGTGATGGCTAGTAAATGGCCACACGTTACCTGTGAAACCCGTCCTTCTGTGATTTTACTTCAGTTAGGGTTTTGCTCAGTTAATGCTCAAATGGTAGCTACTTAGACACCCCCTGGAGGCATGGTTTAAACAGAATAAGGCGAAAAATGCATTGGTGTCCATTACAATTTGTTAGTCTGGTTTTGAATTACTCAAAATGGTGCGTTGTAATCACATTTAATACATGTAAACGGAATAACACGAAAACAATTCAAAGGAACCGTTCCTCAGAGACCCATAAGCACCAACTGAATCCTGATTTATGCAGACATATGATACTAAAGACAACAAATGGTCCCACGTATCCGGTGAAATCCTATATGTTCACTAAATATTAATCTGTAGGCGTTTATACTTAAAATGCAGGAATAAAGTAATGAATTGTTTTTCAGTGTTTAGCAACGAACACGTTTAAATACAACATGGTGTCCTGATACTCCGTGACTCATGACTCCTGGTTGAGAGCATGCTTCTAATGGAGTGTTATTGACATATTTAACACCAGTGCATCACGGCCATACTTAGCTTTGGCGTTAGGATCAGATGTGAATTCATATTTATGGCAATATTCACTGGATGTACCAGACGTTAAAACCCTCTCGCATTTACTCCGTTACACATGCTGGAATTTCATATACTTTATTCTCAAGAATTTTGAAATCATTTTAGCATATTTATATTTTCTTCCAATTGGCTAACATCGCCCCTATAGCTTACTTATGGCTAGCAGTTCATCAACATACAGTACTTTAATCTTCAATACCGGTTAAGTTTACCCGTACAGCCCATTTTTAAGATCATTCTTCCAAGGCGGCTGCCTTTAATTTGATTTCGATTGGATTGGCTAGAGTATTAAAAAATCTATATTTAAAAGCAAAAAATCCGAAAGATGATTTTCATTATTATACCGTTGCAATTTATGGTTGTAACATTGCAGTTGTTTCTTTCTTTATGTATTTCTTTCTTTCTTTCTTTCTTTGATTGGGGTTTTATGTGGTACTCAAGGATATTTCATTTATACGACAGCTGCTAGCATTGCCGGTGGGTTTTTGTAAGATGGGAAAGTTAATTCACGCGCTTTTATACTAAAACCTGTTCTATTTATAGCTATTTACAAAGTTCTTTTTCTCTTTTCAACTACAGAACTTTTCTCAGAAGTTCAGACTGCCTGAGATATAAGTGTATATACAGACTATTCTCTTTGTGAGCCGCAGCATTTACTCAGGAGTTCTTAATGAGAAAGTTGATACTGTTGAAGCTAAAACATGAGTTATATGTTCTTGTATAGACGTTTGCCTTCCATTTTTCAGCTCACGGATTTTCCCAAGGGTTTTTGATGAGAAGAAGTACATTGCCAGTGTACTGGGTGCCAAAACCATACTTAAAAGGTAAGTTGCCCTAATGTAGTGGTTTCTTTTTCTATTTATTTGTTTGTTGATTAATGCCATACTCAGGCATTTTTCCCTATTACAAAGACCTTCAGTTTTATGGGTAAAGAAAACCGGAATGCCAGGAGTAAACCACCGACATTTGGCCAGTTACTAAAGAGATTTGCCACTTGATGCACGGATCTGCCATGTGATAACGAAAGTAACAATGTACAAGAGAGTGCATCAGCTGTAGTTGCTAAGTCTGTAATACAGGGAGTTCCACAACTGAAGTCAGATCTGTACAACCGGAAGTCCGTGAACTGCAGTCGAGCTTGTGATACAGAATGTTGACAATTACTCTCGAGTCTGCAATGCAAGGAGCTCACAAATCGTAGTCAAGCTTGTAATACACGAAGTTTTACGACTGTTGTCAAAGCCGCCCTATAGGGAATCTGACAAATGTAGCCAAGTCCCTAATACTGTGAGTTCGTCTACTACGTCTGTAATAAAGAAAATTCGTCAATTGTACTCACGTCTGTGAAACAGGGAATTCAAAAACAGGGAAACTTTCCCTATGCCGAGCACAGATTTGATGGCACAAAGAGTGAGATCATCTGTATGCCACACTGGAGAAAAGCGAGATATCTCTGACTAACGAACGTCAGGTAACACTGTCTAAAGAGTCTTAATAGTGCTGTCAGGCGCTTGCTGCCACCGAGATCTCCGAAACAATGGCTTCCGTGGAATCTCGGTGATTGCCTCTCCGAGGTTAGGGTTCAGCCAATTCCTTGTGTGTCAAATTTTGAAAGAGAGAAGCAACCAGTGAAATATAGTACTTCAGTTAACCACATTCGCCACACATTCACAATATCAACGGTTTTCGGTCACTTCGCTGCAGGACCACCATTGACTGAAATGAACATTGCAGATAGTTCGGTCCAGTTACAGATTAGCCATAACTAGGTCATCCAATAAAATCTCTACGCGCAAACCTTCATTTAAATATCTTACGCTCGTTTGCGGTGCATATTGAAGGATACTAGAAGCCAGTGGTGAAATTTGGTCAACTTTTTTCATTTCACAGTCTTAATCTCCATTCTTTTACCTTACCTCTCATTTAAAGACGAAAACCAAATTCGAATTATAAATACATGTACCTTAAATTTGACAAAGAGTATAACATGTTGTGAACCAAAGCAAATGTGTTTTCTTAGTTCCCCTTGATTACAGGGATTAGTTCACCGAAGGGGGTTACCTGCTGTGAATAGACACGCCTTTGGTATATGTGTATTGCCTCTTGCTATAAAATGCTCCTGGCTGCTTGTGTAGACTACCCAAGCAGACCTATTAACTAAAACAACAACCCTAATCACCCCACCGTGGTGCCACTGTGGGGAGGAGTCTACAAACATGTTTTGCAGGTTTTGTTCAGCACAGTCAAGATAAAACACCAATTAACGCTTGTATGGAAGATAATAGACAGACATTTTAGTCTTTTTCTCTCTTTCCATTTTTGAGACGGTTGTGTCGTGTAATACATTTATTTCTCTCTTATTTTTCAACATAATTCTACAAAACTTGGCACACATGTAGCTTAAGCTGAAAAACGGTTCCATAAATTTTTGATATCTTTACTAGTTTCAAAAATATAAGTAAAAAATATCAAATTTTCAAAAACTTTTTAAATTTTGGAAAGTTTTAACTTTAAATGATTATTCAGAACAATCTAAGATGAATACTGACAATCTGTGGGACCGTTTAAGTGGCAAGTTATCCACTTAGGCAAGGAAAAATTTAAAATTTGTTGAAAATTAGCTAAAAATAGAATTTTGAAAAACAGCTCCATTTTTAAAAACTTGCTCTTTATTTTGATTATTATTAAAGTTAGGTAAATTAAAGAAACTTTTTATGAAAACATCAGTAGTTTAGCTTTCAGAATATGTATGCATGTGGTCATCTTTAATCAATATTTTGGGGTACACAAGGCAAAATGTGAAGTTTTGCTTACAAGGGGTTCCAGTATCCTTAAAAGAAATGGTTTCATTATCACAGTCAAGGTATGATCATCCATGTGCAACTGAGATACATATTTTATTATAGACACGATATATGCTAAAATGGTACACGATTTGGAAACTGATTTATTCAGCCGTCTAGAAGATTGGTTATGTCTTTTCGTCAAAACTGAAAACTATTAACTGCTTCTCTTTACATGCGTCCATCCTAATTTTTATATTTTATACACTTTCTTGGTTCCTTGGTGGTTTGTGTTATGCGTCGTTTTTGGAACCTGGTCTTGCGGTTATTAACCCGGCCATTTTGGTTGACAACTGGTAACCGAATGTCGGTTTCGACGCCTAGATTCTGGTATAGCGAGGATGCCGTCGCCTATGACCATGCTTAAAACACAACTAACGAGATTCAGTACAAGCTTCAAACGTGCATAGATGTCAGTGGGTGCATGGTGTTGTCATTCTGGCATCCGACACTGAATATGATGGATAAGATGTACCCCCACGTAAATGGCCTCTCCGTGTTACTTTTCAAATCTGTGTCAGATTTTTGGGCTTGTGACTCGTTTGTTATTTTTAATTACACAGCCATTCCCTAATGCAGCTAATTCAGGTCGGTAATTTGCCGTAGGAAAATTGTATGGTTCTAGCCACTTTAGCCAGCATTAAGCCGCTCTGAGGCGTTGTATGATCTTTAATTATCCCCCACAAATCTGTTTTTCAAGATAAAGGCGCCTCAACATGGCATGTCCTACAAAAGCTATCCTCGGAAAATTTGAAATGATAGTGTCTGTTGACATTAAAAATGAAATTAGGATTCTGTGATTGAAACTGAACGGCTTTTATCAACGGTATTTTGCAGAGTAATAGGCTTTCGTAAAACAATGCTAAGTAATGACGAGCCACTCAGAAACACACCATGAAGCTAGAAGTTCGTTATAATTGAACCACAATTAGATTTCGAGAAATCGAACAAAAACTGTTTGAGAGAAAGAAACCGTTTGCTTGAAAGAAACTGATAACGGGGAGTCGACATGGCTTTCCGTATTACCGTTAACATTTTGGGTAACCGAAGAACGCATCTGCCCAAGGGCATTTCTACCAATTGGTTGTGATGAGGATAGATTTGACAAGATTGGGCTGGGATGGCTTGGTATTCTGCCATATGAAAAACCTCTCCGCGCCCGAACGAACTTCAATTCTATTCCATTCTCCGGATAAATATTAGCGCAAAGAGTATATAGCCTCGCTTGAATACCTTCGGAAGATGCCTGGAATGGATAGATTTGGTATATGAGTGAGCGGTTTGGAAACTTTCCTTGGCATCCAAATCCAATAAGGCTGGTTAATTCCATCAGTGGAACGCCTCTCGTCAGCAGCTGTGTATTCTTCCCATCGTCTGTCTCCGTCGAGTATAGTGCCCCCGAAAGTCGAGCTGTACCGGGCGATCTAGCTTCACATCAGCTCAGACAGTGCTTCGGTTAACACCGTAAAGAGATTATCTTAGACAGAGGGTTCTTAATCCCCAGCATCAATTTTATCAAACCCCGCTGGAAAAACTTGTAGGCCAGCGGTAATATCGTTAGTATAGGTTGTAAACTCTATGTTCAAGAGTGAGTACCACGACTGGGCAGATTTGCAACGAAATCTATCTTATCGCTTACTCGAGCGAGATGTCGTGTTCGACATTCATAAACCAGCCATTTGGCAAAACACTTTCTCACTCAGTAATCACTGGAATGGTTTCTAAGACTGTCTCGAACAGACATTCCCACATACTATGAGTCTGGTTGCTGCGTTCACATTTTGTAAATGGGGTTTTGCTGCAAAATTTGAAGACTTTTACGCGATGACGTTTGGAGCCTGACCGAAAGACTTGATTGTTTGAATGAATGAACAGTTTGTTACGTTGATTGATGTTTTATGTTGCATTTGAGATTTTTGCACTTGTAAGATGGCGGTCACGGTTATGGGTTGAGCAAACTGGAGTGCCCAGAGGAAACCATCTCCCTTTGCCAGGTACCTGACAAACCTCTTGACTAAAAACCTCAGCCGCAACAGGGAGAACTAGATTCCAGCACATATCCTTCTTGACCCAGGGCCTGATAGTCTCAAAGAGCCAGCACTTGAATCATCTGAGGGGAGCATAGATTGAAACCATCGCATAGGTAATGCACTACATCTATACAATGTATGACACTATGAAGATGACTTCGCATTCAGTATGTATGTATGCTTGGGCTGTACCGCAGAAATTTTCAAATATATGACGACGAGGAGTTCTCAGAAGGTACCTGTATACTGTGTCTTCTTGTAGCATAGCGAGTCCATGCCGCTAAAGTGCTGCCGCCACTGGAACATCATACCGAAGACACCAGACATGGCACCCTACCCAGTCACATTATACTCACCGGGAAGACCAGCCCTTCCTTGTCCTAACATCTCAGCGCTGAGCATCAAGCCAGGCAGCATAAATTACCATTTTAAATGTCTTTGGTATGGCCCTTCCATGGATCCATCCCGGATCTCGCGACTTCGAGGCGGACGCTCTAACCATTAGTCCAGCGAGACTTTAGATTTGTTCCCGGTATAAGCACCATTGTGAGTTAGCCAAGAAAAGAGTAGAGGATAGTTAAAAACTTTTGTGCCTGCCTGTATGAACTCATAAAATCGAAAAATGGACAATATATCCCCGAATAAAATAGTTATTCGCTAATTATCTCCAAGCAACCAATTATTTAGCCATCGAAATTGGCTATTACTTTTTAGCAACAGTTTTAGATGTGCTTTCCTTTTGTGGCAAACATTTTCCCCAGAGAATCCAACTAGTACTCATTATCAAGACAAATGTCAACCTGTGAGAAAACAAACTTCCAATGTAATTGTCCTGTTGGGAGACTGCAATAATTATTGAAAGACTAATGAAGTTAAGTTATCTCAAAAGTAAGGTAATTGTCAAAAAAATGATATAAATAAGTGTAGGTGAAATTACGGAGTTAATGTTCTCAGATTAGATACGATCTATGTATATATTACCATAAAAAGACATTAAAAGAGTTATCAATACATATCAATAGTTTTATATGTTCAGTGCGATTACGTGGCGTCAGTGTAAAGTGTTGTGAACTGTATCTAGGTAATGCATACGGAGACACGCAGACTAGGGGCATGAAATTCTCCTTTTACAATGACGAAAATACAGGCATATCGCCATTGTCTGTAACACATGTGGTTCATATATTTCATTACTTCAAGTTTAGTACAAAAGAGAACGAAAACTGAGGTATTTAAATCCAAGGTGCACCGATCTGTTTTAACTTTTGACTATGCTTAAATAGGTACAATATAGTTCTACGAAAGGCCCAATAACTTGAAGATGCAGCAGAACATTAACATGGGATCACTAAAACGTGAGTGTTCTGCCCGCTACATCAGCATATAACAGTATATAACACATACAGCCGAAAAGAAAGTACTAAAAGTGCAGGTGAAAGCTTCTTCATAGATTACATACACTCTATTCTTTATATTACCATTGGAATGCATTAGAAAAACAATTTCAATGTTTTTATGTTTTCATTTCAATGACGACACTTCAATTTTGACGTTTAGACTTGTGAACTGTACTAATGAGAATATTATGAACGTAATAATCACTTGTTCTTACTGACCCGTTTCAGCACGATTTTCGTCCTAATCGTACTACTGTAACGTCATCGCAAAGAAGGATAATGTTATTTTGCCTTGAACTGGCGTTGTATTTATCGCAAGATATTGCAACTTACAAAAATTCCAATATGAACCACAAACCATTCTGTGGTAACTTCCTTTATTGTGCCCTTCAAAACCTATAATCACTTGACAGATTCCGTTCATAATCACATGACGGATTCCCACGTAACCTCGTGGGACTCGCGTATAGAACATTCCTTGCATCTTACCCGCCACCATTGAAGACTGTTGACTGCTTCTCGTTGCATGAACCCGTCGCAATATCATACTTTATTTCACATTCTTACTTCTTGATGGTTTGTTTTGAACGCCGTTTCCATTATTGACCCGCTACGACCAGTATGGGAGACGGTGACCAAAGGAGTGTGTACACGTAACGAGCTATCCGCCTTCCAGAGATTACGACATAAGGCAACGTTAAACAACAAGTGTGTCAAGGAACAAGTAAAATATTTATGAGATATCACTTTGGAAGGAGTAACACTTGTAAAGGACAATCTAAACTCTCGAATTTCTTACTTTATTTCATTGGTGTTTATGCTGTACTTAACTATTTCGCTTACAATACTGCGGCCAACAATATGGCGGGAGGAAAAAGGGCGAAACCCCAGGTGAACGCAGTAACCATCAACACGTTGCTCGCAGACTTTTCCACATATGGCCGAGCTAGCATGAGCTGAACTTAAATTAAAAGCGGCTGCATTGGTGAGAGACACCTGGGTCATTGTACTGCACTAACATGCCAACCACTTCATCCACGGAGGCGGAATCAACCTTCGAATGGTTGGGTATCCCATTGCAGGAATACCAATTATAGAGGTAAAAACAGATGACACAGAAACAATGGCCATCACAGTTGCATAAAATATCAAAGCAACACCGCCTACTCACACATACATATAGTTCAGTTTTAAAGTCAATAGTAAGGAAGTGCTTCAGTAACTGGCATATCAACTATAAAGAGAATATCATATTTCCTGGTCGCATCGACCCGCTGGAAAAACAGTTACAGATGAAAGTATTAATTCTCAAGAAGCAAACAAACTACAAAGGAAACTCCTCTAGGGACTAGCAATTACCAACTACTAATTATCAAAAAATATCTATAATTTTCATGGAATAACCAACTATCAAGTATAAAACTATATCGGATATCAAGGGCAGAGCCATTCAGAGAACGGGTAGTATGGGTATGTTCAACCCCCGGGAATATTAGCGAACTGTGATGTATTTCGTCACATGATAAAGAGAGGTGTCAAAGAGAGATGAATCCGCTCAAGTTAATTCCTCTTTTGTGTCAGTATTAATTACTGTTATTTATGCATTTACGGAAACATTTAGAATAAAACTCTAAGTTTGAAGATACATGTAAATTGACAAGATGCCGGATTTTACCGATAGCATTTGATAATTTGCCCATCATACCGTCGTGACTGCTCTTTTTTTTTTTTTTACGATGTAGTCTTTTATATTGTACGCCTGTGTAAACCGGAATTCAGCAGGAGGATTAAGCATTCGCAGCCCCTGGTCTTCTTTGGATTTGGCTCCATGTGATTGTTCATGTGGTAACAAACCAGAGTTTTCATTAAGTCTAGAACTCTGACGTCTAATAAATTGCAATTAACATCAGTAGATATTTTTACCTAATTCTACTTCTGACACAGTGCTAGGGGGCCTGTGAATTCCTACCATTTATGGATTTACCTGAACCCTTAGAATAAAACCCTAAGTGAGATAAATCGACAAGAGGCTGGAATTCATCGGTTAAGTGTTACCATTTGCCAACTGTTACAGCGTTGTTGGTGCTCTGGTTTTATCCTCTATGTGCTGTAGTCTGTGATATTAAGTATGACAGAAGTGTCTGCTATCAAGAGTACTAAGCAGTGAAGAAGTAGCAGCTATTATTTATTTGATTGGTGTTTTTACGCCGTACTCAAAAATATTCACGACGGCGTCCAGCGTTATGGTAGAAGGAAAGCGGGCATTGCCCAGAGGACACCCACGACCATCCGCAGCTTGGTGGCAGACCTTCCCAAGTACGGCCGGAGACGAAACCAACATGAGCAGTGCTTGAACTCACAGCGATTGGTACTAGGCTTCTGGGTCATTGGGCTGCGCTAGAGCGCTAACTGACCGAACAGCCGGTATTAAAGAGACCCCATCTCCGTCAAGGAAATACCACTTCCGTGAAGAAATACCACCTCTCTGAAAGAAATAGCACCTGTCTCAAGAAATATCAGCTCTTTAAGGTGTGTCACCTATGAGGGAAGAAATTAGTGGGAAACCAGCTTCAACTATCAAACTATCGGGGAAATGTCACCTATGTCAAGGAAATACTACTTTTGTCAAGGGAATATCTCATATACCAAGGAAATACCACCTCTGTCAAGGAAATACCACCTGTCACAAGCAAATACTATATTTCTGAAACGAAAACCACCTTTGTCCAGGAAATACCACCTCTCTCAGGAAATATCATACCTTAAAGCTGTGCCAACTATTAGTAAAGAATAACCTAGATGGAAACGTGCTACTATTTTCAAGCGAAAGGTGCAACTATCAATGGGAAAACCTGAGGAACGCCTTTCGCATAATACCTGACCATTGCTTGACCTTAAAACCGCGACAGTACCATGCAGAGGGAGTGTTGGTTTCGAACCTGCTACCTCTTTGTTGTACGATCAATCTGCTTAAGGCGAGAATAACGTTTTATTTGAATAATCCAGCGAGATCTCTCTACTGTGTTTGGTAGTAAAGTCGTTGCAGCTAAAATAGGAGTATAACCAGTCATATCCAGCGTGTGGAATCTTTTATTTGTTTATATATTTATTCCTTGAGAGTTTTAAACCCGTGCTCAAAAATATTTCACTTATATAACGGCGGCCAGACGGCATTGAGGGAGGCTCCTGGTAGTTTCACTGAATTAGCTCGTTAATCACTAGCCGAGGGATTCCCCCAAACTTATACTACTACACTATTTCATAATACCTAGGTGCAATTATGTCTACTTTTCCTTCTGTTTTCAGCCTATAGCATCGACGAAAGTTCAACGGAGCCGGTTGTATGTGGGACGGCCATGATTGCATTTATGTGTGAAAACTTGGACCTACCAGACGGAAAATACGGCAAATATATAATCCCTGTCTATTCGAGAAAATTTATCTGCGATTTGATAGTCGGAGGTGAGTAGTGTGTTTCTCGTTTGGTGGCCACCAGTGAAATACGTGGTTTTTGAGTTTCGTTACGTCTGAGGACTGATCAGTGCTATATGGCATGTTACGACTACTAACCTATCTTATGTTATGGCGATTTATTTTTACATTTTATAACGTCCAACGCCACTGGAAATTATGATTATGGTTTTGACCAACCACCGTTATTGTTTACGCCGACCCATGTTTAAACTGACGGATTGATTCTGTAGTGCCGTAAACCGGCGACGTCACGCCAAAAAAGGGACGTCAGTCTTTGGCCGTAATGTCGTAACTCAAAAACAACGCATTGCTGATTACAAACCCATCCCGATGTGTGTAAGACGAAAGCATTTACGACAGTGCAGTCCATCCAGACTTTGGTAACCTGATTCCAAGGAAAGGTTCATTAAATGTGATGACAACGCCCCATTTTGAGTGATTCTGAACAAGTAACGTGTTATAAATTGCAACTGACATCACTGTATTCTTTGACCTAATTCTGTTTCAGCCATGGTGGTAGGGCCGAGTATGTTTTTACTATACAAGCATTTACACATGAACAGTTTGAATATATCCCCGACATATAAGGTAAACTGAGCTTTCACCGGTCACCTGTGACCACTTACCATCACCATGTCGTCGCTGCTCTGGTTTTACTCACAATGCTGTGGTCTTCATACTATATAACATGAAAGTGCCAGTCTCTCCACTTAGAGCCAGACATTGTGTTCTATGCATCCAAGATAGAGGTAGTCGAACAATCACCATGAAATATCAGTGTGATCATTATTTGAACATTTTCATGAAGTTCTGAAGAACGAATGAAGAGCCTTTCCGTTTTCTTTGTATTGCGTCAAATCCGCGCTAAAATTTGGCCACATCTGAAACCCCATTGATCGCTGAAGGAAATGTTGTCCTCTAATTCAGTTTGAATAAACCAGGTATCAGTCCATGCAAATGGATGTCTGCGACGTGGCGGATACCTTTAGAGAGATTAGTGATGAACTGAAAAGAAATGGACGTCTGTACATCGAGTGTGTCAGGGGAAATAGAAATAAATGTCATCCTTCTATACGCACTTCACGAAAAATGATTTCCTCTCCTTACAGGGCTGGAAATCATTTGCTTTTAAATGTTTTTTTTGTGGTATTTCTTTACGAAAAAAATTGCCGATACGCTTTGAAGCCATAAAAAATAAAATTACAGTGCTTTAAGTGAGTGACAGCGGTGCTAAAAACAGGAATTTTATTATTATATTTCTATTGGCAGTATCCTAGCGACTGGTGTACATGTGGTATATAACGTTCTGGCCAGCTGTGTTTTATTTCATCACGCCTCTGCTTAACACGACTGTAGTTGTATTTCAGTGTTTATGTAAAGAAATTATTTTCGAGGATTTGGCTCAAAAATTTGTTCGCGAAAATTATTTGTCCCGTTTTTAATCAATGGAAAAAAAATATCTCAAAATAATTAAACTGGCCTTGCTATAATGCATCAGACCTTGGTGTAGCACGGTTCATTCTGTAGGCGATACAAAGTCTCTGAATGTATTTACCTTCAAGGAGAAGACTTAATTGTTTGAACGTATAATACTTTAGACAGCATTTTGCAGTCAGCGGATAGCTATTCAACGAGGATCAGTCGTTACTTAGATAAAGATATGAAAGGCGGTATCTCCATTACTTACAATTGTAGGCTTCAAATTTAACACATTAATCAAAATTCAAACAACAGGGGTGCCTCTGTGGATAACTGTCTACTTTGTAGCTCCATTAATACTACACATACAAGCTTCAAATTTAGTCTATTTAACAAACTTCGCACGGGCTATCACGTGATCTACATAGTTTCCAAAATTCAACTCAACGGGGCGCCCCTGTAAATAACAGTTTGAATAACTGTCTACTCAGTATCTCCATTGATACTACACATACAGGCTTCAAACTTAGTCTGTTAAACAAACGTCATACGGGATATCACTTGATGTACATAGTTCCCAATTCCAACGCCAGGGGGCGCCTCTGCAAATACCTCTTTGACTAATTGTTTACTCAGTATCTCGATTACTACTACGAAGTAATATTATGAAATTTGATTATTGTGTTAAATTTGTATTGTTTGATATCCTCCGTGGATCTAACATGGTCACAGCCAAACAGGGTCTGAATTCAACAGCTATAGACGTGTCATTGCCAAGACATACGCAGTGGTGTGTCAAAGACTAAATGACGCAGGAAGCTCCAGAACAGATCGACCTCAGTTCGTGGAACATATATGTTTTTCCACCATCACTGTCATTACAAGATGGTTGAATTTCCTCCCAGAATATTCCACTATAAGAGCGCCTATGGACGTGGATTGGGATCACGTTAGGATGGTAAAAGACAAACAAAAAATCACTCCACTGGTGCCTAGAGCTGCCCGCGACACGCGTTTACTGCCGTCTTAACACGCATGCCATAATGAAGGACAAGAGTATTATCTCTTTTAAAGGCCCTAACCTCTGCTTAAACTAATTTGTCCTTAACCTCCAAGCGATTTGCTCTATAACGGGTCTGATACTTTTTTTCCTAAACGTTACGCGTGTAAACTAAAAGCGCATTGGAGCCAAACTTGCATTATATCAACAATATAAAAACATCTCTCTGATTTGTATCCTTTTATGCGCTTTTTATGAAAGCTGAGTTCCTCTACTTATTTTGACTTGAGTGATTTCTTTATTTTTGTTGGCTAAAAACGTTGACGATACGCTCTGAAGCCATAGAAGATATAAAATTAGAGTGATAAAAGTAAGAATGGCGGCGGCACTAAAAACGGGAAAACATTTCAATTCGCTTCAGCCATTATTCCTTCTAAAATATTGCCGTTATATTTTCCGTACACCTCTCTTTAACGTGACTGAGTTTGTATCTTGGTGATTACGTAAAAATGGATATGCTTTATTCTGAAGTCAGTCCAGTCAGTCTATGTACTGATTGACGCTACAGCACCTCTCACATGACGTTCAATGAGACGACTTATTTGTTTGATATCCTCCGAGGATCTAACCTGGTTAAGTCACAGGCAAACAGACTCTGAATTCAATAGCTATGGACGTGCCATTGCCAAGACAAACGGTGTGTCGTGTTAAAGACTAAATGACGCAGGAAGATCCAGAACAAAAGAAGCCGAGGCCGTGAAACATACGTTTTCTCACCATCACTGTCATCAGGAGATGGTTGCATTTCCTCCCAGAATGTTCCATTTTAAGAGCACGTATGGACGTGGATTACGATCATGTTTGAAGACAAAAAAATCAGTCCATTAGTGCACAGAGCTGCCTGTGACACATGTTCCCTGCCGTTTTACCACCCATGCAATAACAAAGTACATATGCGTGGGTGCCATCAATATATATTTTCTCTTTTAAAAGCCCTTACCTCTGTTTAAACCCATTTCCCCTTAACCTCCAGACAATATGCTCAGTTACACAGCTGGAACTTTCTTCATAAATATTAAGCACCTGAGCATAAGAGAAAAATGTGTTCAAGACTGCCATATTACACTGAGCCAAGCTACGGCGTCTTTTGAAGCTTGGTCGTTCGATATCAAGCCGACAGGCTCAGAGCTGCATTGGTGGAGAATCCCTTAAGTTGTAACATCGGTATAAAAGCATCGCATGGTCTCCAGTTTGCATCCTTTATTGATTATTCAACGCCATCCCTACCTGGTTTGAGCGGCTAAATAACACATACATCTATCAAAAGCATTTGCAATATAAGACCACAGCAGAGAGAGCAAAGCCAGACAAATGGCAAATTGTGGCGCTTAAACCAGTGAAAACGGCCTCTTGTCAGCTTATCTCTGGATCATGTAAATGTTTAAAAAGTAACAACGTATTCCCCACTAGCCCCATTTAGAAAGCGAAATGCAGTAATGTTAATTGCCATTTCTTAGACGTTATTTTTATGAAAATCAAAGTATGTAACTAATCATTTGTGGTGAGTGGGGTGCTGTGCGAACAGAATTATTCTCCCAAATGATTGATATCTTTGTGTTCTCTTTTTTTTCTTATTCTAAATTCTGGGTTATTGTTCTATCTTTAAGTATAATGGGCACACTATATATAGGTGCTGTGCATTAATTCTGAACAATTTAACATAACTCCCCGCTATGGTACCGATAGCATATTTTAACCTTCTAGAAAAAATTAACCTTCAAAGCCCTGCTCCTATATTCTTCCTGCAAAGCGTGCTAATCAGCGGAGATGTCGTTGGGAATTCTCTAGGTTATGGTCGCAGTCTAGAAACTACACAGCTACAAAGCAGATGGCCGCCATATAATTCATTTGTTTCGGCCCTTGGTAACCTGGTTATAGATTTAGCCCGTGCCTGCTTGCCAAAGCCCGTGGGTGCTGTTCATGGCAAATTTGATTAATGAGACAATGCGGTAGTTGACAGCATTCCACTACCTCCTTGACTTCCAACCCTCGGGCACGTTCTATTAACACCGAAAATATGATGACACCAGGCCCGTGTCTCTCTTTGATCACTCCGTCTTTGTCGCCAACCATTGTTGGTGCGGCTTTCGAGATGAATTCAGGCGACTACTCCGAATTCTGAGACTAGAATAAAAAACACGGTAGTCGCGTATTTTGCCTAGGATTTCAGACTATAGGCTTAATTTAAACTGGACAGGTCGTTAACTCTAAAGAAAGGAAATGGCGTGAACATTTTAATTTGTCCAACGACCAACGTCCAAGCACTGCTTAAGACTTGGAGGCAGTCGTCTGTTAAACACTTTAAGACGCCATCCACGACTACATGACCAAAAAGGGTTGAGAGAGACAGAGAGAATTTATAACAATTGTTGTAAGGATATTTCTTCAAAAGCTGTAAACAACTCCCAGACGACGTATTGCGCGTTGTGGTTGCACCACTGTTGGCTGCAGCTTCCGCTTAACTAATTTAAGACTATGTAAACATGGAAAACGGCGATACGAGCTTTGTGGATGGGTTCTTTTTCACCAAAACCTGGGGATGTGAGGCACGGGGTGGGCGGGGCAATATCGGAGATTCTACAGATCGTGTGATGGATGTTTTCTTCTGTTTCAATTAATCGCTACAAATAGCACCGTTTTCAAGCGGCAATAAATGGATAAGCCAAAATTGGTGGTGTCACCGTTAGGTGAAGCTTCACGTCTGATGACTGAGGGCTTACAATAAGTGTGTCATCACATAATCCCTTTACCTTGGCATTCGCATATTATTTCGGAGATGGTGCTCCCCCCCCCCCGTGGCATTACTGTTCCTTTGATGATATACTTAAAGTGCTGCCTCACTGGAACACCGTTTCGAAAGCACCGGCCATTGGCCCACAACATACTGGTCGCATTTGTCTTATGTTAAGCAGCGGGGCGGAGATGTGCCACGCTTGTCCATTTCAAAATGTTGGAATGTTTAGAGTAAGGCTTCCCTTCCGCTCTCTAGACTGTTGAGAATAATTCCCAAGTGAAACCTAAATGTCAGCGCTGCTTATGTTAGGCAATACTACGGTGTAGTTGAAGACTGAAAAAAATATGAACGTTTTTCAATAGTAGCTAACTGCCTGAACAAAATGAAAGAAACCAGAAACAAAGTCAGTGGAAAAGCACCTAAATATTTCATTTGAAAATGTCCTTGGGATATTAGATATATCTCTCTGAAATAAACGCAGTGAAATGTTTCAAATCTTTTTACGTCATTTTGAACCTTTTTTCTCCAAGTTTTTGGCGCATGTGTGTCTAGTTTAATTAATATGAGAAAATGTTTTACTGACAACTTTCTTTCCAAGTTGAACATGAAGTAGAATATGTCGGTGTCATAACGCTGAGATTTTCCCAACATTGTTAGTATTGTTTTTGTCAGTTAGGCTCTATCTAATTTAAACTGACAAGAGGATTTCATTTGTCAGCCATCGCACTGCCGTGTCTGCTCTAGGTTTACTAATTATGCTGTAGTCTCTATTTTAATATGTTTTTGTTTCGTTGTTAGGTCTTTTTAACTTTTTTGTTCAACAAAATCCTTCTAAGTAGAACTTATTGCATAGACTTGCAAATTTACATACAAAGTTCTTACTTCCTACTATATTTAGTATTTGAAACGTCTTAATACCCATCATGCTCCATTCCCGTTTCAGCACGAGACTTCTTTCCATGCTTGGATTCCGAAATCAGCATCGACCAGAAGAGGTTCCAGAACTGATCACTTGATCACCTAGCGTCGATCACCATTCGTCTGGTCGTTTGACCAGATTTCTATAACACTTTTGTGGAGATGTTCTATGCTGTACGTTTGTAGATTATGTGAGCAATAAACTATGTCTTATATATCTACCTATAGTTGTTTTGTCATATTGTTTCAAATTGCAGTGGCACCAATGCGATCAGTGTGGGTTGAAGTCCAGTTCTGACTGGCTTCCTCTTGGGCTGTGCATGGGAAGGTCTGCCAGCAACCTCTGGATGGTCGTGGGTTTCCCCTCGGGCTCTGCACGATCTAATCCCAGCATAATGCCGGCGACCGTAGTATAAGTGAAATATCGATTAAATCAAATCAAAGTGCAACTGGTTCGTCCCAACAAACAGGCCTAGGCATAGACTTATTTCTATGAGGTTCTTAGTAACTCTAGAAATCATCTTATTATGTGGAATTTTTACGAGGCCATGGGATACGCCATTACAGAGAAACCGGAAACATGATATCGCGTCATCAGAACCCTACGTTCTTCAGTATTGGAGCCGAGACACTCCTTTGTGTGCTTAGTTGAAAACCGCCTTGATGTATATCAGAATTGTCTCGTATTCAGAAAGAAAACAGTTGACTTAACACCATTTCTACTTGGTAAAACGGTGAACTAAGTTTTACTGACGTCATAGTGGAAACAGATGTCGTTCGAGTTGTAGGAATCGTCCTTGACTGGTTAAAGTTGAGATCATGGCGGCTCGTTCGATTTTCCCTACGCGGGGATATATGCTTACTTCAACTGAGGCATCTGGATTATCCTACACGACAAAACTTATAAGTGACGTTTTTTAAACTGGGACTCTTATCGATACAAATACACATTTGGCCTATAGTGTTGTGTTTTCTTTTAAGTTATGAGTGTGAACAGGCGGTGGTCAAATGGTTAGAGGCGCATGTGTTTGAACCAATTTTCTTCAAATGGTGTGTATGTCTGTACTACGTCATATGTGGAAAATTCGTCAGTTTCCTCAACCCATGAATGTGACCGCTGCCGAAAAAGAGTACAATTCATTTAGACTGGCGTTAAACAATAATTAAACAAATTAAAATTCAAGGGGTTTATCAGGTACCAGGCGAACGTCGAGGATTTACGCCCTGAACTTTCGCTTTCTCCATGCACCCATATACCTGCCCACCTGACCGCCGTCATGTAAGTGAAAAATTTTTTTAGCACAGCAACAAACAAATAAATAAAAAATAAATTCTAAGTGAGTTGCTTGTGATATTTTATTGTATACCAAACTTTGTCATGCTCAGGTCATGTCCTTTGGCACCAGCAAGATTAGCTATAACACAAGTACAGCAACACAAGGATCCCAAATGCCACGGTGATTTGCCAAAAGGCGGTGGTTCAATCTATCGGCCATGACAAAGAAAGCCATGATGTAAGTGAAAATGTTATTGAGCAGAGCGGTGTAATCCTCAATCACTCGACAAATCAATCGTACACCTGAACGTAGCAATTGTACAGCTTTTGCCTGCATACGGCGAATACATATATCGCTTTGTAGCATTTGTTAGATCATGTGTGAAGTCTGATTAAAGAAATTGATTCGAAAACTATAGTGTGTCACGGATACTTCATCACACGACACCACTCTTGTTGGCAAACGTGGAGCCTTCAGGGTCTCTGGCGATCTGTGGCATAGCTGTATCTAGTTACGCTTAATCCGGAGCTATAGGGAATGTGTAAGTATCTATGTTTCAAAGTGGTGCTTTCATCGCCAGTTGTAATCAAAGCCCCGCTAAGGTATCTATATTTGTATTCTACATAGAAATTATCCAAGAAATACGAGTTTGTAATTTGACGTGTGTGTCATGACTAGAATTTCGATTGTTTCCCTATCATCTTGAAAACTGACAACTGCTTCTCTCATACATGTTACAAGCTTTTCTTACCGTTCATATACTGTTTCCCACGTATTTATGGGATTTTCTAGAAATGGGTCCTTGCGCTTATCAATTTGGAACGTCCCTTGGACTAATCTACGAGTGGTATGCGAATATTGGACGTGACGCTTAATTATGACATTTTTATGTGTGTCCTGAACTTTCACAAATCTGTTTCATGAGTTTTTTTTATAGTATTTCATGAGAGTATTACCCAGACATTGCAGTTTACACAAGTTTCAGGAACGCAAAGTTCATGCAGTAGTTTCCAACATGTATATAGATATTTTCGGACTTCAGAAAAAAAAATAATCCAGTTTACTTTCACCAAATGCTTGAAGTTCATCCACCTTTCTCTCCAACGTTTAACTCTGTAAACCTTCCTGGCATTCTTTGAACACCAATTACACATAGGATCGTTATTCCCTCTTTTCATCTACCATGTCTACAGAGGCCTTGCAGCTACATCAACATGTGCATCCATGCATGAAGAATCGATACGGGTATCATAAAATTAGTTGTCAGCACAACTACAAACAAGGTTAGTTTTCCTCTGATGTCTCCTGTTCTTGTAGAATAAATACAAAAAACGTTAAAGCACAGATGTCGTGTCGTCTTTGAGCGTGTAATAGTCCCGTGATCATTCAATGGCATAATTGCAAAACCCTGGTTAGAAATGGCCCGTTTGAGATGAATTCAAGCGAAGAATATAAGATAACCGCATAGAGATTATGCTCGTTTAAAAGGTTTTCAGAGGATAACAGCAAGTTACTATAATGCGTTTTAACAGATAATGAACAAGCATACACTGGTTTCTTGAGGTAAACATCAGCCAACTATAGTAACTTTTTAATAAATAATTAACAAGCAATAATCCGATATACTCTGCTTTGGGGTGAGAAACAGCAGCGTACAATAACACGTTTAATACATAATGAACAATCAATGCTCAGCTACACATTGGTATAAACAGGCGCTTTGATGTACCTAATATAACAACGGCAGTCTGCATGTGTGAATGTAATCTACCGTCACAACGTAGGACTGCTTTGTTTGCACAGGCATATACCAAGATCCGCAATTAGACCCATGGACCTGACTTGTATTACTGCTGACTCAAAGTATTCCGATCCTCTAGTTCTTCAGGATAATGGAGTTTTGTGTACAATCTTAAACGGAACGCACATGACAAGGAATCAAGAGCAAATTTTAACTGGAAGAATACCCTAAAGTTGGGAGTTGAAAGACTGGTACAAGATGTACTTTAATTGCATCAGAGTAACATTGTAATATCAACTCGTCGTATATTCGCCGTATCTCAGGCAGTGTTGGTGTGGAGGTGGACTAAGTGAGATTCGGAGGAAAGACTTGTATTTGGGAAAAAAAATGATCACATTTCGTGGTGTCGGTCACAAAATATAGAGTGAAAGTAAACCTTACAACACTGGCGTTAGATATGGCCAGAACAACTGGTGTGTATATTTATGTCTACTTGTTTACTGACAACGATCGCCTGAAGATAAACCCAAATATAAAAATCGTCACAGACAAGATTTCTTCGCTAACGCTTCAGTGAGTATCCTTTAGAAATCCCTGATACATAATCTTTCCAAACATATATCTGAGGCGTTAAAGGGGAGGCTCATTATCCTGTGCAACTGACACAAAACTGATCTTAAGTGTCAAGTTCAATCGTACTTAAGGTTAAATAGCTTTCGTATGTTGTGCCAAACCAGCCATGGCAAAATGCCAACAGAGATCATTTTTCTCTCACTCTCTTTTCCTCGGATTCCCTGTAGGATTTACTGTTTTGTCGAAATCATTTGGGCCCTACCACGTCGTTATCCTATAGCAGGTCCACCCTGATGCTCTCATATATATCCCGGGATCAAAGGGAAAAGGTTACCATGGTGAACAACATCCGTACACTATCGTCCATGACACCTTAGTACCTCATTTTAATGACTATAATATTAAATAATGCCCATATATGATGTGGTGAAAATATAATCCAAACCTTAACACTGATTATAAAATCAAAGGTGTAACAGCACTGCAAATAGTTATTTATAATTTTTGCATGGCGTCTCCCAAAATTCCCAGAGCGAAACGATTTACAGTACATTTCCCACTCACAGTATTTTAATCAAAGGGACAGAACCTCGACGGTAACCATTTGAGAGATGAGAAATGAACAAAAAGTATAATTTCTCAGAAAAATTTACTCTTTCAAGCCAGTGTACGCGTTGTCAGGATATTAACTCAATCAGCCATATCACTCTCATTGGAACATTGACTAAAGACGTCGCGGGTTCGACTACAGCTCCCGCTGGATCGGCGGAGGCTTTAAATTGGGAAGCCTCTACTGCATATCCAGTAGCGGCATTCGTGGCTTTCCAATTTCATTTAACCGGATAGTTGAAACAAGAGTGACTATAGAGCTGGGTAGCAATTGGAATTATTACAAAGACCACAAACATATTCCTGTAACATGAAATTCTCCATGTTTGATAGACCGCTTTAAATGATCCGATGTAACGAATATATTTATTCTCAGTTTCTATACCATTGCTCCTAATGACGTTTGTCTACATGGTCGCTATCCATCACCTCTATCACTGCACAAAACTCAAAACCGTTTGTACTACCAAGACTTATTTAGATTATTTTCATGGGATAAGGCAAAATTTACAAAACTTCTACAAAGATTTCCTTGACAGCAACATAAAATTCAACACCTCAGTGTTTCAAAAGCATATTCACCGTAGGCTGTTCACTATACCTGAAGAGAACGCCTTCATCTATATATATATATATATATATATATATATATATATATATATTTATATATATATATATATATATATATATAAATATAATCCAAACCTTAACACTGATGATAAAAGCAAAGGTATAACAGCACTGCAAATAGTTATTTATAATTTTTGCATGGCGTCTCCCAAAATTCCCAACAGCGAAACGATTTACAGTACATTTCCCACTCACAGTATTTTAATCAAAGGGACAGAACCTCGACGGTACACATCTGAGAGATGAGAAATGAACAAAAAGTATAATTTCTCAGAAAAATTTACCCTTTCAAGCCAGTGTACGCGTTGTCAGGATATTAACTCAATCAGCCATATCACTCTCATTGGAACATTGACTAAAGACGTCGCGGGTTCGACTACAGATCCCGCTGGATCGGCGGAGGCTTTAAATTGGGAAGCCTCTACTGCATATCCAGTAGCGGCATTCGTGGCTTTCCTATTTCATTTAACCGGAACTTATCAAAAACAATTAAATTCCAAGTAATCGGCATCTTTACACTCAGCTAACAATAAACAGACTGTCGCCTATATCTGCCTGCGGAGAGAAACCGATGGCATTCTATGAATGCGGTCGATGTTGCAACAATACATAACGTGATTTACTAAAACTGAGGGACACGACAGATTCCCAGAAGGCGCATCTGGTCTGCAATTCCATTTTCATAACAATAATCTAAGTTTCGTCTTCATGTGGTAATACGTCAAGACAGATGTCCTTGACATCGATATGTTTAACAAGTGATAAATGGATAACCATTGCATTTCAGGCCCTGTATATGTCTGTTTATATACATATAAGTAAGTAGTTGGTGAGGATTTCAGTCTATGTTAGGAAATAATATACAAACAACGCAGAAACCTACAAACTAGAATATAAATAAAATATTCGTTTACATTTATCCTAAGTTTTTGGCACTTACCCCAAACACAACTATTGCAACATGTGATCGTGTTGTACGTATTATATACCAGGCAGCCCCTACGTATTACAAGTCTTTTGGCGGTACGTCATGCATGTATGTTAATGTACTTGCAATTCTAAACTCTAAAACCACCAGTCCTGACATGGGAATTAGTAGACCCGACCCAAGCTCTCATTCAGATAAATAATTAAATATAACCAGAAGCATTTTGTTTGGTTCATAACCTGGTTTATTTAATTGACTTAATTAATCTGGACTTTGCCGGGCACTCGTTGGCTCTTCCCTTTAGAGTAGATTTATAGAACTGCAGCCCATCGACACTCACTAGTGACGTTACGGGCTCGAACCCAGTTCTCGCTGCTTCAGCTGCGTCTTTGTACATTTACAAGTTAGCAGGCTTCTTTATTTGAATGGTATTGAACGCAGCGTACACCTGCTCACGGTAATTTTTCACTTTTATGGCGATGGTGAGTTTTATTTGGGGAAGGGGGAGAGGGGCAAGTATAAGGTAACTACCGTCCTCAGTTCTTCGCATTGTTTACTGCTACGTACTGTTATATGTTCTGCTGACGTCAGATATCACTGATACTATTGTAAACGTTTTTCAATAGTAGCTAACTGTCTGAATAAAACTGTCAAATGAAAGAAACCAGAAACAAAGTCAATGGAAAAACACCTAAATATTTTACTTGACAATGTCCTTAGGATGTTAGATGTATCTCTCTGAAATAAACGCAGTGAAATGTTTCAAACCTTTTTACGTCATTTTGAACCTTTTTTCTCCAAGTTTTTGGCGAATGTGTGTCTAGTTTACTTAATGTGAGAAAATGTTTTACTGACAACTCTCTTTCATAAAGTAGAATATGTCATAACACTGAGATTTTCCCAACATTGTTAGTATTGTTTTTGTCAGTTAGGTTCTATCTAATTTAAACTGACAAGAGGATTTCATTTGTCAGCCATCGCACTGCCGTGTCTGCTCTAGATTTACTAATTATGCTGTAGTATTTTAATATTTCTTTCTTTCCTTGTTTGTTTTCTTGTCTTTTGATTTCTTTTGGGTTCTTTTAGTTTTTATTTTGTTGTTTGGTCTTTTTAACTTTTTTGTTCAACAAAAATAAGTTCTACTCAATAAGTAGAACTTATTATATAGACTCGCAAATTTACATACAAAGTTCTAACTTCCTACTATATTTAGTATTTGAATCGTGTAAATATCCATCGTGCTCCATTCCCGTTTCAGCACGAGACTTCTTTCCATGCTTGTATTCCGAAATCAGCATCGACCAGAAGAGGTTCCAGAACTGATCACTTGATCACCTAGCGTCGATCACCTGGTCCTATGACCAGATTTCTATAACACTTTTGTGGAGATGTTCTATGCTGTACGATTGTAGATTATATGAGCAATAAACTATGTCTTATATATCTACCTATAGTTGTTTTGTCATATTGTTTCAGATTGCAGTGGCACCAATGTGTTCAGTGTGGGTTGAAGTCCAGTTCTGACTGGCTTCCTCTTAGGCTGTGCATGGGAAGGTCTGCCAGCAACCTCTGGATGATCGTGGGTTTCCCCTCGGGCTCTGCACGATCTAATCCCACCATAATGCCGGCGACCGTAGTATAAGTGAAATATTCTTGAGAATGACGTAAAACATCGATTAAATCAAATCAAATTGCAACTGGCTCGTCCCAACAAACAGGCCTAAGAAGCAATAAGGCCGCACGTTCGAGTCCAACCTCTTTCCGTTGAGACTTGAAAAGAAAAGACAACAAAAAGTATCCAGAAAAGGGGTCCATAAAGACCTAAAGGAGCATAGATTTATTTTTATGACGTGCTTAGTAACTCTAGAAATCATCTTAATATGTGGAATTTTTACGAAACCATGGGATACACCATTATAGAGAAACCGGAAACATGATATCGCGTCATTAGAACCCTACGTTCTTCAGTATTAGAGCCGAGACACTCCTTTGTGTGCTTAGTTGAAAACCGCCTTGATGTATATCAGACTTGTCTCGTATTCAGAAGGAAAACAGTTGACTTAACACCACTTCTACATGGTAAAACGATGAACTAAGTTTTACTGACGTCATAGTGGAAACAGATGTCGTTCGAGTTGTAGGAATCGTCCTTGACTGGTTAAAGTTGAAATCATGGCGGCTCGTTCGATTTTCCCTACGCGGGGATATATGCTTACTTCAACTGAGGCATCTGGATTATCCTACATGACAAAACTTATAAGTGACGTTTTTTAGACTTTAAAATGGGACTCTCTGTCGATACAAATACACATTTGGCCTACAGTGTTGTGTTTTCTTTTAAATTACGAGAACGACTCTTAATTATGACATTTTCATGCGTGTCCTGAACTTTCATAAATCTGGGGTTTTTTTTAAAGTATTTCATGAGTGTACAACCCAGACATTACAGATTACAAAAGTTTCAGGAAACCAAAGTTCATGCAGTAGTTTCCAACATGTATATAGATATTTTCGGACTTCAGAAAAAAAAATAATCCAGTTTACTTTCACCAAATGCTTGAAGTTCATCCACCTTTCTCTCCAACGTTTAACTCTTAATTATGACATTTTCATGCGTGTCCTGAACTTCATAAATCTGATTACATGAGGGGTTTGTTTTAAAGTATTTCATGAGTGTACAACCCAGACATTACAGATTACAAAAGTTTCAGAAAACCAAAGTTCATGCAGTAGTGTACAACATGTATATTGATATTTTCGGACTTCAGAAAAAAAAAAATAATCCAGTTTATTTTCACCAAATGCTTGAAGTTCATCCACCTTTCTCTCCAACGTTTAACTCTGTAAACCTTCCTGGCATTCTTTGAACACCAATTACACATAGGATCGTTATTCCATCTTTTCATCTACCATGTCTACAGAGGCCTTGCAGCTACATCAACATGTGCATCCATGCGTGAAGAATCGGTACGGGTATCACAAAATTAGTTGTCAGCACAACTACAAACAAGGTTAGTTTTCCTCTGATGTCTCCTGTTCTTGTAGAATAAATACAAAAAACGTCAAAGCGCCGATGTCGTGTCGTCTTTGAGCGTGTAATAGTCCCGTGATCATTCAATGGCATAATTGCAAAACCCTGGTTAGAAATGGCCCGTTTGAGATGAATTCAAGCGAAGAATATAAGATAACCGCATAGAGATTATGCTCGTTTAAAAGGTTTTCAGAGGATAACAGCAAGTTACTATAATGCATTTTAACAGATAATGAACAAGCATACACTGGTTTCTTGAGGTAAACATCAGCCAACTATAGTAACTTTTTAATAAATAATTAACAAGCAATAATCCGATATACTCTGCTTTGGGGTGAGAAACAGCAGCGTACAATAACACGTTTAATACATAATGAACAATCAATGCTCAGCTACACATTGGTATAAACAGGCGCTTTGATGTACCTAATATAACAACGGCAGTCTGCATGTGTGAATGTAATCTACCGTCACAACGTAGGACTGCTTTGTTTGCACAGGCATATACCAAGATCCGCAATTAGACCCATGGACCTGACTTGTATTACTGCTGACTCAAAGTATTCCGATCCTCTAGTTCTTCAGGATAATGGAGTTTTGTGTACAATCTTAAACAGAACGCACATGACAAGGAATCAAGAGCAAATTTTAACTCGAAGAATACCCTAAAGTTGGGAGTTGAAAGACTGGTACAAGATGTACTTTAATTGCATCAGAGTAACATTGTAATATCAACTCGTCGTATATTCGCCGTATCTCAGCCAGTGTTGGTGTGGAGGTGGACTAAGTGAGATTCGGAGGAAAGACTTGTATTTGGGAAAAAAATGATCATATTTCGTGGTGTCGGTCACAAAATATAGAGTGAAAGTAAACCTTACAACACTGGCGTCAGATATGGCCAGAACAACTGGTGTATATATATATGTCTACTTGTTTACTGACAACGATCGCCTGAAGATAAGCCCAAATATAAAAATCGTCACAGACAAGATTTCTTCGCTAACGCTTCAGTGAGTATCCTTTAGAAATCCCTGATTCATTATCTTTCCAAACATACATCTGAGGTGTTAAAGGGAGGCTCATTATCCTGTGCAACTGACAAAGAAACTGACCTTAAGTGTCAAGTACCCTCTGTCCCACGGATCGTACTTAAGGTTAAATAGCTTTCGTATGTTGTGCCAAACCAGCCATGGCAAAATGCCAACAGAGATCATTTTTCTCTCACTCTCTTTTCCTCGGATTCCCTGTAGGATTTACTGTTTTGTCGAAATCATTTGGGCCCTACCACGTCGTTATCCTATAGCAGGTCCACCCTGATGCTCTCATATGTATCCCGGGATCAAAGGGAAAAGGTTACCATGGTGAACAACATCCGCACACTATCGTCCATGACACCTTAGTACCTCATTTTAATGACTATAATATTAAATAATGCCCATATATGATGTGGTGAAAATATAATCCAAACCTTAACACTGATTATAAAATCAAAGGTGTAACAGCACTTAGTTATTTATAATTTTTGCATGGCGTCTCCCAAAATTCCCAGAGCGAAACGATTTACAGTACATTTCCCACTCACAGTATTTTAATCAAAGGGACAGAACCTCGACGGTACACATCTGAGAGATGAGAAATGAACAAAAAGTATAATTTCTCAGAAAAATTTACCCTTTCAAGCCAGTGTACGCGTTGTCAGGATATTAACTCAATCAGCCATATCACTCTCATTGAAACATTGACTAAAGACGTCGCGGGTTCGACTACAGCTCCCGCTGGATCGGCGGAGGCTTTAAATTGGGAAGCCTCTACTGCATATCCAGTAGCGTCATTCGTGGCTTTCCTATTTCATTTAACCGGATAGTTGAAACAAGAGTGACTATAGAGCTGGGTAGCAATTGGAATTATTACAAAGACCACAAACATATTCCTGTAACATGAAATTCTCCATGTTTGATAGACTGCTTTAAATGATCCGATGTAACGAATATATTTATTCTCAGTTTCTATACCATTGCTCCTAATGACGTTTGTCTACATGGTCGCTATCCATCACCTCTATCACTGCACAAAACTCAAAACCGTTTGTACTACCTAGACTTATTTAGATTATTTTCATGGGATAAGGCAAAATTTACAAAACTTCTACAAAGATTTTCTTGACAGCAACATAAAATTCATTACCTCAGTGTTTGAAAAGCATATTCACAGTAGGCTGTTCACTATACCTGAAGAGCACGCCTTCATCTATATATATATATATATATATATATATATATATATATATATATATATATATATATAAATATATAAAATATAATCCAAACCTTAACACTGATGATAAAATCAAAGGTATAACAGCACTGCAAATAGTTATTTATAATTTTTGCATGGCGTCTCCCAAAATTCCCAACAGCGAAACGATTTACAGTACATTTCCCACTCACAGTATTTTAATCAAAGGGACAGAACCTCGACGGTAACCATCTGAGAGATGAGAAATGAACAAAAAGTATAATTTCTCAGAAAAATTTACCCTTTCAAGCCAGTGTACGCGTTGTCAGGATATTAACTCAATCAGCCATATCACTCTCATTGGAAAATTGACTAAAGACGTCGCGGGTTCGACTACAGATCCCGCTGGATCGGCGGAGGCTTTAAATTGGGAAGCCTCTACTGCATATCCAGTAGCGTCATTCGTGGCTTTCCTATTTCATTTAACCGGAACTTATCAAAAACAATTAAATTCCAAGTAATCGGCATCTTTACACTCAGCTAACAATAAACAGACCGTCGCCTATATCTGCCTGCGGAGAGAAACCGATGGCATTCTATGAATGCGGTCGATGTTGCAACAATACATAACGTGATTTACTAGAACTGAGGGACACGACAGATTCCCAGAAGGCGCATCTGGTCTGCAATTCCATATTCATAACACTAATCTAAGTTTCGTCTTCATGCGGTAATACGTCAAGATAGATGTCCTTGACCTCGATATGTTTAACAAGTGATAAATGGATAACCATTGCATTTCAGGCCCTGTATATGTCTGTTTATATACATATAAGTAAGTAGTTCGTGAGGATTTCAGTCTATGTTAGGAAATAATATACAAACAACGCAGAAACCTACAAACTAGAATATAAATAAAATATTCGTTTACATTTATCCTAAGTTTTTGGCACTTACCCCAAACACATCTATTGCAACATGTGATCGTGTTGTACGTATTATATACCAGGCAGCCCCTATGTATTACAAGTCTTCTGCCGGTACGTCATGCATGTATGTTAATGTACTTGCAATTCTAAACTCTAAAACCACCAGTCCTGACATGGGAATTTGTAGACCCGACCCAAGCTCTCATTCAGATAAATAATTAAATATAACCAGAAGCATTTTGTTTGGTTCATAACCTGGTTTATTTAATTGACTTAATTAATCTGGACTTTGCCGGGCACTCGTTGGCTCTTCCCTTTATAGCGTTATAGAGTAGATTTATAGAATTGCAGCCGATCGACACCTCACTAGTGACGTTACGGGCTCGAACCCAGTTCTCGCTGCTTCAGCTGCGTCTTTGTACATTTACAAGTTAGGAGGCTTCTTTATTTGATTGGTATTGAACGCAGCGTACACCTGCTCGCGGTAATTTTTCACTTTTACGGCGATGGTGAGTTTTATTTGGGGAAGGGGGAGAGGGGCAAGTATAAGGTAACTACCGTCCTCAGTTCTTCGCATTGTTTACTGCTACGTACTGTTATATGTCCTGCTGACGTAAGATATTACTGCTATCATTGTAAACGTTTTTCAATAGTAGCTAACTGTCTGAATAAAACTGTCAAATGAAAGAAACCAGAAACAAAGTCAATGGAAAAACACCTAAATATTTTACTTGACAATGTCCTTAGGATGTTAGATGTATCTCTCTGAAATAAACGCAGTGAAATGTTTCAAACCTTTTTACGTCATTTTGAACCTTTTTTCTCCAAGTTTTTGGCGAATGTGTGTCTAGTTTACTTAATGTGAGAAAATGTTTTACTGACAACTCTCTTTCATAAAGTAGAATATGTCATAACACTGAGATTTTCCCAACATTGTTAGTATTGTTTTTGTCAGTTAGGTTCTATCTAATTTAAACTGACAAGAGGATTTCATTTGACAGCCATCGCACTGCCGTGTCTGCTCTAGATTTACTAATTATGCTCTAGTATTTTAATATTTCTTTCTTTCCTTGTTTGTTTTCTTGTCTTTTGATTTCTTTTGGGTTCTTTTAGTTTTTATTTTGTTGTTTGGTCTTTTTAACTTTTTGTTCAACAAAAATAAGTTCTACTCAATAAGTAGAACTTATTATATAGACTCGCAAATTTACATACAAAGTTCTAACTTCCTACTATATTTAGTATTTGAACCGTGTAAATACCCATCATCCTCCATTCCCGTTTCAGCACGAGACTTCTTTCCATCCTTGGATTCCGAAATCAGCATCGACCAGAAGAGGTTCCAGAACTGATCACTTGATCACCTAGCGTCGATCACCTGGTCCTATGACCAGATTTCTATAACACTTTTGTGGAGATGTTCTATGCTGTACGATTGTAGATTATGTGAGCAATAAACTATGTCTTATATATCTACCTATAGTTGTTTTGTCATATTGTTTCAGATTGCAGTGACACCAATGTGTTCAGTGTGGGTTGAAGTCCAGTTCTGACTGGCTTCCTCTTAGGCTGTGCATGGGAAGGTCTGCCAGCAACCTCTGGATGGTCGTGGGTTTCCCCTCGGGCTCTGCACGATCTAATCCCACCATAATGCCGGCGACCGTAGTATAAGTGAAATATTCTTGAGAATGACGTAAAACATCGCTTAAATCAAATCAAAGTGCAACTGGCTCGTCCCAGCAAACAGGCCTAAGAAGCAAAAAGGACGCACGTTCGAGTCCAACCTATTTCCGTTGAGGCTTGAAAAGAAGACAACAAAAAGTATCCAGAAAAGGGGTCCATAGAGACCTAAAGGAGCATAGATTTATTTTTATGACGTGATTAGTAACTCTAGAAATCATCTTAATATGTGGAATTTTTACGAAACCATGGGATACACCATTATAGAGAAACCGGAAACATGATATCGCGTCATCAGAACCCTACGTTCTTCAGTATTAGAGCCGAGACACTCCTTTGTGTGCTTAGTTAAAAACCACCTTGAAGTATATCAGAATTGTCTCGTATTCAGAAAGAAAACAGTTGACTTAACACCACTTCTACATGGTAAAACGGTGAACTAAGTTTTACTGACGTCATAGTGGAAACAGATGTCGTTCGAGTTGTAGGAATCGTCCTTGACTGGTTAAAGTTGAAATCATGGCGGCTCGTTCGATTTTCCCTACGCGGGGATATATGCTTACTTCAACTGAGGCATCTGGATTATCCTACATGACAAAACTTATAAGTAACGTTTTTTAAACTTTAAAATGGGACTCTCTGTCGATACAAATACACATTTGGCCTATAGTGTTGTGTTTTCTTTTAAATTACGAGAACGACTCTTAATTATGACATTTTCATGCGTGTCCTGAACTTCATAAATCTGATTACATGAGGGGTTTGTTTTAAAGTATTTCATGAGTGTACAACCCAGACATTACAGATTACAAAAGTTTCATGCAGTAGTGTACAACATGTATATAAATATTTTCGGACTTCAGAAAAAAAAAAATAATCCAGTTTACTTTCACCAAATGCTTGAAGTTCATCCACCTTTCTCTCCAACGTTTAACTCTGTAAACCTTCCTGGCATTCTTTGAACACCAATTACGCATAGGATCGTTATTCCATCTTTTCATCTACCATGTCTACAGAGGCCTTGCAGCTACATCAACATGTGCATCATGCGTGAAGAATCGATACGGGTATCATAAAATTAGTTGTCAGCACAACTACAAACAAGGTTAGTTTTCCTCTGATGTCTCCTGTTCTTGTAGAATAAATACAAAAAACGTTAAAGCACAGATGTCGTGTCGTCTTTGAGCGTGTAATAGTCCCGTGATCATTCAATGGCATAATTGCAAAACCCTGGTTAGAAATGGCCCGTTTGAGATGAATTCAAGCGAAGAATATAAGATAACCGCATAGAGATTATGCTCGTTTAAAAGGTTTTCAGGGGATAACAGCAAGTTACTATAATGCGTTTTAACAGATAATGAACAAGCATACACTGGTTTCTTGAGGTAAACATCAGCCAACTATAGTAACTTTTTAATAAATAATTAACAAGCAATAATCCGATATACTCTGCTTTGGGATGAGAAACATCAGCGTACAGTAACACGTTTAATACATAATGAACAATCAATGCTCAGCTACACATTGGTATAAACAGGCGCTTTGATGTATCTAATATAACAACGGCAGTCTGCATGTGTGAATGTAATCTACCGTCACAACGTAGGACTGCTTTGTTTGCACAGGCATATACCAAGATCCGCAATTAGACCCATGGACCTGACTTGTATTACTGCTGACTCAAAGTATTCCGATCCTCTAGTTCTTCAGGATAATGGAGTTTTGTGTACAATCTTAAACAGAACGCACATGACAAGGAATCAAGAGCAAATTTTAACTCGAAGATTACCCTAAAGTTGGGAGTTGAAAGACTGGTACAAGATGTACTTTAATTGCATCAGCGAAACATTGTAATATCAACTCGTCGTATATTCGCCGTATCTCAGCCAGTGTTGGTGTGGAGGTGAACTAAGTGAGATTCGGAGGAAAGACTTGTATTTGGGAAAAAAAATGATCACATTTCGTGGTGTCGGTCACAAAATATAGAGTGAAAGTAAACCTTACAACACTGGCGTTAGATATGGCCAGAACAACTGGTGTGTATATATATGTCTACTTGTTTACTGACAACGATCGCCTGAAGATAAACCCAAATATAAAAATCGTCACAGACAAGATTTCTTCGCTAACGCTTCAGTGAGTATCCTTTAGAAATCCCTGATACATAATCTTTCCAAACATATATCTGAGGCGTTAAAGGGGAGGCTCATTATCCTGTGCAACTGACACAAAACTGATCTTAAGTGTCAAGTTCAATCGTACTTAAGGTTAAATAGCTTTCGTATGTTGTGCCAAACCAGCCATGGCAAAATGCCAACAGAGATCATTTTTCTCTCACTCTCTTTTCCTCGGATTCCCTGTAGGATTTACTGTTTTGTCGAAATCATTTGGGCCCTACCACGTCGTTATCCTGTAGCAGGTCCACCCTGATGCTCTCATATATATCCCGGGATCAAAGGGAAAAGGTTACCATGGTGAACAACATCCGTACACTATCGTCCATGACACCTTAGTACCTCATTTTAATGACTATAATATTAAATAATGCTCATATATGATGTGGTGAAAATATAATCCAAACCTTAACACTGATTATAAAATCAAAGGTAAAAAACGACTGCAAATAGTTATTTATAATTTTTGCATGGCGTCTCCCAAAATTCCCAAGAGCGAAACGATTTACAGTACATTTCCCACTCACTGTATTTTAATCAAAGGGACAGGACCTCGACGGTAACTATCTGAGAGATGGGAAATGAAGAAAAAGTATAATTTCTCAGAAAAATTTACCCTTTCAAGCCAGTGTACGCGTTGTCAGGATATTAACTCAATCAGTCATGTCACCGTCTTTGGATCATTGATTAAAAACGTTGCGGGTTCGACTACAGCTCCTGCTGTAATTGACTTAATTAGTCTGGACTTTTCCGGGCACTCGTTGGCTCTTCCCTTTATAGCGTTATAGAGTAGATTTATAGAACTGCAGCCCATCGACACCTCACTAGTGACGTTACGGGCTCGAACCCAGTTCTCGCTGCTTCAGCTGTGCCTTTGTACATTTACAAGTTAGGAGGCTCCTTCATTTGATTGGTATTGAACGCTGCGTACACCGGCTCATGGTAATTTTTCACTTTTATAGCGATGGTGAGTTTTACTTGGGGAAGGGGGAGAGGGGCAAGTATAAGGTAACTACCGTCCTCAGTTCTTCGTATTGTTTACTGCTACGTACTGTTATATGTTCTGCTGACGTCAGATATTACTTTGCAATATCTAGACAAAATGAGGTTATATACTTTGTTACGATGCTGGGAAATAACCATGTGCTGATAGCACGTATACTACAAGAGTATGGATATCTCTGCAGTATCGATGTCAATATACATTCTACATTTACGTCTGGACACATACACACTGGTATACATTTATTCGCTGTAATCATGGACAGGCTTAGTCTTGTGGGGTTCTTACTCACTTTGTTTGCAGGTAAGCTTAATTACAAGGATTATTGGGTGGTGAGGAACACGGCGGAAAGATGATAATGACGACAGTGGAAAATCTATCGTTATACTATTCATGAAGAAACCCATGCATGATTAACAACTGTGAAAATGGTGAATGAGAATGCACCCAAACGAAGCTTTTGTAGAGCTGATCATATTCAAGGGCATTAATAACCGGATTAATGTCCAAATATCTATGAACAAGTATATAAGCTGATGAATTAGATAGCATCACAAACCAACAACTTACATGTATAATTACAAGGATTATTAAACCAGAGCATAGTGTCCAAATTTAGGAGGAATATTTGACAGTTGTCGGAATTCTGAGCAAAGTGTACAAATATTATTCACTCCCTCATATACTTCATATAAGTGAATTAAATTTAAAACATGCTTTGCTAAGATATCCTTTGAAAACGCTCCACAGTCTTTGTTTCCAAGCCTTCTATTGACCTTTCATAGAGGTTCATGTATCATGAGTAATAATGTCACTGGGAAAACTTTAATAGGCTTCTGGTAGAAACCAAATTCTGTGATTAAGATAAAGAGAAAGACCTCGTAAAAATGAACCTATGGTGAGTGAAAAGACCAATGAAAACGGTATCTGAAAATACCTTCACTGAATTTTTTATACAGGATAAACCAGCGATCCTTGATCACAGATAGTTATGAACTTTTTGACGTGTTTTTATGGGGCATTTGCGCAGTCTAACATTCATTTAAGACCACTCATTTGTCTTCCACCATTCTGGCTTGCATGTTTATAAGTCTGACCTGGGGAAAACTTCTTGGTAATTTTCCAAAGTTCGGAGATTTATCATTGACCACCACTGTGTAAGTCATAAATTCTTTATATAAATATATACTCGGCTTTAAATAAAAATCAAATATCAAATAAATGTAAAAAATATCAAGCTATTAATTGTCTCCATCTATTCATATACCGGTTGTCTTTTAACCTAACTGTTCGACAACATTGGTTGTTTCAGTGATGTGCAAGAGCCAGTTGGTCACCTTGGAGATGGCCTGTGAAATGGAATGTATTAAGACCAAGACAGGGCATGCGTATATCTCTTGGGACAGCCCGGAAGCTGCCGACTGTCGCCAAGAGTGTCGGGAAAATCCGTAAAGTGTTCAGAGATTTCCCTTTTTTTACAGCATACTCACTGTGTTATCATGAACAATTTTATGAATAAGTCTTCCAGTATAAACCTATCGGTATACGTGCTTGTGACATAAATCAATACATAATGATACAGAACCTCTCGCCAATGCGGTCGCTGTTCAAGTCCAGCTCAAGCTGGCTTCCTCTGCGGCCGTATGTCTGAAGGTCCACCAGTAACCCGCGGGTGGTCGTTGGTTTCTCCCGGGTTCTCTCCAATTTCTTCCCACCATGATGCGCGGCCTGCGTGGCTCAGTCGGATAGCGCCCTAGTGCAGGGCTATGACCCGAAGCCTCCCATCAATGCGGTCGCTGTAAGTTCCAGTCCAGCTCTTGCTGGTTTCCTTTCCGGCCGTACGTGGGAAGGTCTGCCAGCAACCAGCCGATGGTCGTGTGTTTCCCCCGCTCTCTGTCCGGTTTCCTCCTACCATAATGCTGGCCGCCGTCGTGTAAGTGAAATATTCTACGGCGAAAAACACCAACCAAAGACGTAAATATATCCCACCATGATGCTGACCGCCGTGGTATACGTAAAAATATTCCTGAATAAATATAAATCTTTAAATGGATGTTTCAGATTGTTAATGCAATGACTGGCTGTGTTTGCCAGGCCCTTGACCAATGAAATATAGCCTGTCCAAATCCAGAGCTCGCTTTTCAGGCTGCGGCAGTAAATCAGGAGATTTGTTGGGTAAATGATGAAAGGCGGTGGTTTGCTCCAGCACTCTGGAATCCTTCACTTATATCTTGGCCGAGCCCAGATTGTTAATGCGCTGACTGGATGAGTTTACCAGACCCTTGGCCATTGAAGAAACGTGTTCAACTCCCGCCAGAGCTATTTGGATTTTTTCTTTGTTTTGCTTTTTCCGGTTTCTGCTTTAAACCAAGAGATTTGTTGGGTGGCTGGTGAAGAGCGGTGGTTTGCTCCAGCACTCTGGAATCCTTCACCTATATCTTGGCTGAGCCCGGGAGAAACCCACGACCATCAGCAGGTTGCTGGCAGACCTTCTCATGCATGTGTGATCCACAAAACACTGGTCAAATCAATAAATGTAATTCATTCGTATAGAAATTACATCCTTCAACATTACTATATTAGGGGCCTCCGTGGCCAAGATGGTAAGCGCACCAGTGCGGAGTAATGATCCAGAGCCTCTCACCAATGCGGCCGCTATGAGTTCAAGTCAACTCATGCTGGCTTGCACGCCGACCGTACATGGGAAAATCCGCCAGCAACCTGCGGATAGTCCTGGATTTCCTCCACTCTCTGGCCTGTTTCGTCCCACCATAATGCTGGGCGCGGTCGCATAAGTCAAATATTCTTGAGTATAGAATAAAACGCCAGTTAAATAAATAAATAAATAAATAAATAAATAAATTATTATACCGTTACTTTTGTACGTAAAGATTCGGTAAGGCGTTTCATATATCACAGAAAAATCTGTACGGACTTTTCAGATATTCTGATTTTGAAGAAGCCTACATGTATATGCGTGGCCAATATTCACGAACGAACTTAACGAACTCTTTATTTAATTTGCATTTTTGTGACATTTTGTTTGTCTTATATTAATCTGTCGGTCTGACAACATGTCGCAAGATCGACGAAACAGCCACGGCTAGATATATACAGTCATCCCTAGCCTTTACACACAAGCGCGCACCCTAACCTGTCCGTGCACCCTACCTTCTCCCGTATATCTCTACACACATTCAATGCTCAATAAATATTTGTAACTCTATCCTTTTCGTATATCTTTGTTTGCACGTTTGAATGATGCAATTGAAATTTTATTCTTCAGATTCGGAAAGTACCTTCAGAAACCAGATGATCATGGTCAGAAGCTGAAGTGAAGTCAATAGATAGTTGCCTTAATGAAGGGCATCTATATATACATGTACATGTACAAGGTCTGCGCTAATTGTAATGCGCCGCTAAAGACTAAAATAAACATTGTGTGTATTATCTGTTGTCTGGAGATTTTAGTGTCGTACATGTAGGGTTACATGTGACAAAGGACATGCTCTCATAATCATCTATATGGCGTGAACACGGGTTGTTCCTTAGTGGGGCTGAGAGACATCGCTGACCCTTTCGACAAATCTTCAGCCGTCAGCCCCTACATGACCAAGGATTTATTTATTATAACAATATTTCAATAATACGACGGCGACTTATGCCATGACAGGAGGAAACGGGGCAGAGCGGGGGGGGGGGAATCCATACGAACGAACAAAAGGAGGCGACTGAACACAGCATGAACTGGACTTGAACTCGCAGCGACCACATTGCAGGGTGGGAAGCCACTAAGTCATTGTGCTGCACTTAATTGCAGGATAACCAATAGGCCATAGAGACATCGTGCACACATGTAGCTGCCATGTACATGAAGTAAAATATTCTTGAGACTGGAGTTAAAATGATGAATGAATTATGATTAGCCTATGGTTTAATGTCGCGTAGACCATATTGCAGCCTTACTGTGACTACCGACATTGTTTAAACCTGTAATCAGTTTGTATGCATGGTTTCCGAAATGAAATGGGAACGTTCAGTATTAAACAAGACGAGTGCTGGCGTACATGTATAGTTCGTGTGTTATATATATGTAACACATGTTCAGCCAGAAAAGTGTAAAGTGAGCCAGTTTCTCTCTTTGATTATGCGCTGTTTTTGCTTCTTTTTTTTTTTTTTTTTGGAAATCAAGATTCTAGCAATAAAGCACAGTCCAGTTCATATTAATTTTACACCATGAATTGTCGGCTCTACATATAACAACAGAGAAAGTGGCATGTTTTGTTGTAAATTTCTGTGTAGTATGATGACTTGGTCTGAAAGCAACCTGCAGATTTCTCGGTTTCCTCCCACCACAACGCTGCACATTGTGGGATGTCGTATTTAAGTGAAACAGTCTTGAGTGCGGTGTAAACACCAATATAATAAATAAATAAATTATTTTCAGACTTATGCAAAGACCATTTACTTTCGTTATAGTCAGCGTTAATCTCGAACACCTGTATTTTTGAAAGTATTTAATAAAACGGATGTAAAAGTGCCCCTAGTACAACTTTAATCATGCTATTTAAAGTACACCAACCTGGGATACTGATATGTACATTCCCTCTGGCCATCCCCCATATATATCGCCTTATTCATCTTCATAGTCTGGAAAAACATAGCGTGGTTGCAGTTTCCTTTCCAAAAAAGGCGTCAAAAGATTGTTTACCTTTTGGCGAATTATATACTTATGACTGTCACATATGCCGTACTGATGGCAGACAAATGACCTGCCTGTAAGATTACACGAAAGGTCATGATGCTGCTTAACGCCTCATGAACATTTATAGGAGCGAAGGAATCTGGCTAATACTTTGTTCTAAAATGATATTGAACTCAGGTCTCGCGTAATATTGTGATACAGAACAACACTATGTACAGACCTACAAGTGAGTGAGTTGTAAATACATGTTTCATTGACAGATGTAGCTAGGCAACTGTCTGTAAGACGATTCGCACTGAATATATATTAAGTGAGATGCACGTTACGAAATGTGATGGTATCTAGCACTTCTCATGTTGACTTTTCTGTGTAGCCATAGAAGGGTGGATGAATTATTTCCCTTGCACTGGAAAATGCATAGCTACGTAGCAACACAGGGTTGACTAGGTTGACACGGAACTTTGTCATATGTATACATTGTCCTAAGGCATAGAACTAAGTATGAAAGGTAGCCTGAAGTCTAAAATTTCTTTACCGAAAATGGGGAAGCAATTTATGCATTTTTTTTTTTTGTTTTTTTTTTTTTTTTGTTTTATTGCATGCTAGAAATGGCCCTCTGGCCAAGCTGCATGAGTTTTAGATCCTAGGTCTTATTCTAATCTAGCTTACGGTTGTGTGTTTTCGTCATCAGATTTCAAAATTTCATCACAACATAACGGGTGAATTAATGTGCATGAGGTCAGACTTCTGAAAAGGAAATCATTCTTGAGGACTGCGTAAAACACATGAAGGAAATAAATAAATATCAACACATTGGCCAATCAAAGCATCGCCACGTGATGACGTCACCTTCCGACCCGCCAAGTATGAGAAGAGGTGACAGCAGAGAAGATGACAGGCAACTTCCGAGCTTCACTTTTTTATTGATCAAGTTCGATGTTGATAGAAAGTTATCAAGCTTCAGCGAAAGGGAAAGTTAGCTGGTATGTATCGTGAAAGTAGCAGCATACGGTTTAGCCATGAAATACACCCCGACAACATTATCTTGATTCACCAACCGGAAAGGGATCACCCATACGTACATGGCCTAAACTTCGTTGTTGTTGTTGAGTATAAATATACATGAAATGACATGACATGAAATAGTTTCGTTTTGATGACTGCGCGTGTAGTTCAACCATTGTGAAGGTTTGTTTGCAACAAATCTAAAAATTTTGTGTCCTTCTTATTTTGACAACCGGAATAAAAAGAATATAAATATATTTTTAGACTAAACCAACATGTATCTAGTTAGTTACGATAATGTACCTCTCGGTTTTTCGAGGGCCGCGTAAGCGCCACGAGAATTACAATGTGTCTCGTGTTCTGAAATGTCGCCGTTCTGATAAGGACATTTTATCGGTAAATATCTTCAAAAATAATCCACGCAGCCATTCAAAAGTTGTCCAGAAAATCACTAGAGTGTATGCCGATTTACTTATACCAAAACACCCAACTGGCGAACTCGTTCTTTCCCGTTTTTACATTTTTTTTTTTTTATCATACTTCATATAAGTAGCATGCCGTGAGAGGTCAACAGCATACACATGCTGACCAACAAGTAAGAGCTCTTTCAAACTGTATCAATTGTGGACAAATTTTCCCTAGCAGATTGAAGAGACTTTCCTTAGATAGAATTGTTGTAAAGGCAAAACAGTGAGAGAGTTGATAACAGGTCATAAAATTATCGTCCAAATATCAGGCAAACGAGGCAAGCATGTCCAGAGACCCAAGTTGTATAAAGGAAATGTAGATATTGAGCCTGCCTTTCTTAACGATTCCCAGTGTTTATGATTTTAGTTTTTGTTCATGCAGAAAAAAAGGAGAAGACGAATAAGGTCACAACTTCATTTCTTTATTCTGGGAACTCTGGTTTCCTCCAGCCATAAACCAGTGACCACTGTCGTGTTATTGAAGCATTAAGCACTATGTAAATATGTAAATGAATATTTCAAATAAATAAATGATTTATATAATTGTGATCTTATTTGTTTATCTTGTCCCTTTTGTGATTTGGGCCTTTTTGTAGCATTATTTTTGGTGTTTTGAGCTGGTCTGATATGGGGACAGTTATACAGCATGAAATGAGGCCTGTATATGGCTCTCAACGCTTGCCTGAATAATTAAATAATTCATTCTTGGTAATTTTCCTTAATAAATGCTTTGTTGTATATACTTTCATGGACTAATTTGAATTAGAAGAAATTCTGCTTTGTTTTTTTTATTTTTGTCGTTTTTTATTTTTCCATTACTTAGATCTTAAGGCCATTCTGTGATGAGAAGACAGCATGGCAACTAGACAATAACAGTTGGCATCAGTGTTTGCAAATCTGAAACAAATGAGAAATGTGCACTGCACTGACTTCATTTGTAGGCAGAGTGTAGTAATTGCCTGCAAAAGACTGTTTGTAGCTGATTTTACATTATAACTTCTCATCTGTGTGGTATCTAGGTTCAGAGTCTACCTGCCAACAGGTAAAACTCACCGAAGCATCTCACTGGGAATCAGTATGTGCATTTAAAAACTGGAGAAGTCTGTGAAGCGTGTTATCATGGTGATAATGATCTTCGGGATGTCTACACGCTCCCAATAAAAGCACATATATACAATAAGTTATAGAATTCTTCTCAATCCCGGTCAATGTTTGAACAGTTTTGTGAACAGTTGGGTTTGCCTGGCCAGGATGTTTGTGGCTTGTATGGATAAGCCTCGGTTCCGTCTACCTGGTTTGCAACATATCCTTGAAACCAGAGATTACACTGTGACTTTTACTGCATCATTTTAGTAAATTTTTGTGTCCATACTAGAAGTAGTCTGCAGACATATCTGTTACAGTGATATGTAGAACTCTTGTCCTACTTGAATTTGATAACCTCGTGCATTTGTGTTCCAACTTAGCCTTCTTGTCAGATTCTGCCAATGTCTTCAAGAAAAATTCAAGTGTTGCACCTGTAATTTGTAGAAGAACCATTCCTCCAGTGGTTTGAGAATTGATCTGATTATTATCCTCATGAAATACAATTTGTATTGTAATTAAAGAGGTATTCGACATGTGCATTGGAACTTATGTTCAGTACTGAAAATGTTTCACCCTACCATATACATACATGCATGTATGCACATCTGTACTGTATCCCATTCCCTTGGCTATTGAATGTTCATATATCTGTACTGAGTCTACTTAGTAGTCTAGGTAGAAGCAGGCCCCATTCAGGTAAGGGCTGCACACGAAGAAATTTGTCAGTTCAGTGGCTTTGAACATCATGCATGGGTTGGGATGTTATAAAACGTGTGTATTGTAGCAAACTGAACCGTATAGCCTTTGTCATGGCTTATTGTCAAAAGTTTATGGCCCTGCAGGACTTAGTATTTTCAAAGTCTTAAGCTGAATGCAAAGTTTGAAACCATGTATATAAAACAACTGTCCAGGAGACATACAGTAGGTTAGGTAGGGCCACTGAGACGCGTCCCTATTCTGACAAAATTAATATGGGCGAGATGGGCAAAAAATGTGCGAAAGTGCAAATGAGACGCCATAACTTCAAATTCTGCTGAATCCATGCTAAGAGAGTAGAACAAATATAAGCTATGTAGACTTCTAGTGTATAGTTTGCATCCAAACATAGAGCAAAACAGAAGCTAAAATAAAATAGTGTTTCAGATGCTTGTTAAACTGTACAAGTAACACGCTAAGACATGTTGCTCTAACCTATACACCGGACAAAATTTCCGCTTTTCTTACAGGTATAATAATCCAATAACTAACAGTGGTAAACAAGACGTTTGAGGCTATAGTAAAGTGTTCAAAGGCCAACTGCCTAGGCCCTGTACTGTGATCTGAAGAATTTGTTTTTTAGTCATCTGTTTACCACAAGCACAAGTTGTTATGTGAGGAAGAAACAGGAAAGTGTGACAGCGTTAGTGTCATTCTATTAGGTTTATCTTTACAAGGAAGAGGTGTGAAGTTCAGTGCTTTTTCCAGCTTATTTTTTTAACAAATCAGAAAACTCAATATATTTATAATCACCAATGTATCAAAACTTTGATTCATTTCATGAAAACTCAATACAAAATTTTTCAGAAACTCAATTTTTCGATATTTCTCTTTTTCGTTTTGGTTTACACTGCTGATTTAGTGGTCAGTTAGTCTCTCCTTTTATAGAACGTCCAGATTCATTTTCAGATCTATAGTTAACAATATTTTATGTTATCAAAAACTTTGGGACGACCTTTTGGAACCTGCCGTCATCCCATCTTCCCAGTGAAATAGGGACTGAAACTGAATTATTTCCCAGAAAGGTGTTTGAAGGAAGAAAGTCAGGCCAGCTGCTGTTACCCACTATAGAAAATCTACTTACAGTTCAACCCCCATCAGTGCTACGAGGGTCCATTTTATGGAGGAGGACAGAGGCACAGTGGGGGGTGGGGAGAGGGGTGTTGTCCATATGGGGACAGTCACAATATCCTTATGGTTTGTATCACTTTGACATACTTGCAGGTGGGCCATCTACTGTCACCTCACAGGATTACAGTATTAAGGCTTCCCTGTTCCGGTGGGTGACCCAATATAATGGCAGGTAAAAAACTAGAGGTTCAGTGAACCCAGCCCTGAGGGCCGGGGAGTTCTTGGTTGAGCTCTCGGGTCAGATGTTCAGGTACACATGACAAGTTGTCGGTGAGATAAACAGGGGTTTTGTTTGAATGTCCAGGTATTGCTCAGATGCTTTCCCAAGAGCTAGGCTTATGTCTCTATGAATTTCCTGTGTGGACAGTTGGACAAACATCTGAGATTGGTGCTTATTTTCATCCAATTCACTATCAGGTAATGGTATTTGCATGTGTGATTAAGTTTTACTTTATAGCCTCTAGGGCCTGCTTTGGTATTGTCATGATTCAAATTCCATGAGAATATGTACCTAGGTCTATCATGTAAGTTTAATATCACTTGCCAGTGCCTATTTAGGTCTGTCTTAGACCATATACATGTAACTCCATAAGACAAGAACAAAACAAAACAAATAAACTTTCCTTCAAGAAGTCAACAGAGGGTGTTTATTAACATGTGTGCACAAGATTTAGTTATCTTTGCATTCTGTCTGCTGTGCTAATGTACAAGGGTCAACTATTTGAAGTTTTCATTTTGAAGTACATGTACTTCTTTGTAAAAATTGGAACTTTTTGTCATTACTTTCTTCTTACTCTGCACAAAATCTTCAAGTCTGCATGTGTATGCCCTGTTTCCCACATCGTGAACATGGTGATACAGACACAGATTCAAAGCAATATTCCTTTGCATGAGAACGCTTACTGCATGCACATGTAGTTATGTGGATTTATATATATATATATATATATATATATATATATATATAATACATACACCAAACCTCATCCAGTAAGATTTTTGACTTGTATACATCATGTTATACTGTGTAATGTTGAAAGAAATGACAACCAAAGAATTTTGTCAGGAATCTTGTGAAAAAATATTGTGCTTGTAATGTCTGTTTCTTTATATTACATCAATTTATCGTTTGTTTTTTTCTGAAAAGTTTCTGTTTCGAGTTAACATGTAAAAGTTGCATAGATGAAGTTTTTTTTTTGTTCTACATACCAAAAACGTTCACTGCTCTCCTTTTAACAAGGTTTATATACAGGTCCATGGACAGATTAGCTTGAAATACTACAGGTCCCTTTAAAATTATTTTTGTACGTAATAAACACGTGCACGTACCCATATCCTGTAACTTTAATTGTCTAGTCATTGCCAGTCATTTACATGTACATTTTTGTTTTCTAACTAAAATGTCAATAATTGCTGTTTTCTGAAATCATTAAAATTGTTATTCACAGTACTTCCATTTTCGACCTGTAAGCAGTCTTAATGTACAGGATTGAGGAACTAAATATGGTTGTGTCACATTTGGAAGTCCTGTGCCCTGAGAGGAGATAAAGTGTGGGCCTTGTCCAGTCTGTTGTAAAAAGAACACATGAAAGTGCATGTAGCATAGGGTAGAGTCAAGTGTATATGTTTGTTTAGTGTGGTAGGTATTTCATCTGTCTGTCAGACTGTACAGGGACTTCTAGATCAGAGGCTATGAACAGAGCAAGTGTAACCTACATGGCTGCTCATCCCAATTGAGGTCAGACAGACTTTATTCGCAGTGTTATTTTTTGTGTACTGTGTATAGTTCTGTGTTAGCTAGAGGCTCCACCCACTCTGGTGTGTAGTGGAAAACCTCACCTGTACCTTGAGACCTCCAATTACAGCTACGGCTTCACACGTGATAATAGTGCGACAGATTTACCTCATGGGTTTTGTCTAATTCACTTTGGGTAGGTGCCATACTTCTGTTTTTAACTAATGTTTAATTTTTGACTACAATATAAGTTAGGAAACCTTCGTACATACATGTTGTCTTTCGTAAACTTGGTATATATATTTATAGATGCAGGTAAAGGAACTTCAAAGCATTGTGTAGCGCAGGTATTTGTTTACCTGTGCTTTGGGCGTCATGTTTATATCGGGTGTGAATAAGCTACATGTATACAGGTATACAGGCCTTGCTGTTAAGGTAGCATATTTCAGGTGAAATACCTGTTCAAAGATCAATACCATTTGTGTAGTTAAGAAACTATGTATCCGGTACTGTTCAAGCACATACTATATAACCTGTTATATGTGTGTACAGCTGGTCTAGGCTGGTTCTAATTAACTATTTACATCTCACAAGTAGGACAGGTATGTCAGATGTTTGATCTCTTGTTCAGTTTTTGCAGCCTTGTCATGCGTATGTTAAGTCAGGCCTAATGATAAGTGTATGATCAACTTAAGCTGACCTCTGCGTTGCACAAAGCTTAGCTTAGACTTAATGATTTTCTCGGTTAGGGATGTCCCAGGTGTAAAATGACACTTTTCTGGGTTATAGGTTTGACTCGTAATACGTACATATATGATACCATAAACTGTTATAATGTAAATGAATGTTCAGGTCCTTCATATGCTGACTGTAGTTACAGTATTTGGCATTGAATATCAGGCCCAGCAGAATTAAAGGTGAACTATCCCAGTTGATTTTTTCGCGAAACTTGGCACAGTATATCCTAGAGGTATCTGACACATGGTACCGAAGCCATTTCACGAAAAATAATTGGCAGATATTTTAAAAAATATTGATTTCAAGACCGATAGGCTGAGTTTCGTGAAGCTTGTTACTCTATTCACACTTGTCTGCCCTTGATGTTCCAGCAGCATATGACACGTCACTCTAGCAATAGACCGTTTTGTGCAGCAATCCATTGAGCTAATCACTCACCGAATTACGATGGGATTAGCTTTCATGCCTTCCCATCAGACCTCTCCATGCAAAGAAAATAGATAATGACCATGTGACGTGACCATTTCGAACTGAACAAGCACTTTAAATTAAGCACTAGCCAATTTGAAGAGGTGTGTTTTGATCGGACTTAGGCAAGTGTATGGAAATCAGAAATGCTACAAGGACCAGGCCAGTAAATGCTGTTGATCCAGATCCAGATTGTTGTCAAGAGATTCTTCACTGTCATCAGATATGCAGAGTATATCCCTTTGTCAGGAGTACTAGTATGCACATTTCATCTTGGTGAGGCCCTTTACTCTTTGAGTGTCCACTAGTTGAATTAACTGTAGGTGTTCCATGGCAGGTACCCTTTTTCGATCTCAAAGGTCATTTCGATCTCAAGAGAGACATTTTTGTTTATATTTGGAAAAGCAGTGTTCAGGATATGAGCTCAAAATTAACCTAGGTTAGGCTCTATCTAATTAAAGAGAAACAAGCAATATTCATTATATCAGTGAACCCAATTACATGTATAAAGCAAGATAAGATAACAGGAAGTAAGTTTATGCATCACTGGTTTTGAATATTACCATAAAATACTGCTTTATTATCTTCATAGAAACTATTTAATTCGGTTTCGTTCAGTGTGAAATTATTGCATTGTTTACATTTCATCCAGAGCAGATTTGTTTGTACGTATGTGTAGAATAAACACTTCCTGGGTGATGTGTATATACATGTATATGTAGAAACCATATACAGTTGTATAATGCGTTTAATTTTTTTGTTGAAATGATGTTAATTGTCGACAAAATACATGTATATATACAAATCTAACACAGTTGTATAAAGCAATTTTTTTTCGGTGACGATAATTGGCGATGACCTTACCACATAAATAACCTCAGTGTTACAGTTCAGACAACCATTGTGGTATAAATTACTGTCACAGTACAAAATAGCGGTGATGCAATGGCTTTGGTATGTGTGTCATAAGCCAGTACCGGTATTCCATGTAACTAGATAGTCTTATTGACAAAACATGCAGTGGACATGTACAACAGTAAACCTACGGTGAGGATAGCTGTAATTTATAGCCTTTTGTGATTTATGATTTAATCAGTTTATTTCAGTATTACATGATTGAGTCAGTCATTTAGCCTGATTCTGTAGTACCTCTTCAGCTTTAAGAAACATGTTTCACAGTTTGTTTGGAAGTTTGGATAATATCCTGCTGGGAAAATGCAAGTTTCAGTACTTAAAGTAGCACTTTGTGCCCGTTACGTAAGCATTTGTCTGTAAAACTACTTCTTGGATGCGAATTTTTAGGGTAAACACGGTCTACATTACATGTTGCAGATATGTCACACATATACAAAGGATATGTCAAACGTGTAAAAATGCACATTTAATGACCGCATATCGTTTGTCGTCGGCTGTTGGGATGTTGTCTCAATAAGATTCGATTCATGACCTCATTTCTGCAAGGAAGCGTGAAGAAGTTGTAAAGTCTGTGTTTTGCAGGCATACATACTTGTAGATTTGTACACAGGCTGTCGGCATACAGATCTACAGCCTCATGAATAAATGTGGGCATCCTGCATGTGTACCCTTAGAGTGTCATTATGTATAAGACTGAACAGTGTCATATTTTGACAGAAATCGTCAGCATGACCTGATGTGTATATGAAAAGCTCAATATAGAAGCCACACAAGTCAGCTGTTGAAATTCAGTGTTATTTTTATTTTATTCTTCTAATACCAGAGGTCATAAAAAGAAGTAAGTGCAGTGTCTTTTGCCGTTAGTTCCAATAAATCAGTGTTTGCTGAATGTGATAGCAGAAGACTAGAGAACTTAGATAATAATGGAGTGTAAAGTGCAAGCACATTGTAATGGCTCCAGCCTGCTTTTCACACATCAGTGTCCCAGCCATGATTTAATACCCAAAGCAATCAAGAGTCCCCTGCTTTGTGGTGATATAAAACCCATTTACACTGGCTACTCCCATAAGTTGCTAAAACCTGGAATTTGATTTTTTTTTTGCCTCACTTCTGATATGCATTTGGGAAATATCATAGACATCATTAGTATTTAATGCACAGATATTTTCTACACTTGAAAGAGGTATACTTCCCACTTTTCTTTTCCTTTATGGTCCATAAACCCACCATACATTCAGAATATTTTATTTGATTTCCTGAAACAAATCAGTCAGTGTAAATGTATTTTCAGAGGTGGTGTTTACTCACCATAACTTCATTTTTGAGGGCTCATTCCCTTTAAAGATCGTACATGTCGGTATTAGACAGACACCTCATTTTTCTGTCACCTACATGACACTTCAGCATGTTCAGCTGGAGCAAACAGGGTCATCACTAGTACATGTATTGTCTCACAACAGGTGAGATACCACAACATGCATGTACATGCATATAGCTTATGAACTTCTTGGCGAACTTCTGATGGAAATTACCTCCCTTGATGTCAGCCCTGCTGCATTTGATACACAGCAAGAAAAATAATACACAGAGATTACCCTGAAAACAAGGGACTACAGGTTACACAAGCGCATTGATTTTCCTGACTATTTATGTCGTAAGTTTGGCAACTGCAGGCCCAAAAACATATATCCCCTAACTTTGACGTCGTGCCTTGCCACACCACCGCACGCAGCTTGGACTTTTCTCTACAACATGTCAGAAGATCAACCTAGTATGAGCACCATTTTTTTGAGGTGCTGCTCGTGGAAGTGACAAGTCAGCATGTTGTCACCTTGGTAACCTCCACGGGGAAGGGAGGTGGGGGGTTGGTAAGAACCCTGGCAAAAAGTTTTCAGTTCTAGCCAAAGCAGACAGATTTCTGATATATTTTAACTATGCTAGGTGTAAAATGACGGAATACAAATTTATAGTGTATCAGTAACCTAGACTGTCTGTGTGGCAGTATTATCTAATTAGTGCTCCAGCACTCTTCAATACCGAGCCAGATCTTGGACCTATTTGCTTGGATCGCACATCTGTAACCTATAGGTTTACACCTTATTTGTCAGTCTGTTGGAAATAAATTTTTCTGATGTATTCTTCAAAACTGATCATTATATTTAATTGAAACTGGATACATCACTTCACCATGATGATTTACATTTCAAGTTTGAGTTTTCCTCAATTTCAGTCAAATTATGACCATTTTGTCCTGTTTTTGACCGTTTTAAAAGATTTTCCTGACTTTTCTGCAAAGTAGCTCAATGTGTACAATTGAAAAATGTTACATGCCCAGTACATATAGTTTCACCATGAAATATTACACATGTAGGTCATGTTTGAGTTTAGGATTTTGTGTATTTTCAACAAAATCATTATGATTTTTGTCTTATTTTGGACTTTGGGATACTCTAGCAATTCTTATAACTCAAACCGGTAGCGGAAATGCATTGCCTTTACAAGAGAAGTACATGCTTTTCCAAAGTGCTCGTTGATGATTCTGTAGATTTACCCATCATACAAAGGTAGTACTGCTTGTATAATAGTTTTACCTGTAGAATCGCACTGTCAGATCATGAGGCTAGAAGTTTGTCAGGATTAAGTTAGCCTTCTACAGAAGGATTTCGGGTTGTTTTGATTAAGGTTTTAGGTCGTTAAAAAATCTTGGAATTCAGTGAAATATTCTACATGAACTGCCAGCATACCAGGACTTCGGTGAGATCAAATCATTGTTAGATGTATGTACATGTACATTTGTGATACATGTGACAGTTTATAATAGTTTTGTTTCCTAAGCAACCAAAAATCAATGAGGTTTGTTTCTTAGTCAAAATGTATGAAATGTGCTGAGTTTTTACTACTTTGAGCTTGAAAAAGACGACTTTACATATATAAACAGTTTTCTCATATTCCCAGGTTTGGAGAACTTGCTTGTTTACTTGTTGCAATGGTCACCATTACTTGCAAATTGTAGTGAAATTTTAGTAGTGGAAACAAAGGGCTACAGGTTGAAGCCGTAAACTCTTGTGTTCACACATTGTATTAAAGTAGGTCAATAAATGTTTAACAAAGGTAAAACTTGCACATACATGTAGATTGTGGTGGTCGTAAGCAGTGTGTATATATCATGAGACTCTGGTGTAGCTCAGAGGTACATGTAGACAAATTAACATGGTTTACAGGCTCATGTTTGTGGTTAGGTATAAATGATCAAGATTTCTCGGTCAACCAGAATTCACTGGGAAGGAAGGATACATACGTAATGTTCAACATAGGAAGGAAGGATATGTATGTGTTACTGCATAGAGGTACCTAACATGGCTTACAGCAAAGTTAGTCCTGAGGAGGTTTTCCCTAGAATGATATATCATGACAGTAGTCGCTTATGGTTCGTCTGGTATGGCTTCACAGGTAAGCAGTCGACACCTGTACTGTGTAGAAAGGTTCTTGTACTGGCATATATATTCACAAGTGGATGACTTACGGCCATTGAAGTCAGTGATCATGTTCCATTTGAAAAATGGATTAATTGTATTTGTTTGGCTGCTTTATGAGGTCATTCTGAAGAATTTTTCACTGACATGGATGATGGTACCTGGTTGTTGTATGGGTGGAGGAAACCTGAGTAAACCACAGTGGGGTGATGGGTGACTGTGGGTAGGAAGGATTAGCATATTAGTTCCAATCTTTAAGAATACATGTGCATTGCACAATTGTTGTGCATAGTGTTGGTGTATGTTCTCTCTAAACAGTTTCAGTATTCATTTTGCAAGGATTGGCCTGTATAATAGTAAATGTGCACATGAAGCTACCTGTGGATGTGCACTGGTTGCAGATTCATCCATTTAATTAACCTCAGGAATTTCAGAAAAGTTTTCAGTGTGGTTGGTGGAATGACTGGGAAGCCTCTTACCAGTGCAGTACATGGTTGTAAGATCAACTACAGCTTAGGCTGCAGCTGTAGCTATACTTGTGAAGGTCTGCCAGCAACCTAAAGATGGGCGTGGTTTTTTTGTACTCTGCCTGGTTTCCTCCAATGATAATGCAAAATGCTGGCCACTGTCATTTAAATGAGACATTCTTGAGTACAACATAAAACTTCAAATCAAATGAATGAACAAGTCAATGTAAATGGTGCAAAAATAGCAATATCATGCCTATGGTAAGGTTTCTGTCAACAAAGCAATGTACATATAAAGTTATAACTTTGCAGATAATGTTTTATTTTATGAATTATGACAAACATTACTGATTCCTGTTTTCCAGATGCCATGGAATGTCAGAGTACTTCATGTAAGACCAAGGCCCCAGCAGTTAGGGTAAGGATTGATTATTATCATTTATATATCCGTGGAATCCCTGGATTGTCATCACTGATAAAAGTGATATTTCACTGAAGTGAATTATCACATTTGTTTTTACATTTAGATATTTCACAACTTCACTTGGATCTTCATCACAGGACTAAACTAACTCCCAATAGGTGACGTGTTAATAACACATGCATTGATAGGCAGATTTCTGTAAGCAACATTAGGCTGCCATTGATATGTTTAAAACAGAGAGCTTTTCTTGAGTAGACCAGTTTACACCCTGTTCAATTGTTTCTGTGCCTCTAGCAAACTCACAGTTTTCTGTGGTGGGTGTCATCATAAAGTCAAATGCTAATAGAAGTAATGTCTGTGACAGTCCTGTCGTCTGCTATTCATTTTATTGCGCCTTTCACTGGAACAGAAATGTATGGTATTCAACTTCCACTCTGCAATATCCTTTCTGTATTACATGTATTAAAGTGAGTAAAGAGTACTGTATTTCACCAAAAATTTGGTCTGTAAAAATGCACTATCGGAAGACACAGAAACTGTCAGTGTAATAATCTGAATATGATATAATAAATATATGAAAGTAATTTGCATAAAACAACATGTACATATTCGTAACGTGTCTTAATTGTAATGCAGATGATGACTGATACCAATGCTAGCAACACCGGCCAATAATTTTAATATCGAGTTAACAAATCTTCATGTTGATTAATGATGCTGTATTGGGCGTCCCATGATAAAATTAACGTGGAACTGCATGTAGTTCAAGTTACAGTTAGGCTAGACTGAGGACCATCCTGGCCATTTAGCAAGTTTTCATCTCTTGCTTTTTCTTTTCTTTTCTTTCTTTCATTGACTTATTCATACTTTTAATAGGTGTTTTACGCCATACTCAAGAATTTTTCACTTATATGACAACGGCCAGCTTTATGGTCATGATGGTGGGAGCACCAACAGATTGTTGACGGACCTTCCCACGTCCAGCCGGAGAGGTTTTCTTTTAAGCGTGGTGTACATCATGAAAAATACAAGTCATATGGATTGTTACCAGTAATGTCTTGACACTTTGGGGAGGTTTCGAACATGAAGGGGTGCTGTATTGTGTCCGGCTTCGTAATTTAGTTTGCATGTCTTCCTCCCTCATAAAAAAGCAGTTGTTGGGTACATGTATGTTTGGCACTTAATTAATACTAGTTGCTTAATTAATAGAAATGCATTGTTAAATTTAGTTATTAGTTACATGTATGTACAACTGGTAGTCACAAGCCCTGTTGAATATACATGTAAAGTGAACTAGATGGTAAATTATTTGTTCATTCATGGTTTATGCTCATGCACTTTCTCACCTTGAATATTTTCTAAACACTTACTGTTTCGTTTAACGTTGTACGCCTACATTTGCATAGGTATCTTTAAAAATTTGTTTGTTTTGCCCAGTTAAGGACTCTACTCAGACATTTTTGGATGAGGTTTTCTCCACAAAATCTTTTTCTTTTTTCAATTCTGTTTTCCCTTTAAATCCTAATTTTTATTGGAAAGCTTTTTTAAAAAATGAAATAAATAAAATATGTAAAAAACCCAACCATCCTGCCATAATTTTTATGAAACAAACACTTTTTGAAGGATGGCCTTATACATGTAGTGCTCCTGTTGAATAATGACTGTACTAGAGATAAATACAATAGCCATGTTTGTACTTTCTGCATTTACAGGAGTCTGTTCTCCAGACCTGTCTGTGCTGTAAAGCTTTAGTTTCCTGTAGAATATCCCCCTGAGCTTCTAGACAGATAGTATTCAAGCACCTGAGAGAAAAATGAATTTTTAAAGTGTTTAAAAACTTGATTTCAAAGGGGAATGTGTAGTTGGAGATTTCAACAAATTGACAGGGGTTTGAATGTATGCCAAAGGGATCTGTACACCATTGTGATGGATAAATCGGTTTAAACCATATATTGACCTATAATATAACATTCTCTTCAGTTTGAACAGTCAGAAAGTTTCCGTCAAAGTGGCTGCATTATGGCAGTGTCTTCTTCAACCTGTGTTCGAGCTCAAAAGGAGATACTATAGACCAAACACACTGCCCTAAATGTACATCTTTTGTGCCTCCACCAGTTGCCCCACACGTAACCCGATATTCAACTACTGTCAGGGATGGATTGTATTCTTACTGATATAGGTGAGGAGGAATGAAAAGGCTTTTATTCCCATTCAGGGTTTAAAATCAACACGGCACACGTCCATGGCAGGCCTCACAAATTTGCTCATTGTTAGTCAGAACTTTTCCTAGGTATCTTTAGGTACACGGTAGACTTAAAGCTTAGATTCAGAAGCATTGGGCTCGAGCCTTACATGATACATGTTCTGACATAACAAGAAAATATGTCTGGATCTTCTCGTGACAGATCTGAGAGAGTGCTTAAATCAAAAGGACTTGTTACATGAGTGATCACTATATAGACTCAATGATCACCTGTGTGTAAGGGATCTATGCAGTGCTATTGCGTGTAAATGTGTAAACTTACTGAGGAGAGAAGTCCCAAGACAGGGTGATCATGGATTATTAACGCTGTGTTAACCCAGTTGTATTGAATTGTCGCAGAAACTTTCCAATGACAAGGAAGAGTTTACCAGGAGAAGAGTCTGTTGGAAAGCATTATTGGTTTGTACTTTCAGTTGACAGTAAAAAGCAGTTCTCCCAGTGGGGAACCAGAGGAAATAAGACATCAATCAGTGTACAGTAATAAGTTTTCAATGAAGAGACTGATTTGTGCCTTCAACTGACATTGGAAAGCAGTTCAGCTGGATTTGTGTGCTTTTCACCGAAGCTGTGACACGAATGCTGAGTTGCTGATCTTCACTGTGTTTATATAAGAGGTACATGTAGCACCAAGGTATTAATATGACTGTACATGTACCTTAGCATGGAAGCTGCTCGTGATGATGTACATGAATGTTTGTATGTCCATCAGCCTTATGCATAGTGGATTGTTACGCTATGGACTACCAGGAAAGCCAGAGGTCTTTTTTGTCTTTTTTGCTGCAGAAATAAGCGTCTAGAGGAAGAAAGTAACAGAATTCTGGAACTGCTCACAGTTACTTCAGAGAACTGCAGTCAACATAGAGAATTACTGTAAAGTCCATACAGACATGACAGAGTACTATCGATCGTCTGTGGACAAAACTAGTCAGTACAGCGAACACAGAGAGCTGTAGTCCACACGGAGAACTCCCGTCCATACAGAGAACTGTCGTCATTGCACAAAACTACGTGTATAGTCAGTAATAGAACTTCAGTCCATACAGAGAACTGTGGTCCATGGTGAGAACCATCACCACAAAACTGCAGTCAGCACAGAGAACTATAGCTCTCTTAGCTGAGCTTCAGGACTTCACTGACAAGGCTTACATGTGCTGAACCGGAAGGATTTCATTAGGGAGAGAGCCAGTGCATGCACCTGTACATCTACTTAGGAGTGCAGCTGGTACATTGTCGCTAGTATATGTACAAGAAATTGTGCCTGTGATAAATGTAAACATAGGCCTTTGATACAAGTACCAGCAGCCGTTTAGATCTGTGAGAGAGCAAACACAGAAGGACATGTGCTCAACCAAAGCTCTTCCTGAACATCCCAAGTGCATGTTGACAGTTAATTGGAGCAGAATAGTAAATGTCCTAAATAATACCTTCAGCCAGGGACCGCCTGTGCACAATGGATACTATTGTATCACTTGTACAAGTAGACCACACATCTACATACCGGTAGTTTGTGGTCAGTTATACTTATCCCAGTATCAACTTGTCACAGTCACTGCCGTGTCCAGTCATTAGCTTCCAGTGGGAATTTACACAACAGAACATCTTGTGTTCACATGTGCAAATGGATATGAATCATTTTTTTTTCCTTTCCGAGTTTTGACTTTTCCCAAATTAGCATTGGCGACAAGTACATGTAAGAGTGCCAGTAGTTTGAACTGAGTGAGACATTGTATATATTTGTCTGTTAACCCGGTATGGAGAGGATTTATTGTGGTGCTTGAAAATTTATGATTTAAAAAAGTGAGAGCATAAGCTTTGAAGACATTTGCAGAACAAACATACAGCTTGTCCTTTAAATAAAGACACTGTTTTTGTTCTTGTCATAAAGTTGACACTGTGATGAAAGTTGTAATGCGTAATTTTAGATCGTCATATTTTGTAGTTGTTGTGTTTTGTATTTGAATGGAATTACGTGATTTAATCATGAGATTTTCACACAATATAGTGGAAACATAAGCTTGAAGAAGAGATTCCCAACAAAGTTATTGTTTAAATCAGACAATTTTATTCAAGATTTTCAAGAAAGATGCTTTCCTTTTCTTTCTGAATTAAGTGGATTATTTAACCAAGAGATTATCATATATACAGCCATATCACTATATGTGAAGTACCCCCTCTCACCCCCACAGACATACCACTCTCACCTATCACAGTTAATCAGGCCTGTTCACACTCCACATTGACCTGATTACTGTGCACATCAGGGATTGAGCGTCTTTACTTTGGCCACTAATATTTCGCGGGGCACTTGAACCTTCTCGTCCCGGTCACGTGACAAGTGTGTGTTTAGCCAAAGGAAATGAGTTTTAGGAAAGATTTAAGACCTAATTGACCCCGAGGGCAAGTATTTCAACTGCATCCATGAAGTATGAATAGTGTGGGCTCACCAGACAAAGTGTTTTTTTGAAAGTTGGAAGGTACTGAACCTCTTCAGTACTTTAGCTAAACACTTGTGATTTACAGATGGTTGGATTCCAGTGTGGCAAAGGAGTAAGTCAATTCATGTTGATGCCTACCCATGTTCGGCATTGGAATTTCTGGAGTTCCTTGGGAAATCATTTTATCAGCTTATTTGGCCGAGTGTGTTTTTAGCTAAGGGTTTCTCTGGTCTTGTATTCCAGGATGGAATTGATCCCTTCATGATGCTGTGGTTATCTGGGGGACTTTTCCGTTCAGCTTTGCAACACAGCTTGAGTTCTAATTCACATCTCTAATTGTGCTAGTGTTGGTGGAGACTGACTTCATTGCTTAACATAGCTTGTATACATTGGAGATATACCACTGATTCCTTGTGCTTTAAAAATGCTGCAGTATCTGTGTTTATCTTCTCAGTACCTGCTCAGTTTTGTATTGAAACCAGTAAGTAAAGTGCAATAAGGCAAAATGAGGAACAAATGTAGTGAGGACACACTGATACCTTCAGCCATCCCTGTCCTGACAAAAAACCAGGGTAAAACCAAAGAACAAGTTCAAAACCCAGGGAGAAGACGACCCAAACCATTGGCTCTTGTTAGTGATACGTTCAATAAAGTCATTGACAAGACGTTTCTGAGCAGCAAGTCAAAAGTCGGCCCAGAGTCAACAAACTGGTTTCAAGATGGGATTCTGCAAGAAACTAGAAATTCTGAAGGATTGTGCAGGAATCAAAAGTTGAAGAAATCTTATTCTTACGGCAATATTTTTGGAGGCAACCCGGATTGTAGATTGAATGATCATGGCTGTTCTAGGATACCGATAGTATATACTAAGGTGGCCAATACAAAGTTGCAAAAGTCACAGTCTGTGGTTGAAAACAAGAGCCCAGACACACAGCGCTCTAGGATTCCGAAGCGGTCGAAAAGTGTGACCTTCAATCCCTATGTAACCCAGCATGTTGACTCGGGTTATCCTGATGACTTGAAGGAGAATGTAGATAATGTGTCAGAACAGACTGGATTAGACGATAATCCTGTGGATTCAGCTCCTGGAACCAGCTCAGATGATATGCACGCACATGTACATACATGTAAGAAAAATAAAAGATGTATGAAGCAAAGAAGCAAGAGTTGCCCTTCCATCCAGCTGGTTCCCTTGTCTGGCTGTAATGGGAAGGTGTCCAAGACTTGCTCCTCACATACATGGCGTATGATGAGAAGTGCCAGCCTGATTGACAGCATACTGGAGGAGGAAGAGGAGGCAGATCTCAAAGCCTCCGAGGATTCACTCATTGAGGAGCAGAAAGAGAGGACTTCATCGTCTGTGTCCTCCGAGGATTCGGGACAGGAGGAGATCTGGGAAAGCATTGAAGTCAAGTTAGTAGAGATTAAACCTACATCCTCAGAGTCTGAGTCTGAGGAACATTCTGATAACAGTGATGTTGTGGAAGAGATTGCAAAGTCCACAGTCTTGGTAAGATGGTAAATGCTTGATAGGATAGATTGAACATGTTCATGATATTCTGAGATATTATACCCTTGTCCCTGTTGTGAATTTGATGGTGTTATGAAAAGTTAACTTGTTACCTTGTGAATTATGCTTTTTATTTGTCAAATTTACAGGAGAAAACATCAGTGACTGATTTTTAAAGTCATTTAATTTTATGGTAGTTACCTCTATGTCCCATTAAAAGTGCTAAATAGCTGAGAGGTGAAGTAGACAGATTGCTGAGCTGTGTTACACCCACAGTATGTATGCTATAGGCACAATATGGTAGGTTGATGCCAACATAAAGCACTCAGATAGCTGGTATTCTTTGTGTGTAGATGCATGACTGGTATTCATACATGGGATAAGGTACATGTATGATTTGATTTGATCTGATCTCATTGATAGTTTTAAAACTAATGCTAGTTACTTTGTAGATAATATCTCCTGATATGAAACCAGAAGCTTTAAGCATGTTTCATATAATTGTGTGCAATTTCAAATGATAAAGTCATCATGTGATCATAGTTCACCTAGGACAAAGTAACAAAATGTGACAAGGTAATAAACTGGGTCAGAGTAACAAACATGAACAAAGTATGACCAAGTAACAAAATGCAACAAAGTAACAAAATGTTGTGGTGTTGACAATTCTGACAGTTTGTACCAGACTGTGACAAACTGCCAAGTGAGCTTTACAGTTTTTATTGTCCTTTTGGGGGAGAATACAAAATATGTGCATACATGCACTACACACACTTTATTGCTTACAGGTGTGAACTGAAATGTACCTCTACAGCCTTTTCATTATGAATAGAAGTCACCTGGTTGTTATGATTTATCATGATAAAATGGGCCATGAATGAACCTTCCAGTACATCAGTAGTTTCTGTGAATGTATAAAGATCTGTCAACGTGTGAATACATTTCTCCGCATGTACTTTTCAGAATATGTGCTCAGACATATGCATGTCAGAAATTGGCATGTCAAACTATGACAGCATGATTAAAGTTCATTATTAGACTTATTCAGCTGCTAGTAGTCAGTCTTCTGGGAAGGGGACTGTGGCAGCAGGATTCAGTTCAACAGCCCATATTGTTCTCGTGTCACAGTTTGAAATAGTTTACATGCATGTAATTGTATACTTAATCCTGTATGTGCATCAATAGCAGGAAATAACTTCATTACTAACTCATCTGGAAAACTATTATTTGCCAAGTTTTATCAGATATGGTAGATTTAATTGATGCTTAACTACATGTAGGTCTGATGATGTTAGTACATATACATATATAGGCCAGCTGGTACACTGATGTGTTCAGTAAAAGCAGAGGTAAGCCAGACATTTAGGTTTTCCGTAATTGTGTAGACCTCTTCACTTGGAGAGAAATTGACAGGTTTGAAAGGTATACTGATGTACTGTGACAGAGGTATATCTGACAAGCATAGGAAAACAGAACGATACATCAACGTATATGGTGAGTTTTGCCAAAAAAAAAATCAGTGTGGAAAGAGGACATATCAAAACAGATTCATGTTGGAATGTCGCCTTCAACAGCAGAACGGGAGCAAATGTCATTTTCATTTGCTTCCTTTTGGCCAATGGACAGCAGTCAGCTGAGCACAGTATACAAGAGGCACATGGCACAAAGTTTATGTACATATTCACACCTGTGGATCTGTGTTTGATATTATGATCAAGTAAAAGTGTGTTAGTAACAGTGATATCAGTGAATTTATACTGATTTTTGTTTCACTGTACAGCTGAGCTCAACTTCTTTGATTTGGTTATTTAGAACACATTTACCTATCTCATATGTTTAGTTTAATGTTACTCAAATCTAAGGTGAAAATCAGGTTAAAATTTCCATTTAAAAAATCAATACTGTAGAAAACGTAGAGATAAACACTCATTAACCCAAAAAATTGAAACCATGACACCACTTGCATTTGCAAGACTGATCTTTTGACAGAATACTGTGTAGAGTCTCATAATTTTGAGTCATGAGAATATTTGAGGAACTGACTTCAGAAGCATTAATGAAAAATTTATTATTTCCATAATTAGTAAGAAGACAGTAAGATGTCTGAAAGTTTCAGCATTTAAATCTGAAATAGCATTCTGTCACTTAATTGCTTTCTGAAAAAAACTGTTAAAGGACAGTGTGATTACACATTTATTCACATGAATCAGGTTCCTGTGAAAATCAGATTCCAGTGAAACAAGTTAATTGTGGAATTACTTTGGATTCTAGCAGAGTTTGATGCGAAATGAGTTCAAATTTATCCATAAGTGGATTAACATCATCTCTTGAGATGTCAGCTCACGGCATAACCTCTTCGTTATGAACCTGTTTCTCATCTGTCTATGTATATATATATATATAGCAATTTTCAGAAGGTCTGTATGGTCAGTATATTTGTCAAAATGTTACAAGATTGTGATACAAGCCTTGATTTGTGTTTTGCAGGTGTGCCGTCACCCTAACTGTATGGAGGTGAATCAGGAGAGGCCATTCCTGCTGTGCAGAGCCTGTGACAAAGACATTCACAGCTCCGCCGAGAATGGCGGCCATCTTGTCTTTGATCTGGCTGGCCAGAAGAGAAGCGTGGCTGCCACACTGTCCTCAGAATTATCTTCAAGATCCTCCAGTGAGTGATTCAGTCTCATGCCTGGAACTTTCTAAGTATTAAATGGAAGATAATTTACATTGTAAAAGGTCTACATGTTTGCCTCTCAGATTTAAGCAAAATAATATGTTTAGAATTAAAGTTTTAACCCACCATCATGTAAGTGAAATATTGAGTACTCCAGTCAAACTAGTTTTCTAATTTCCTGGAGATGAAATAAGCTGAGACTTATTTATTTATTTATTTGATTGGTGTTTTACACCGTACTCAAGAATATTCCACTTATACAACAGTGGCCAGCAGTATGGTGGAGGAAACCAGGCAGAGCCTTAGGGAAACCCATGACCATCTGCAGGTTGCAGTTTATACATGTGTTTGTGTTTTGGTTGTTTTTTTGTTTAATTGTTGTGTTTTTTTTTTATTGGATGTGAATTCGTCAGTGAAAAGTCAGAAATATGTAGTGTTATCTGCAGGTTCTGACTTATCAATAAGGCCATCTTTAAAGGGATTTTAAAGAACTAACTTGGAGAGAATAACATGGATGGTTGAGAGAGGCAAGCCTATTGAAGAAACTCATGCTAGGAAGTAAATTGACTGTTGTGGAGTAGGTATAAAAAACTTTTTACTGCAAGTATATATACATAGTACTCCACTGTTCTGAAAGCTGCGTTCTCATTGATTTATGAAACTTGGGATTTTCCTTCCTGGGAGAGCCATGACGTATCACATAATCTGATGTTCTATTTCCTTTTTTCACAGCAAATGAAGCACACCAGTCAGCCGACCAGCATTCATTGGACTGTTCCTCAACAAATGGGGTAATTATTAACCATCAGCGAATGGAGAGCTCGGAAACATCCTCCAGTATTGATGGGAAGTCTCAAAGTGATAATGAGGCAAATAACACAGATGGGAATCTGGACGACACAGATGGATTGTACATTAAAAAAGGAGAGTTTGACGGAGAGGGGTGAGTTTTAAAAACTAATGATGTTAGCTTAGGTTCTTCATGCACTTTTTACAGATGATTCATTTGCTGAAATACATACTGGCTTCCTCTTCGGCCATATGTGGGATGGTCTTCCAGCAATCTGTGGATGATTGTGAGTTTCCCTGGGCTCTGCCCAGTTTCCTCCCACCATAATGATGGCTGTCATTGTATAAGTGAAATAACCTTGAGTATGGTAACACCAATCAAAGAAATAAATAAATTTATTCAAGGATTTCAGGTTTATGAAAATGGCTAAGTTAGTTTCAGTTTCCATTCATTTGCTCCAATAGAAAAGGGAAGAAAGAGCTGTTATAAACCACATTGGCCATTATAATTTTGTTGTTAAACTTGTACCATTCAGTCAGATTTGAAAAATTGGAAATCCTGTTAATAAATATAATGACGAAAATTTTATGGCCAGTTTTAGATCCTTGCATGATGAGGCATAAATTTTGTCTTACAGGTACTTATATGGTCATGACACCAGTGGTGGCCATCACCACCAGATCTGCATGAAATTGAACTAAATCACATTTTAACATTTGAAAGACATTTGTTACCAAGATAGTGGGTTTGGAGAACTAGGCCTTGAATTTAAGGCCTTGTTATAATAACATACTGAAAGAAATGTATAATATTCTCTTGCTATCAAAGCTAAGACTGAAATGATTTAACTTAAGACATAAATTATTGCTCAAGCATTTGGCCAAATGTTCTCCAACAAAGAAGCACAGTTTGAATGAACACCATATTTCTTTGAATCATTTTAATAAATATATAATTGTCCAAAGATTCAAACTTGTTCAATTGAATTTATGATTTTTCAGTAATACGTCTAGGGCATCAAAATTCAGGAGGAAGAAAGCAGTCAAAGGCCGAAGACATCACACTGATGTAAGTTGATTGACTTCATGTCCTTTCACTGCTAGACATTGTGTGACTTGATGTTTGCTTACCGCTAATCTTTGTACCCCCTTCTACCAAATTTTGACCCATCCATCTTTGGAACATCCTTTGCATAGATATTTTTTTTTTGAATTTTCAAATGCTTTCTGTTCTGATTTCAGGCATTTAAGTACGTTTCACTGTGTCTGTTCAAATTTGTCTATTCCAGATTTTTGGTTCATTATAGCTGACCTGATATAACAGTTATCATTTAATCATCATCACTCTGAGTTTCACACTTTCTCACTTTTATTTAGATATATATTTTTTATTTCACGTCCAAGCATAGTGCTTCCATTCTTAATTGATGGCGATCTCCTGGATATTACAGTTAACATCAGATATTTCCATGTTTTATCAACAAATTACAGTAGCAGAACTGAAAATATCTTAGTCCATAGTCGATCACCACCATGGTTTGCTCAAAATAATGTGGAAAGACATCTGAAACAGGAAACCAAACAAAAAGCCCTATTGACTAAACCAATTAGTTTGGTAGTTTGAGACTGTATATGTTGATTACACCTTGGTGTAAATTGTTGAAACTCCTTGTCAGACCCATTAAAAAAGGACAGTCTAATATCAGGTATGATGAATATGACAGGAAACTTTGAGAAAAGTGAGATGTTGTATTAAAGTTGAAGGCTTTGTTTTTCTGCTGTGAAAGAAACTTTCAAAGTCACAGATTCACACTTCGCAGCTGGAACCAATTGGTCTGATGTTCGCTGCTGTATCTATTTGTGGTCATGTTGCCACCAATAGGCCTGGTGTTGGCTGTTGTATCTGTTTGCATTAATGTTGCCACCAATAGGTCTGATGTTTGCTGGCATATGTACTTGTATTCTTGTTGCCATTAATTGGGCAAATGTTCGTTGCTCTGTCTGCGTGTATTCATGATGCCACCAATGGATCAGATGTTGGCTGGTGTATCTACTTGTATTCATGATGCCACCAATTGATCAGATGTTGGCTGGTGTATCTACTTGCATTCATGATGCCATCAATTGGTCTGATGTTCACTGCTATATCTGTTTGTATTCATGCTATTGGTTGACACTTTGTTCCAGCTGACACACGTGACAAGGCGCCGCTCTGATATTCCGCAGTCTTGCTTTATTTATCCTAAACCTAGCAAGCGGCGACATTCAATGGTGGGTGGAGCATGGAGTTATCCAGTTTATGCTATACTAACACCTTCTTGATTCTCCTTCTAATAGATACCTACAACCTTGGTTGCACTCATACTGCAAAATCCAGAATGATTAGGTTCATACAGGTGATCTGATACTTTCATGTTTTGAACTTAGAATAAGTGTGAATGACACATCTCTAACAAAACCATTGTGTCATACTTCCACTGTACAGACCATCAAAATATCTCATTCCCATTAACAGTATTAACTGTCATTGTCAGGTAATTGAGCAGAGAAGTTGCCATCCTGCTCAGAAAGGTGTTGGTTTTAAGTATCCTGCAGCAACTTGATTTGTAATTAAATTGTGCAGAATTTGCTGTAGCTCCTCAAACCTCTCTTGAAACCTTGTTACTTAAATCCTGTACAAAAAACTCCTGATGCATGGACTTTTTGTTGAAACGCCTCTCATATGAAGGTTACTTTCCTGACTCCAGACCTGTACAGGCCTTCTGTATCTCATCGTGAGCAGTAACACAGTGTGAACCGTGCTGAAACTTCTCACATTTGTGGCAAGCTTGTAGCATTGAACTACCCAGCACTCGTGTGGAAAGGATGATCAGACTGAAACTTCTGCGAGACTCACCAGCACACCTTTGGTAGAATTTTTGAATTCCAATACCAAGCACCTTCATGTTTTCTTCATTTGAGAAGCATCGGCGTTACCACATGCCACTGTTACACTAGTGGCAGCCTTCTAGAATTCCACTATTTAACAGCGCACCGTCTGCTAAGGATCAGACTGAAACTTCATAGCGAATGACTACATGCAAACCTCCAGGTCACCCCTAGCACTCTTGTGGCAGGCTAGTAGCATTCCACTGCCATTCACCTACCAGTGATCTTACCTGCTAAAGACCAGACTGAAACTTCCCATTGACTTGCTACTATCACACCACAAGCACACTTGCAGCAGGACATGTATGACCATCCCACTGAAACATGCTTTCAGTGGTCTACATTTGCATCAAAGGCAAACTAGTCATGCTAGTTGCAGGCTGGTGGCTCACTAATACCCCAGTAGATTGTGTTGGATGGAACATGAAGCGATAACCTACTTACCTCATGATTTTTAGTCCGTTTCTTCTCAATTTTTTGATGAACTTTTTCTGATGCAGGATTTGAAGAGGGCTCATTAGCTATGCACGGATGTACACATATCTCATTGTCATTGCGGCACTGATGTTTACAATATTCTGACCAGGCGTACAGAAAACAGACTGCTGTTTACAAATGACAGTCAGGATTTCTTTCTACTCATCCCTTTTCCCTTTCAGTTTTCTTACTAATTTTCTGCCTAATTTGATAAATTTCAGATTATTTTAATTAACAAGTTCACTTGTGTTTATTTTACTGGTCCCTGACATATACTGTATAAATTTAATCTCCCCTCCTCTCCTCAGCTATGTTGTCATTCCTAAATATTTGTATAACAGTAAATGTGTAACCATTACCCTTTCTCCTCACTACATCCCCCCAACCAAATTTAATAGAGGAATCTCAGATCTAGGGAAGCATGCATGGTGTGAGCGTGTCCGTCAGAAATCTCTGCTGTTATCATGGTTAATAAGGAATGGGGGTAAACAAAATGAATCTGAGTCCAGGATGATGAAGCTGGCTCCGTCTAAATTTCACAGACTTATCCTTAATTTCTGAACTGTTTACCAATTTTTAGTATCGGAAAGTATGTGAGATCGTAAGATTTTCAAAGTTTTTGCTTTAATTTGTGATGCCAGGATTCAGGTGGTCATGTAATGTATGACTTGTATAACTCAGAAAAAACAAAGGCCTCATTTTGACCCAGTATTTCATGATGAGTCTCTTCTTTTTTATATGTTGCACTGCTCACGTATAAGGTCAAACATATCTGTGAAACACAAGGTTTCTTGTGATGGTATCCTGTCTTTGTTATGTATTCACCTTTATATGGCACTAATAATGGTTATGAGTGTCATTTTCTCTCGCATTCTGTGTTAGAGACTTTTATGCACATGTATCGAATTAGTACGCCTATGCTTAGGTCTATACCATAGCTATACCTTACCCTATACCTTATAAAAAGTGAAGATTGGAAATACCAGCCAACCCACACACCTCCACCTCATCCATGCCAAAATGGACTCAAAATAAAGGTTTCTGCACCCATTTCTGATACAGATGACTTCTGATGGATGCTATTCAACATTTTCTGTCTGTATGCCCAATCCACCCTTATTTTTCCCATGAATGACAAATTCTGGCATAAAATGGGGATTAGACCACTTGACTTGTATACCAGAGTGATTAGTCTTCTATAATACATAAACTTGCCATATTTGGAGATTGTAACCTCTGGATAAGAGGTCACATTCCATATATGGCATTGATTGACTTACTGGCCCCTGATGTCATGCATACCAAGGTACATTATGGGCTACTATCACTCTGACTTACAAGTCGAGTGGTCTAATAATAGGCCGAAATTTGTCATTTATCATGTTTGTGGGGAAAAATAAGGGTGGACTGGGCATACGAACGACAAGATGTTGGATACCATCCATTAGAGGTAATCTGTATCAGAATTGGCAGCAGACAGCTTTATTTCAAGTTCGGCTTGTGCGAGATTGGGGCGGGGGAGGGATGGGCATGTCGACGTTACTTTTTATAAGGTATGAAGTAGGGTATAGCTATTGTGGAAGCAGAAGTGATCTACCGGTTCTAATTTGATACAAGGGCGAATGATTTTATGGTATCAGCAGGGGGGATATACATGTATCTTTTGCTTTTTAAATCCTTCTGAAGTTCTTCTGTTGTTTTATCTGTGAACCACATTGTTATTAATCAGTTTCCTCATGTATTGAGTTGAGATGCACATGCACCATGCACATGAAGTCTGAATGTATCCCTGGGTAAAGTTTTCTAACAAGGTGTTGTTACACTTTCTATTTACAGGGTAATCAGCATCATTACTAGTTTTGTTATAATATTTATATGTGTGTATAGGTGTATTTATACATACAATATTAACATTTGTTAATGTACATCATTAATAAAAAGGGGGGAAACTATATCATTTCTCCCTATATGTTTGTGTCTTGTTATAGAAAAACAAATTGGTACAAAGGAATAATTTTTGTAAGAGGATTCAACTGTGATATTCCATATATCTGAGGATATTTTTTGTAATATTTTAAGTTCATCTATGTATGTGTTGTAAGAACAATCCACTGAATATTTGAATGCAACATATTTTATCATCTATCATGGGTTGCAGGTAGACTAAATTTGTAAATCAGTGTTTTCGTGGCTTTAAATGTTCGTTACATTTTTGGCTATTGTTACCTTATGTGTAATTAGTTAATATCTGCCTACCTGTAGCAAGGTTACCCCAAGCTGTCTGCAGCTCTATTCTGTGAAGAAGCTATAGGCTGTACATACCAGTACAGACAAGTTGGTTTGTCAGCTTTAAGCTACATGTGCACAACTACCACACATTACATGTAGAAAGTGCCACACGTAATATAAAGTGCCACATACCAGAGGAAGTGCTACATTTCACACAAAGTGTCACAACTACAACAGTGCCATGTATTATGGAAAGTGCCACAGATATAACAGGAAATGGTATGCCATGAACATCACATACATGTGCAGTGCCATTTAACCCTTTCTTACAAAAATCGGTAATGTCAAAATAGAACGGAGTACACAACTTGGGGCCCTTTATTGACAGAGGCAGGCAGAGCTCTTTATTGTTGTTACTTACCTGTTCTCCCCTTACTAACTTTAACTGGCTGTTCCACCTCCCTCCCCACAGGAAGATCCTGACCCCTATACATCAAGTCCAAGGCGAGGCAGCTTAAATGTGGACCTCATGAATTTGATGACGGGGGTAAACCACAGGAAATCCGAAAGCGCCATCGCCTCTCTCAACCCCCAAACTAATCAACCCACCTCCGGGAATTATGCCAACCTTGACACCTATGCCGGCCCTAACTCCTCCAGTAAAAGCAGCGCACATCTCCGTCGTCACTCTATGTACCAGGTGCTCTATGTCTTCGTGATTTCTTTTGTTGTTTTTTTGGCATGTTGTTCGGATGTCACAGACCCTCCCCACCCAAAAATAACAACCAAATCCCAAGCTACGTACATCACAGCATATGGTATTTGCGCCTATTTTGGGGTTGCAAACCCCATCTAATTGTGAGAGTTGCATTGATCTTAGAATTGTGTTTTGAGGTTTGTTTGGAAGATGAGGTGATATCCTGCTGGAAAACTGTAAGATTCAGCGCCAAAAGTGGTATTTTATTTGTGACATTTATTTGCGTGTAAAAGTGCACATTTTTGAAATTTTATGGCTTTTAACACATTCTCAGTATTGTGCTGTCTGGCTCACGCGACAAAATAGATGTTCTTGCAATAGCCAGGTTAGGTTTCTGACCAATGAGACTGCTGGTTCAAATCCAGCCCTTGCTGATTTGAATGGCACTTGCAAGCCAGAAAGTTTGTCAGGTATCTTGGTGAAGGATAGGGTTTGTATTCTGAGAACTCCAGTTTTCCCCACCCATCAAACAGATGGGGTTTGTAAAATTGAGAATTGCATGGGACACCAGTTAAGCAGATAAATGAATAAATTTTAAGTCAAATACAAGTCATGGCTGGGAGCTTGGTTGTCACATTGGGAATCTGTTCATTTACCTTTGATTGATAATCTTCTGTGTTTTAAAAGAATTTCTGCTGTGTATTGAGAGTTTCTACTCTTCATTGTTGTAGTGACAGTAATCCTTTCAGAATGCGTCCCTCAGAGATATCAAGATTCTTTTGTCAGCCTAACTTTTTTAGTATTCGTACATATTTTGTCGATCAAATATTATTTTGATCAAAAATGAAATGCAGAGGAGAAATGTTTCCTAATTAAAAAACCATGAGCGTGGTCACATGTATAAAAATCATTGCGAACATTGCAAATTTGGAGACTGAGCCTTTGGTTTTGGAATTATGAAAGGTGTGCCACCTTGATGAAATGTTGACGTAGTACTTACATGTAGCTTCCATTATGTATGACCAGTGAAACCAGTGTTGGTTCGAGTTACATGTAATTGTTGACTTTTTTCAATTAGGTGAACATCAGTGATGAACTCATAAGCGTCCACATTCCAATGGAGGAAGGGAAACAACCAGAAATGGAAATTGTTGGTGCAGTTCGAAATTCAACTCTGAGGTAGGCCTTTTATTTCTTGAGGAAAAATGAAGAACTCAAATGCATAGAAATGTACTTAAGTTGTGCTCCATTGCTGTAGGTGTGCTAGTTCTCACTAGGTTTGGCTGTGGCCTTCAAGTCAGATTTTTCAGAGTTGTCCACAGATAAAGGTTACTGCAGACCCATAGTTTAAAAATCCATGGTCGCAGCGTTGCACAGGAATAAAGCGTACTATGGAAACGGCATTACACATCAGTGAAATGAAGTAAGTCTACATGATTGTGTATTAACGGGGTTTTTTTTAGACACTTTCACATCTGGGTTTGTGAAATACTTTGTGTTTTTGTTTTGTTTTTTTTTTGGGGGGGAGGGGAGTTGATTTCCACAACATAGGCATGCAGAAAAAATTAAGTTTTAGCATATTTCAAATCAAGTTCAATGAAAGATTTTGTTTAAAAAATACCCTGATTAAATGAACGGAAGCTAGCTGTTGTCTGAAATGTTGAAGTGGTCTTGCCAGTCTTAACTCATCGTTTACAGGTCTTTACAGGTATGCTGCCCTGGAAAAATCCTTGAAAATCATGGAATTTGAAATTAAAAATTCCAGGTCTTTAAGGACAAAGAGTATGTGTGGTCAGTGCAGGTCACTTAGTATCTTTTAAAGTCCAGGAGATTGATTAAAATGACAAAGAACTTTCTAGAGTGTTGTACTGTGAACTACTTCTTTTATGTTTCAAATGCGTGACATTTAAACACTTGTTAGCTTGAACAACAGGTCTATAAATTGTTGTTTTGTTTACTGTTAACGTTCGCCCATTAGCCAACCCCAAGATGGCAGATAAAGATGTCATAATCGTAACAGACAAGATTCCACACCTACTTTTAAGCAGAGCAAGATTTTAATTTGTTCATATGCCATTCGTACATGACAGCACTGCAAAACGTGGACAGATGTCTAGCAAAAAGTGGAATGCACTGCAAAGGGCTGAGCATCAGTGAACTGATTTAAATGAAAGTCCTGGAAATATTCATGGATTGCTCTCTGAGAGGGCCCTGGAATATATCATGGATTGCTGTCTGAGAGGGCCCTGAAATATATCATGGATTGCTGTCTGAGAGGGCCCTGAAATATATCAAGAATAATGTCGCATGAACCCTGGAAGTTCAGTCCTCTAAATATAAACAGCATTTGCAAAAGAGTTGCTGTCATGTTACCATAAACCTAAGTGTAAAGGGTAGGTGAAGGTGTCTGAAAGCATATTGCGGTATATTGAAATCTCTCAGCTAACAATAATTGTCATGGAACAAACAGTGGTATTTTCCTCTTGAGTAATTGTTCATGATTGTGAAATTTCCTCTCTTTCTTTTTTCAGAGATGCTGTATTTCCCTTATTAGAGAGACGTCGTGTTGATCCGTCCACTGTCAGTGTCTTTCTTGATTCCTCTCACACACCTTTACCGTGGAACTGTGAAATCTTTTTACTAGGAGGCAAAAATCTTCACATTAAAAGTAAGTCACTTCTTTATGCCTTGTCAATGTACATTATAATCTTGGTGTTTCCATATCACTGTATTCTATGTTGTGACAATTTACTGTATGCTAGCTGTGTTCTCTAGGTTTACAACAAAGTTCATCACTTCATATCTCGCAGACAGCAAGTTACTGACCTCATAAGATAAACTTAAAGGTAAATAGTTATAGGGGCAGCATTTAATCAGCCACCAAGGAAATTGACATCATGGACAAGATTTCATGACTTCATTACCCTCCAGTAGTTTACTCTATTAGCTCATCTACAAAGGAAGATAACCAGTATGAATTTGATGCTGGAGCTGAATGTCGGTGCAAAGTAGTCTCCCCTGAGTGGCAGCTATTTGAAAAGTATAAGGTTATGACCATGCATAATCCTGATCCAGCTGTTGAATTGTTAAGAGCATTATATAAATGGGATCGGCAGCTGTGTAACTTCGATGCTAACCTTTGGAAAGAGTTGTCTAAATCAATGACCATACACAGTACCAGTACACTGTATAAATCCATACATGTATTGATTGTAAATTTTCTCTCTGTGTAAGATGACAGTTCAGGATTGACTTGTATGCATCAGTCTAACCTGTGAAGTGCACGGAAAACAACTGCCTTTGTTAGGTACTACGGAAATGTCTTGGAAGAAATACACTTTAGCTTAACGAGGTCATATCATTTTATGTTATTTGGACAATTATTGGTATATATAATATGCAGAATATATGTGTGTATAATAAAGCTTGATTCTTATAATTGGATGAAAGATTAATAGAATAACTAACACATCACTTAACATCCCACTGTTTTTATGTTAATCAATCACTCATACACACATGTATGATATTAAGTAAATCCTCGACTATATGCAAGATCTGTATCACTCTTCCAAGCTTGGCTTCCAGAAGTACAGATTTGTATTTTTCCATTCACTAACCTGGAATTCACCTTTTTGTCCTTGTGTGTGCCGTTCTCAATGTATGAAAGCTGGACGCTACAAAAACATAATTTGTTTTATCCCATAGTATTAAAGTCTGACTTCATATCATCTAGGCTCTCAATAATAATCCCATAACATCCATAATGTAATACAAATGTATCTGGCACACCAACTTTGCCAGCTGCAATTTTTGATACTTGTGTCATGCACTCGGTGTTGTCCACAATTGATAACCTTGACAAACATTTTCATTGAAACGAAGAAGATGCACTTCTCCCTTTAAAGGACAACCTGTTTGGGAAACTTAACATCAGTTTTTAAAAACGAACAGAATGAACTACATATATAAAAAAGAGGAGGATAATCTTAAGTTTGGGAAGAGCGGCATTCACCTTAGCGTGGATTCACGTGAGTTGGTTATATTTATGCTAATTGTAACTTTTTGATCTTTATTATTTACATATAATGAGGTGATCTGAATTCAGAATTACTTTAACATCACGGGAAACTGAGTTTTGTGGCTTACAGCTTTGACACTTTCAGGACACTGCATGTTAGTAAAAGTAAGAAGCTGAGCTGGGAGCAATTGCCGAACCGATCTCAGGCTTAATTACCTACATATGTAATTTCTTTCATGATTAAGTTACTTTTTTGGCCTGGGTGTGAGAGTTCTGTTAACCTTAGCAAATATGTGTAGAGGTTTTATTTGAAGGTGCTTACAAGTACATCTGTGATAATATACTACTGGAAAAAATTGTAAGTTTAGGAACTAAAAGTAATATGTATGTATTACAACCTATATTTGCCTCTAAAAACACATTTTTGGGGGCGCGGTTTTAGGTGAAATACGGTACGTGTACATGTATAACACCTCATCTTTTCACCTGGTTCCCTAATTTTTCTGATTTTTGGGACACCTGGTGTGCCAGTTTTAGCCATTATACATTGAATTAAGACCGAAATGCACATTTACTTTTTTCTCACATTTTTGTCCATCTAATGAACAACAAATTCCTGTCTTAACTTTCCTGAAAAAAACTGTGAAAGGAACGTATTTTTTTGTTTGCAGTAGTATTAATATTTTTTCTGATAATTAAAAGAATTAGGGTACTTGATAAATCTCCTGAATGAGCCCAGATATTGGTTTAAATATAAATATACACAATAATAGGCCATGAATGAAAATAGTACTGCTGAATAAGTGAAAGGTTTAAGGATACCATCCATAAGCCACTTTACATCTCAAGGGCATTTTCTTAAACTTCCAAACATAATATACATTTATCTGGTGTTGGGCAAATATTCTGGGACAGAAACAGGGGGATGTGTATTTTCCCATATTCCCTGCAGCCGATTCCACAGGAATCTGTTGACTCCGTTTTCTGCTTTTGTTATTTCTGTGCTGAATTGATGGGTATTTTGCAGAATAAATTCGCTACATGGTTACTCAGTGATGCCTCACTCATTTTGAGGGTTACTGACACCATACATTCCTGTATCCCATCAGTGAGTTATGGTATATCAAATAGTATTGATAGTCAATTTTTATTATGTTATACCTTTCTATGCTCACTGGATGTGAATATGTACTTCACTTTGTCAGCTGAGTTCATACTGCAGTGTACCTGTTCAGGCAGAACTTTTACCTAGCCCATACTTAAAAATTAGAGAGTTTGTGGGTAGATTATCACACCTTAAGTTAATGTTGGTCAAGTTTGTTGATATGTTAGCTTAGCTCTAAGGCCCTGCCTATTGAGGATTATTTTGCCCACACCTGGCCAATATACAAAGGTCAAAACACCTGAAGGATATACATATAGTAGAAAATTTGTTATTATCCTTCTCAAGGGACATAAATCAAAATACTGTTGCAATGAATACATGGACTCTTTGTGAAATTATGAAAAATTTAAACTATGGCTATGCCCATCCCTTCAGCTTACATACCTGCCCTAATTCTTCTGATTTTGGGATGTTATTACTATTGAAAACAAAAAAAAAACCTTTTTCTCTCTCTCTCTTCTTTTTTTTTCCAGAAAATTAAAGATTTGAATATTTTTTTCATTAGACAGACTAGCCATCCACGGAAAAAGGAACAATGTAGTTCTGTTACAATTACCTATATATTAGCTAAAAGTACAGATAAACCAGATGTATCAAACATTAGAAAATGTAGGGTGTTGTAAAGTCTACATGACCTTGATATTCTTACATAATCTTAGCAAGGAATATCAAGTCAGGGTAATTTTTCTAGTATTTTTTCCTTGTAGAAAGCAGACATAACATCTGTATATCAGATGTAATACATTTTTTGAAAGAGAAATGGAATGCATAATTATAACAGAATAAACAGCTAATTTTTTTTTCTTTTTATCAAGAAGTGTGCCTTCCTGTTTTCACAGAAATGCCTGGAGCATGCAGTAAAGGTTGAATTTCAGCGTAAACAATGTCTAGGTTTTAAAGAACACAAGTTTCAATTTGATCTTAACATACAAAAGTCCTCGCGGGCCTATACCACACGCTCTTAAATTGAAGAGAAGAAAGAGCTTGAAAAATATTTAAATTTGCAAATTCTTATTAAAACTCCTAATGGGGATAAGGCTTGATATCAGACTTGTATAACTTGTTTGAGTGATTACAGTGTTACAGAAACAGGGTACGCCCTGAAATATAAAGAAACAGTACAAAGTCCAACTTGTTGAAGAGTATTTTTTCATATTTACCTTGTGTTCATTACAATGCCTAAGATGTCTGAATGTCTAAACACTGTGAAACGTAGACCGCTTCATTTCCAAACAGACATTACAAACCATGTTTTGCCTGACCTTTAGCAGGTGCTAGTGAGCCTACTGTGCTTGTACTTTTATACTGCCTGGTGGTCCGGGTCTGATCTGATGATGTATTTATTATGCCAGGTATGTGCTTTATGCACAGCCACATCCTGTTTACAGTATAAAAACATCATCATCAAAACAGAAATATGTTAGCGTTTTAAACCCAAACAATAGAAATCTTCTGCACATGTCCCTCCCCAGACTCCTGTTAAAGCTTTTATACTCTCCTGTTTCATATACATTATTGATAATGGTTATATTCGGAATTCTTAGTTCAGGCACTGTAAATTTCATCCATGACAGAGTTACTCATTTTTACTGATCAGAAGGGTTCTAGTGATCTTATACAGGGATTTAGAGATTAGTTTGGAAGGTAGGATCATGTCCTGCTGGACCAAAAAACTGGAGACATACAAGTTTTCAGCCTCAAAGGTAGTGTTTTGTGATATTTGTATCTCTTTGGGCAAAACATTAAGTCATTTACAGTTTTTCTTTGATGACCGTTCTGCAGGAAGTCATTTAGAGTTTACAAACTTAACTTTACTTGTCAAATATATAAAAGTTAAACTGCTGACGACATGGGGTCCTCTGCATATAAATTTAGAGTGCATAAACCTTATCTTTTTCCAGTGTAATTACATAAAATTTAGTCCATGCACTGATAGCTTACAGTCCTGATATTTTAGTATTTGGACATTTTTGACACAGTCACGGACCAAATGGCTACATTTTGCCAGTGAATCTTAAGCAGCCAGTTAAACTGAGTTACATGTAACAGGGCTGGTATTTATCGTTACATTATTTCTTTACTAACAGAAGCAATAGAGCTGTCATTATTAAGCCCAAACTAGTTTTATTCTCAATGTTGCCAGAATCTGATGTGTATTATATCTTCCTGGTTTATTTAGTCTTATTGGATACTTGTATCGCATATTCAGTTGTAGTCTTCAGATCTGTCTGATTACAACAAAAATGGTTACATGCTATTGCCATTGAGTGATCATTAAACTGTTGATTTAGAAGCACATTATATGTTGATGTGCTACAAAGAAAGCTCCCTCCCCTGATTATTCAACAATTCCATATATGCGAAGGCGGCGGTGATTGCATAATGTTACCCCTGACAAGTAAAGTGTTCGATAAGCTGCACATCCGTCATTGACAGTGGATGCAGATCTTATAGGATATCTTTTCCCACACCGCTAAGGGCGTTTTAACACAGGCCCAAGCCAGTTTAGTCACAAAACACTATCACAAAGGCAACACTGAACAGTAGATGGCATGTCTTAGGCCTCAGCTACCTTAAATGACCTCAGATTTCGACCATGACTAAGTTGCACATATTTGCTGATTCCAAGAGTTCCATTAATTTCAGAAAACTAATTTTAGGTTTGTTCGGTGGATAGGATCATATGCTACTGTAAAATGTAAGTTTTAGCATCAAAAATAATATTTTATGACATTAATTTGCTTCTTAGAATGCACTGTTTGGGGTGAAATTTTAGGGCAGTTAGGGTACTCTAGACAGGAAACAATCCCATTGCACATTTGTAATTGGGAGTGACACTGTATATGCTGGATTGACCAATTTCAGCATCCAATCAATTAAGATGCTCTCAAAATACTACAAAATATTACATAGATTCTATAATTGACCTAAAAATCCATTCACATTGAGGAATTTTTAGAGGCAAGTAAGGGTCATAAAGGATTAAATTTGGTGCAGATAAAGTTACATAATTCTGGTAGGGTATCGTCTTGCTTTTCATACAGACCCCTAAACACCTTTCCAAGATCAATAGAACTCATAGAATCAGGCATAATGAGTAACTTAGTCAGGGACGAAATATTAGGTCAAATGCTCTAGATAATTATACACTTATTGGTGTGTAGCAACCTAAACGTGCCGAAAAAGTTATGTATGCCACATCAGAACGACAATTACGTTCGAATTTATGAAAATATTCGTCATCAATTAACAGTGTTAAGTTGGAGGAAGAGTTGGACGCGGCAGGCAACATGAAGAATTTATGGAAGTGCTCAGAATTCGTGAACAACGATAACATTAAGTTGGAGGGAGAATTGAAAACCGCAACATGAAGAATTTATGAAAATGTTCATTTGTAGTGAACTTTATTGATTCCAGTATTAAGTTGGAGAAAGAGTTGGACACGTTGAAGTAACAGATGGTATTGTTTGTGAGCAAGCAGAGGTGAAGCAATACAAGTAAGGGATCAATATAAATCAGAACTGGGTGCATAACGTGTATAATTTACACAATGGACTGCACCCTACAATCAGTAATAATCTCTACCTGTTAAGATAAATGGGCTGCAGCTCTTGTTACTTTTCGTTTAATACATATAACGCAAAACGAGTTTGGTTCAACAGTAATTAAGCTGGCCGTTAAAATGTGTCCAAATATAGAGCCTTCATTTTGTAAGGCATGATTGTTGCAGAATCATTGTTTATATGCCGTACTGTATATATGCATTTATATGTTGTACAAGTTGTAATAATGGATGTAGGCAGGCTCTATCTATGTATTGAAGGCTATACATACTGACATAAATCAATTACTCAGTGTGGCCTTATGTTTTTGCTTGATTATGAAAACAGAAAAGTTTGTCCTTCTCCCCTAGTGGCTTTGTTCATATAGCCAATGAAAATGTAGTTTTTCTTGCCTTAGTGACAAAAAAACAAGAAGAACATGCGACATGTGGCTGAATAATATATTCATTAAATTCTCTGCATTAACAATTCAGTTCACCGTACAGGGATGTGTGTAGGTGCACACAGAAGGTGAAGAGATACAATCTATGCTCTTGACACTGTATCTTGTGCTTCAGGGATCACTGGCTGGTATCTGTAAGCTTTACATATATGTATGTACCTGTTTCTGTGCTTTGAAGAAGCCGTGTGAAATATACTAGGAATGTTGGTGATACACCTGGTATATGTTTTTACTATAATTGTGTGTTCTAATGGATAAATATGGATTGTTCTCATTTACGGCCACTGATTAAGAACTTCTACTTTGTGATGCTAGGCTGTCTGGATTCGTGGATAAATCAGGTTTGCTTCTTTCAAGGATCTGCATGGATGGAGGATAATTTAAGCTTTGTTCTCTGCTAAGGAACAAGAACCTTTGCCATACATAAATGACTGGAATTGTAGTCAATTCAGGGTTGTTTTCTGTCAAGAATAGATCAATAACATTTGTCAAATGAGTTTACGACTGTGAATTTTGTAGGCAAATCAAGTTTGTTCTCTGCTACTTGCACAGATCAATAACTTTTGTGTGAATGACTGTTGATTCTTGGACAGTTCAGGGCTGTTTTGTTCATTCTGTCAAGAATTGTTGGAATGGTGGACAATTAAGGATTGTTATCAAAGAACGGTCTCTACCCAAGAACATTCGTCTAACAACTGTATGGAGTTGTGGACATTTTCAACAGGTTTATTTCTCTGTCAGAGAACGACCACTGACTGTACCTTAGTCACTTGGATGTGATTACAAACATTGTTAACATTCTAGCTGTTCACCTTCAAATACAACAAGGATTTTCTATCATAAGTATTCATAAGATTTGACTACTTCTTGAAGTCCTTAGATGCTGCTGTCCTGTGTAGAATTGTTGGACAACTGAACACTGTCATTAAATTTGAGACAGTTGTCACAAAGGAATGCATTTGCTTCATGAAAGAGGTTTCCTGTAATTGCTATATTATTGGTTGTGATGGTCATGACTGACTGGCTCAATGGGCTGTACCTTGAAGAGCAATCTTGAGCCAGTTGACTTCCTCCCGGTTGTATGTTTAACATGAAGCTGGTTTATGTATTGATGATTTCTGAGGAATGCAATCAATGACACACCTGTGGTTTCTGGATTTGTATAATTGCCCAACCCCCTCAGGTGACGTAAGCTTCTAGCCTGTGGGGTTCGGTGCAGGTAAGGGCAGGTCAGACTGCTTCCCCCTCACCGCGGGGAACCTTCACAATAGAGCCCTGGGGGTCGGGAAAACCAGCAAGGGTCACAGAACTGTCACCACCTCAAAGAACCTGCTGTCTCTGGGAAGTGCTGTTTTATGAGGGTGCGTTGCATGTCGTTTGTATGCAGGCATGTGGTTGTCCAGCATATTATAATGACCAGCTGGCTGTGTACCCCTCCAGAGCTTTATGTCAACCAGGTGCCTAATATGTATGTGTAAAAACAGTGTGGCTGTAGGCCCTGCCTGGAGTGGTAGGGTGAAGTCTGCCAATACTTCACCTGCTTGAAGACATAGCAAGGATAACAACTGAAACTGGAATGCCGGGTGGATATATGTGTACAACCTTAGCCAAACTCTGACCTTACCTGAAACTTGCCAAAAAAAGCACAAAGTGAAAAACAGACTCGTCTCTGCCACTGCTGCACGGCATTCTGTCAAAAACTTATCCCCCAGTAGAAGCAGAGATTGCAAGCTCGTCTGAGCATGTCATGACAGTTTACCAGCTTTTATGAATTTCTGTACGATTTTGATAACCGTGCATCTCCAGCAGCCCCAATTTGGGACATGTTCATGTGTGTTAATGAGGATACCCCATTACGTGTAAGGATTTGATGTCTGTTGTTCTTTTATCGACACCTACAAAGTCTGGCTGCGGGACGATTATGTGTTAGTCTCTCCAGGGGCAGCCACGGAGAGCATGTGGTGTCATTAATTATTGATGCCTGCTATCAGTACTGGCTAGCAAACAAATGTAGCTGGCACAGGTAGTGCAGAGTTAAAGCAGCGGATTATTGGGATGACTGATTCGGATTAGAGAAGAACCAGAGATTTATATTTTTAGATATATTTCTGTGTGTGTGTGTGTTTATGTAAAGTATATGTATATATACATATACCGTGGTTGAAGCCGTGGAACGGGCAGATTTTGAAAGCGGTTGAGTGACGTGTACGACAGGCTGGACACAGTGGCAGTGTGATTACCTGACCCTGCGGATCATTACCTGGATGTTCGAGCTAATCAGCCGAAACCCTGTCATGACAAACACCTGATTACCCAGGTTGATCAGCCACCACCCTGATGGACGAGTCGGTATAATGTTTCTGGAGCCGTGCTGAATTGATGGCACAACACTGGCGTGTGTCAGCTGCGCTTTGTCGTCACCGTCCATACAATCACACCTGAAACGATGATGATCACACCGCGTTCCTAATTTTGTCTTTCACCTGGCCTGCAATGACATCACCGTGTGATGTGTTTACCAGTGGGGACTTGAAGCTGGCATCAAGGGTTTTCATGCTTTTGAATTTTATTTTCTGACAAGGGTCGGCATATTAAGGAAAGGTTATTGACCTCATGGACATTAATTTCATGCCTCCTCATAAAGCATTGGAGCCTCTCTCAGGATTTTGTGTCAGCAGTTTTAAGCCTCATCATAATGCAGACAGAAGCATTCAAAGTGCCTTCCATGATGGATATTTTTGCTCACGAATTCTTTGGAGTCTCAGGTATCTTACACATTGTTGCTTTTTAAAACATATGACCAGTATTCCCCAACTCAGCATGGTAAAATAAGGCAAGGTGTTATGAGTTTTTGAGAAACTGGTGTCGGTGTTGTTGTCAACTTGGGTAAAGCGAAACATTTATCTGCAAACTATCAAATTTGTCCTTTCCCCTGTTGTATACGTTGCACAGAACCCTTTATTTTAAGACTGTTAATGTTCTTATCATTAAGATTTGGAAAACACTGAGAGATATTAGGACATAAAAATACATGGGAGACTTGAAAACTGAGTTGCAATAGAGTTTAATACTATCAGGTTGAGTGGTGTCATAAATAGTAGCCATTAACAGTTTGTCATAATAGGGCTGCAGAGCTGCCTACCTGCCCTTTTTCAAAAACTCATCTATGCGTATGTGTTTCTTGGCTGGTAATGTAGTGTAGCATGCTTACAGTTACATTGCACACGTAACTGCACGTAGCAATTGACGCAATTATCACAAACATACTAAGGCAACAGACAATTGATAAAGTAATTATTGACAATTCTTGACTGCTGTTAACCTGTGTCACGCAGAACAGTTAACACAGGCATTTCGATTCTCTTGTTTTGTTACTGGTTTAGGGTAAAGGACCTAAAAATTTCCCCCACCCAAAATTGCATTTTTAAAGGCAAGTATTTAATTTAAATGACATGCATATGAAACCTAAGTTCTTGCCCTGAGACTTGTATGTATGTATTTCACGTAGGATATCGTCTTACATTCCAAGCAAACCTCCAAACGCAGTTTCTGAGTCGACTAAAAGTTGCACAATCGTTGACAAAATTTTAGGTCACTTACGGTCTACATGGATACAGTAAAAGTACTGTTAGTTGGGTGTAATAGATTTGGGGAAAGGTATTGATACTTGTTTCATGGTGCACTTAATATATGCACACGCGCATTTATATGTGTATAAAGAGACATTATTTCCGCTATTTTTACAGCCCAAATCAGTATTCTGCATGGCTAAAAGCTTATGCTGTGAGAAAGTTGAGCTGTACCGTAAATAACAAAATTATCATAAATAATATGGTGTTGAATATCATTTAGGTGGCACATGGTCAGGCCTCTTTATTAAAGCATGCTATACTTTCTTGCAGAACTGTCAGTTAAGCTATATATAATACAGTAGATAATTACACCAGCCAATACATGATCATATCAGAAATCAAATTACAAGACTGCAGTAACATATACGGAAAAGAGGTTGGTTAGGGGAGAGTATTATTTAAAGAACTGATATTGTGGCACCAGGTAGGAAAAAGTAGACTTCAAGAATATAAAGAAGAAAATTGCCCTGAATAGGAACCAACAGTGAGGTTGAACCCTTGAGTTTTAACAGGCTCTGGGCTTGTATGTACATAATACCCATAAACTTTTTATTTCTTTGTTTCATTGGGGTATTACTTCATATGTGAAAATATGTCATATGTCATCTATGTGAAAAAAATAGGGTCGGCCGGAAGGGCATGCCTTTATAGGAAAATAGGGTTTTTGAAGCATGTGGAGAGGAATATTAAAAAAAAAAATGTTATCAAAATACCAATAAAACTTTTGAGTAGGGCCATTTTTTGGAAGGTGAGTTGAGTTACACCTAGTGAACACGTTTTTAAGTATGGCCTAAGGATTTGGGCAGACAAGAGCTTCCTTTGAATCTACACTAGCTGTAATTGCTGTGTAATGACTTGTCACCTCAAGACAGTTAACACATGTAGTGATCCATAGCTGTCATACCAGTGTGATATGGTGTACATATAGGTAGCAATTTCTCTAAACAGTATACATGTACAGTGTGTGTTGGTTGGTTTGAGGCTCTCACAGGTTCAGTTGGCTGAAATGCTGTTCAAGCACCTTCAGTCTGTCTGCACCTAACCTAAATGAGGTCTCAGAGTTCAAATCCTGCTCTTGCTGCTTGTCATAATGTTTTATTGAAGTTGGGAGGTTTTTCAAGTACCTGCCAAAGGACTAGAAAGGGCATTTTCCCCCAACATTTCCTTTCCCTGCGCTCGCACTGCCTGTGGGCCCTTGGTGACGAAAAGCAACCAACGAAAAGTGGGAAAGTTCGTCAGTCACATGTCAGATTAAGAGGGTTGACAATGTTCAGCTGATTTTAAGGGAAATCAAGATTTTCAGAGTATCTAGTCTTCCATCACAGTGGCCAAAACTAATTATTTTACCAACTAGGGGTAGACCAGTAGATGAAATTTCAGCTGATTTAGCTGCAAAAGGTTCTTTTCCCTGAATGAAAGCCTTGTGAAATCTGGTTTCCTCCGTCCTTTGTCCCACCACCATCAGCAACCCTGATTCTTCAACCTTTTCAACCACTGCTGAAAGCAGTATTTTCTGTAGAGTCTATAGAAATAGTTCTTATGGTTTATAGAGATTATACCTATGGTGATACAAAGAAATCATTTTGGACTCTATTTCTACAATAACTGTATGCATACATTACCCTTTAAAGACTGTTTTAATGGTTGAAAAAGTTGAAGATTTAACGAAAAAATTTTGGAGTATGGCAATGAACAATAACAAAGAAATGAATCAAGTGTAAACCGTACCCATATTTACCAGACATGTACATGTCTTTAAGAAAACTCTTTAATATGGTCTTACATTAAATACAAATCAATGACTAAATACACTATACGCACTTGCATAGAGAGAAAAGCTAGAAACTCTGATAAGCGACTGTCACAGTTCTAGCTGTCTTGACTTGACTGTAACTTTCACAGTTCATCAAACAAACTTTTTATCCTCATTGCAGGTAAATCTGTGTAGAGTAGCTCACAGTTTTAGCCAGAGAAAACTCATTAGCTTGATTAATATTTCAGTTTCGCCCAGACTTGGCTGTAGTCACATCTTATTAACAATTGCGGTAGTGTTAAAGATGCACCCCACCCCCCGACAAGCAATGACAGGCTGGCCGTGTTGTTTTCACCTTTCCACGCATGATTAATCCAGATAATCTGACAGGTTACAGCCTAGGATTAAACCAGCTGATCCTATGGTTAATGTGGGAAATCCTAAATGTTTATAAATTTAAAAGTTGTGTTTTTGAGTTTTGAGTTTTGTTACTTATTTCCTCCATTTATAATTTTTGTGTTTTGGGTTTTTTTTATTATTTATTTATTTATTATTTATTTATTTTTTATTTTTTTTTGTCATTTCTTTATCTATGGTTTTATATAGCATAATAGTAAATTGTTTCTTTGGCTGTGCTTATATCTGATTTGCTGTCTTGTTTACTCCAGTCTTTTACACCCTGAACTGCCCTTCATACAGAACCTCTAAGACCAGTGATGAATGGTTGAAGAGCCCACAGAATGGTTTCTCACACCTTTTTTCCCACCCATATTTTCACTAAAGTGTTTTCCTTTATGTGCACATGTATATGCAGGAAGAGAAAAGCAATACCAAAGTGTTAAATGAATGTAAACAGGAATGTTGGCCAAATAAATAAACATTGCATGCACGCATTCTCGACAACTGTTATTAGGTTAGCTCTTTAATGAGATTTCCTTGAGTGACTGGAAACCAACAGAAAAGCACATGGCTATTTGTACAGGTATGTTGATTCAAGTTCAAAGATTTTCACCACCACACCTGTATAGGTGTTGATTCCTGACTTGCATATACGTTGACCTGTTGGAAACCATAACTTCCAGCTACATGCAACTGTCATCTGGTGGTTATGTCCCCTTAAACAGCTATATTTCATGAAATTCAAGAAGTTCACACAGGTAAATTCACTTTTACTTCTCTATGCTCTGTAGCTGAAACTGTTATTTGCAGTTCATGTAGAGAAATAAATATTTTCCTTGTTTCTTTTTTTCATTCTTAAACTTTTCTCTTCATGAGGTGATTGATGACTTTTCCATCAGAACTGTATTCCTGAGTTGCATAATATTAGTATTAATATTAGAGGTAGGTTTTTTTCTGTCTTCTGGCAAATTAGCATGCAGGCTTTATGTCTGGTAATAAAAGTCAAACACCTGAACGTAGTAAAATTGAAACCACAAAGATCTGACCTCATCATGACAGAAAATCTCAAAGACAAACATTCAGCAAATCTGTAGAATTCACAGCTGTGGTGAATGAAAGTGGCATTTTGTGTGCACTTTCCTGAAGTACACCCCTAGGATAACTCACAGCCAAAGTCTAGAGAGGGTAGACTGATCTTAATATTTGTTTGCCTGTGTGTGTACTTAGGACAAATCTTATGCAGACTTGACAGAAATCTCAACCAGGAAGTCTGGCCTTCCTGCACTTTTATAAGAGACAGACAGTTTGTGTACATGTATCACCTTTGTCACAAGGTACTACAAGACCTCAGTGTGTCCAGCAAATACGTACTTAACCTCCATGAGTTCATACAATCTGTCACAAACAGGCCAAATAGTAGTATTTATTCCCTTAATAACGGTGTAACAATGAAGAACTCTGCAGGGGTCCATATAGGGGCTGCCTCTACAGTTGGCCTCATTACAGGGATCCTCTCCATGGGGGTTCATTTGGGGGTTTCTGTCCACAGGGGATCCTGTATGCTGGTGGCCTGAGTAAAGAACCCGCTTACAGGAGCCCCGGCTCAGTGTCTACAGGCACTCTATGTGGTGCCAAACTTGATAGATCAGACCACTCACACTCATCTAATGCAATTTTAGCTGGCCTGTCTTAAGTACAGGGGTGGCTTATGTCATAGCCTGAGCGTTGGCGTCCAATCACAGGGAAAGGAACGTTAAACGAAATGTTCGGGGTGAAATGTTAAATAGTGCTGCATGTATTGAACTCAGGGTTTGCACACATGTAAAGCACAATAACACGAGGGGGACGTTCCATCGTCGATTCCATGCGTGCATTCTAAATATCGTAAATTACCGAATTCCTGACTTTATTCTGTATTACAGTCTGTGTTACACAAAATATTAGGGCTGGTGTCTTAAATAGCACTGCATGTATTGAATTCAGGGCTTGCAGACACGTAGAACACAGTAACACAAAGGGGACATTCCATGGTTGATTTCGTGTGTGCCTATTTTGCAAAATTTGAAATGAAACTCTTGAGAAGATTTAATGACAACAATCTGTTGCAGTTGTTTATGTAGAAGTTTGTATACCATGTCATGTTGAGTGGCCCAAAGTAATGAAGCCATGAATCCATGTACAGTATAAAAGACAGCACTGTAGAAAGTAAAACCAGGGCAGCCTCTTGTCAGTTTACCTCAGTTAGGGTTTCGTTCCAGCTGTTTATGTACGTGAAAGTGTTTAACATGTGACAACTTACACACCCACTAGCCCCAAGGCTTAAGCAGAATGAGGTAAAAAAAAAAAAAATATGTGGTGATGTTAAATGCAATTTACTTAAGATGTCGTGGGCCTATCGAATTACTCGAAATGTTGTGTTGTCATCACATTTACAAGGCTTATGTGTATCAGTACCTGCACTGCATTGTAGATTAGATGTAGATTAACTTCTCCTACTGATTACTTGTTATCCTACAGGCGATCATGCGGAGCCTTGCCACTGATCATGGGCTAAAATCCACGTCTCACTGGTACAACAACAGGCTTTGGAATTAAGGATAGGGTTTACTCTGGGCACTTGAGTTTCCTCCACCCAAAATCATGACTGCCCTCATTTAGTGACATGTTTTTTAGCATGGCATCAAAGAACAGTCAAGCAACTAAATTAGTTGAATCATGTAACCATACGTGTCTTTTTCAGACAAGGACGGAGAAAATATATTGAGCCGGGCGAAGAACACTGGGATCCCCAGAATACCCAACTTAAAAGATAGCCGTCCCTTTAAAGCCGTCGGGGTGAGTGTCATTTCTTGCCCTACAATAGACAAATTAACTGTGTTTTTTTTTTTTTCATTTCTCTGAACAGAGTTCAGATATGAGTATGTATGTATGTCTTTGGTTATAATTTCTGTTTATCAGATTTTTCATGAGTCAGATAATTTCACTGTGCAAGTATAACATGTTGTTGCTTAAGGGACATGAACGTTACGAATGGATTCACAGGTGCTTTATAGTACTTAACCCAGCAGGCTCTCACCAATGTGGTCACTATGAGTTCAGTTCCAGCTCATGCAGGCTTGCTCTCCAGCCATGTGTGGGAAGGTCTGCCAGCAACCTGCGGAGTGTCGTGGGTTTCCTCCAGGCTCTGGCCGGTTTCCTCCCACCATAATGCTGGTCGCCATTGTATAAGTTAAATATTTTTAAGTACAGCGTAAAACACCAATCAAATAAAAAAATCAAATAAATTATAATACTTAATGTTTTGAAATTGAACCTAATATAGTTTTCAATCTAATGAAACTAACTTTATTACCAGTTTACTGCTTTTTAATTTTATGTTAGTTTTTGAAAGAAAATTTGAGTACGCCATTGGAATAATTCAGACTAATTCTGCGTTAATATTATAGCCTGTAGAAGAATGCTAGACGTAAATAAGTTCATTTGTTTGTTTATTTGTTTTTTTACAATACAGTGAATATTATAAAGTGGCTGTTTGATTACACAGACAAGAGGTGATGAATTCATGGGCAGTGAATTTGTACCTTTCTTTCTGGAAATGGACAAATATGACCCTTAAGAATAGAAACATACATGTATTTTATGAATTGAAAGTAAGAAACTTCAAGTTACGGAAGTGGTCAGGACAGCTAATAACTGGTGAAATGGAGAAAGCCTCAAGGTCATTCTCCTGTCGATAAAAGTCTGTTTATGCTATCGCATTTATGCGTTTTCTCTGCTGTTATCTGTTATTTCATACTTAATTTGAACTACAGCATTATGTGAAGCACTCTAGCCCAACGCGAAACTCAGGTGGAAAAGGTCAGGGGCAACATATTTTACTGAGCCACCATCGGAAATTCCAAAAACGTTTGGTGTCCACCAGTAGACATGAGCACCCTGTTGCTCAGGGCGAGGATTTGGCTCTTCCCACACATTTCCCAAAGGGTAACACTCTTCTGCCCGTTATGGACGAAACTTCAGTTGTAAGTGAAGTGTGCCAGTTGTAATTTGGCCTGCCCTTGGAAGTGAGCTAACTCTGCTTGCTGCTCAATCAGAGTAGTAGTTTCCTCTGATTTCTTGCATGAATTCAAATTTTCTGAGTATTAAGTGCAAACACAAGCTTTAGTCCCCTGTGAACTTTGCACAACAAGGAATGCACATTTCAAATGTGATTCAGTAAACAGTGGTATAAGTTACTTAAAGAATACAGTTTATTCTCTTCAAAGCCGTGAAAGATGTTTGAATACATCACCACATGAAATTGTGACGTTTTGGGGTTTCTAATGTTTAAATCAATACATACATATTTCCAACATGTCTGAGGAATTTTCGGAAGAATTTGTGTCTTTGACGATCAAAGTATTAAATCAGTTTGAAAATTAGATGTCATTGCCAGATGTCAGGAAGTTTTCTTTGGAGGGGTAGAAAAATTTATACAGTCTTCAATTAGTAAACGTTACACTCATGTATGTGACCAAATGATTCTGGCCTAAGATTTTTCTTCTTGTGCTGTGCTCTCACTGTCTCCTGAAACTCTGACAAATTAACACAACCCATAAAACTTAACCATACAGTAGTTATTCTCCTGGAACGTCAGTTGAAAATATTTTGTGTTATGCCCTCTATATTACCCCCCTTCCTTGTTCGCTGTCTCAGTCCCTTTTTTTAATTTATGTTTTTCTGCCTGCTAAGTGCTTGTTGATATTGTTTCTTAATTTCTTGTTTCTCTGTTTAAACTGAACTAGAAAAAAAATGTCTAAACAATTTATATATAAAGGTCTACTTTGTGAAATGGTGTTTCAAAACTTGTTGATCATTCCTTAGATTTAGTTTGCTCTTGTATGAGATATTTTTCAAAATTAAGTGGATCTACACAATGTATTTTCGAAAATATTTCCACATGAGTTGTACTTGTGCAAAATGCTTCAGTGTTCTGTTCCTTTAAGTATCAGGTTGTTTTGTGGTGCAAATTTAAGTGTGATTATTTTTTAATTGTTCCCTTTGTGTTAAGATTTACAGCAAGCCTGAGCACACCGATGGTCTCAGTGAACCTGAGCACACATGTACTACATCAGACAACGAATCCTCAGACTCTGAGGATGAACGGACAGGCAGAAACTCTCTGCCATTCCGTCAGCGCTTGCTCTGTGAGGTGAAAAACGAGCACCCTCTTGCCCGAAACCATATCCAAAGAAGCAGTGTTGTAGTAAGTGCCATCCTTGTTTTATGGCATGGCTCCCAATGGGCTTGATCCCTGTGACTCACCCATGGCTGAAATGGCTGCAGTTGCCTTTCAATTAAGCATGAACCGGAAAGGGTATGACCTGATACAGGGGTAAGGGAGGCCCATACGCACCATGAATCCTCTTTGGATCAACTTAAGCATGCATCCGATGATCCTCAAATCCAATGTTCACTCCCGTGGCCAAGCTGAAGCATGGAACTCCAACGGGTTGAATTGAATTCTATTTGGAGTGCCAATATGTGCAAGTTGAATTCCCATGGGGCAAATGGCAACATGAATTCCAGTGGGCCGAATCCCAGCATGAATTGGTATGGGCCAAACTCAAGCATGAATTCATATGAGCCAAACTCAAGCATGAATTTCAGTTGTCCCAACTGAAGTGTGAATTCTAATTATGCAGTCTTAAGCATGAATTCCAGAGGGCTAAATTTAAGCATTCTTTCAAATTGTCCAAACATAGCATGAATTCCGGTTGGCTGAACTGCAACTTGAATCTTAGTGCTCCGAACCATTGCATGAATCCCAATTGGTTCAACTGCAAATTGAATCCTGGTGGTCCAAAGCATTGCATGAATTCCAGTTGGCTCAACTGCAACTTGAATCCTGGTGACCCAAACCATTGCATGAATCCCAGTTTGTTCAACTGCAAATTGAATCCCAGTGGTCCAAACCATTGCATGAATCCCAGTTTGTTCAACTGCAAATTGAATCCTGGTGGTCCAAAGCATTGCATGAATTCCAGTTGGCTCGACTGCAACTTGAATCCTGGTGACCCAAACCATTGCATGAATCCCAGTTTGCTCAGCTGCAATTTGAATCCCAGTGGTCCAAACCATTGCATGAATTCCAGTTGGCTCGACTGCAACTTGAATTCTGGTGGTTGAAACCATTGCCTGAATCAGCAGTATGAATCTCTTTGGGCTGATTTCCAGGATGAATTTACAGTGGGCTTTATTACAGTGTGGATCTCATTGGTTCATTCATCTGCTAGATGAATGAATTGCTCAACTCGAGCATTAACCTCCATAATGGCCCAGGTAAAACTTGAATGCCTAAAGAATGCATCTGCGATCACAATCAAAGCTGAAACCATTGGCTGCTTTTATATTTGTTGAAGACCATTTGTATTCTAACAGTAATGATGTGTAAGTCTGTATGCCCACTTTACCAGTGGGAAGGTTGGTCAGTGGTTTACCCTATGCATTCTGGTTTTCTTCGTTCAGGAAACTGACCACCATGACATGTGAAATGCAATTGAATATCAGGGTAAACAGCATGCAATCAAAATGCTTAATGTTTTCATGTGACTTACATCGCTGTCAGGGCTCTTAAGATTATATTAAACAGTTCCCTCAGTGCTGTAAAGGTTGTATCTCAAGACCAGAAGTGACTTAAATCTGTATGGATAATTTTGTTGGAGAAATAGAGTATTGAATTTCAAGAGAAAGGTAAAGAAGCTTTCATCATATCATAAATACCAAAACTATATGCTGTATACATTTATGAAGATCTTAATGCCTTGATAGCAGTCTGTTTTTTCTACAGTAGTTGAACACTTGGAATTTATTAACCGAAGCCTAGGAGAAATAATATGTGGATAAGAACAGTATTTTGATTTTCACTTATGAATTACTTCAAATCACACCCGTGGTTGTCTGATAGTGCCAAAATTGTACCTCGGAGTGGTCTCCCTTTAATCAGTATTTTCAAATACAGTGTACATGTGCTTTCTGCAACTGTAGTCAAAGAGACAGGCTTCGTCCACCATGGTAGCTTTGCCCTTGTAGAAAAAATCCAACTTGTTGGAAATTTACATAGGCATTTAGTGATTTTTTAAAACTTGTATTAAATTTCCAAAAAATATTAAACATGTATATGATTGTATGGAAGTGTCTACATGTAGTTATAAGCAGATCAATAACATGTAAATATGAACCTGCTCATCACCTTAACCCAAACTGTGATCATTTTATATATTGTAGTACCTGTAGTTTGTTCTATAGACAATGCGTGTACTTTGGCATGTATTACATTTATCAAACATCTAATGTATCATTCCATACTCCTTGTTCAGAAACAAACAAACAAAATACTCCTGTTCTGTGTTAGACTCACTGACCCTACCCATGCATCAAGACTGCATCACATGCGATACAATTCTGCTTTGAGTATGTCGATAGGAGTTTTTCTGTGATGAAAGTAAGTGGAATTCTGTATTAGTTATCCCTTGTGCCTGTAATTGTGTGGTAATAGTTCACACAAGCCACATGTAACACAGTTAATGTAGAGCCGTGATAAGGTGATGTAGTCACATAGGCTATAAGTCTTGATGAATGTAACTGTTTAAGGTACCGTGTACTGTTCCCCAGCCCTGCTAAGCAGTGCAGCGTGCTTGTGACACATGAGTATTGTAGCAGTCAGTACACACAACATCCTCAGTCTCATGGCTTGAACTACATATACTCTGATGTTTGCTTATTCATTTTTTTTTTTTTACTGACTGAATTATTATTTTCCTAATGAAGTTACCATGTTACAGACACACAAGCAGGTTGCCTTGGGCATTGAGAACACATGTTACATGTAATTATGCTAGCTCTGCAGCTGTATCTTTAAGAGAAATGATGGCTTTGTGTCATTAAGGGAAGTTGTGATTTGTATCATTAAGGGACGTAATGACCAGCTAGCTGGTCACACATGTAAATTTTATCTGTACAGCATATGAGTATGTGTAGAGTGGGGTAAACTTTTCACGGCACGTCGCCTGCTAGAAGTTTGAATTCAAGATATGGCGGACGTTGGCTGGAAAAGCCCAGTTCAAAGTTTAACTGCCTGGATTACTGTTGAAAGATGGTTTACTGACGCTGGCTTTACAAACCAGTTGACTCAAGGAATCGGCTCATGCCAAATGTAAGGTAGTGTTCGAGCTATTATAAATAGTGAAATTTCCTTTGTAGACTTCTATGGGACTGATGTTGGGCCCTACAGTAACGTATGTCGGCGACCAGCTAACTGTGCTATTAAGGGACCTGTTGACTGTGTCATTACGGGACCTGTTGACTGTGTCATTACGGGACCTGTTGACTTTGTCTCATTAAGGAATATGATGTCTTTGTGTCATTAAGGGATGCGATGCCATGTGTCTCAAAGTTTGTGATGGCTTTGGTACTTAGGGCTATGATGTGTTTTTTGCTGTTGACAGTCAGCCCAGCGTACCCGACGGACAAATCTGTCAGTGGATGACAGTAGCTCCCTGGGGTCTCAATCAATCAGCCCATACGGATCCTGGTCCTCCTTCGAGAAGAAGTCCTCTCGCCCACAGACTAAACTTCAGCAGCTATTCAACCCTCTCAATAAGGTAAGCAGATGTTACGCAAACTTTTTGTTACGAAAATACATTTCTGCCACTTCACAATGGCAAGTTCAAATCTTTTCTGTACATATGTATCGTGGCAAATCTGTCTAGGAAGAGATGATACTGATTCCTTGTACATGTGCCTGTATAGTGGAATGTTTTTATTATGTGAATATTTCCTTTCAAAAGACAGAGAATTGGCGTTGATTGGCCGAAACTGGAAACAAGAGGTCCTGGGTTAAGGCTTCTCACCTTGGGGATCACAAATGAGAGCACACCAATTTGTAAATTGTAAATTATGCACATGATCCAGTCAGTGACTGTTCTCAGTATCTCGGTATTAGTAAAAGACAACTCATGACTGAGGCAATGTTCATTAACAAGATTTTAAAATTCTTGCTTGAATAAAAAAACGTGTTTGAATTTGTATGAGTTTGTTGCTAAATTCAACTGAAGTGTGGAGTAATTTACTGCCGGCTGGGAATCTGAAGGTTCCCATGGTTTCGAGCTTATAAGAGATTAACCAATCAGAGAGCTAGGAGATATCAGCTTTTTCTAAATGGTGACATAAATGTTCTGAGTTGTGTGTGAATCTGACTTGTAATAACATAAGGGCGGGACACTGTTTTGATGTTATATGTTTTTATTATAACAAGCACATGCATGATCACCACTGCACAGTATTTCCAGATCATTGTGTTGTGGTGAGAGTAGGTTTCTTGATCATTTCATGAAATACTAGTTATAAAGAGAACCCAAGCTGCTTACTGCAGTCTCAGGTGACAAGAGTGTTTCGCGCTTCGAAGAAGTACGTCACAACCCAGACACAATGGCTACGTTTCATGCTAGTCGACAGGGCACGCTCAAATATCAGTTTCCGCTGTCGTAGTAGATGTTAGAAAAAAGAATATTGCCCAACCTTTTTGGCAAACTTAACTTAGAGCATGCGTTGTAATTCACTTTAAAGAATTTATGAAATGTAATGTGTACTGTGCTCTGTACTACATTTATACCAGGTCCTAACATGTGAGTTAGATACACAAAAAGTTGAGACGTTTCTCCGCCATCTTCTTAGAGGGAGAAGAATGAAGGTGTTGGTCTCCATGTGTTTAAGCTGACATGGAGATTGGACAAGGTTGAACTATTGGCCCAGGATTATTACCACATAAACAAACTACGTTTTCACCTACACCATTTAATTTTTAACTCTACTGGTTCAAGAGATACTAGCAAGTTGTCCATCTGTCTGTCTATCTGTCTGTCCAACTTCTGTTGGCTTTTCCTCGAAAACTTTTCCCCTCTGTCAGTTTTTGTCTGATTTCAATGAAATTTGGTTCAAGTGTACACTACATCAAGATACATAATTTTTTTTTTTTTCATTTTGTCCTCTTGTTTAACTTTCTCAGATCTGTATTTCACTAACCTCCGTCAGTTTTTCAACTGTTTCAGTTCTGCGCATTATAAGGCTTGTACAAGTAACTGATATGTTAGCTGTTTGTGTTTCTGCTATCATTTGAAATTTTTTTATTCCCTTGTGACCGTTAAATGTAACTTGTCACCATAAAGTTTATACGATGGGATTTTCAAACACTTTAAGGTTTTTCCTATCACCCCATCATGGTGTCCTGTCTATTTATTTGCATCATATTTACATACTAACGACAACGGTGAACAGTTATAACCTGTATATATCTGCAGAAATTAGAACGACCTCATGGAACGAGCACTTATACAGTTAGATGTCAAGATGTGATAAATAAAAACTGCGTGTTCCAGTGTTGAACTGTCAATAGGCAACTCCTGACCCAATGGTTTTATACATGTAGATGGTGTTAAATAGTTACATGTAATTTTACATGGGTAGCCGGCTGGATAGATAAGCTGTAAATGATCTAAAATTTTACCCAGAAAAGTGCGTTTTCGGCAATTGGTTGTTATAAAGTATTTTTTTTTTGGTACTGAAACTTGCATTTTGCCAGGAGGATCTGGCCTTACATGTACTTTTAACAAACAAACCTCAAAACATCTTTCTAAAATCAGTAGGCTTATTAGAATGAGGCGAAATGGCGAAAAGTTAGTCATGGGCAAAAGTTTAGATCATGTGGAGGTTGGTATTTATCATCCAAGTTTTATCATCAGTTTTATCATCCAAAAATTTCTTAATATTTGACATCTAGGTCAGCAGCAGGCAGATATTAAATCAGTGGCTCAAGCGTTTTCCACCTTTGTGTATTTATTAATTACTTTACCTGAAAAGACAGCCCGTACTCTGGCTACAGTTGTTTAAGAGTGCTTCCGTTTTTTTTTTACAAGATGCACAGCAACATTCAGTATAAGGGAAACATGATGTTTTGGTACTGATTACCATGAACCTGTATCCAGATTCTTCTGTATTATTTCTTGTTGAAGTACGTGTATTCCTTGTATTTTTGTGTGGACAGTTTAAGCGTGTGTTCAAACTTTGAGTGTTTCACTGTTTGACACCTGCCCAAAGTTTACCCAGAAGACATTTGTCAGGTGTAAATTACCTGAGCACACCTGTCAGTTCTTCACAATTATGGACAGTTGATTAAGTCTTATCTGTTTGGGCCCCGAGATTGAACTGTTTACTTAACAGCTGAGGTAATTCAGTGTAGTGGGGCCGCACAGAAAGAAAGCGATTGTTGGTGCTATGGCTGACAAAATGGAGCATATAGACTTGGTGTAAGCTTGGGCGTGGCTTATGGACGAGTGGTCATCATACCTGCGTTTCTTTTAATTGGACTGATTTTTGTTCAGTCCAAGCCTCTGAAAAAACAAGAGATTCCCCACTTCTACTGTTTTGAGGACCATGATGACATTTAGTAGTGGGCAGTAATGTTTCAGATGCTATTTATGTGTAGGTGGTCTGATGTCACATTTGTTCGAGATCACTTTCCTTTCACTTATAAAACACACTCCTTAAACTCTTTGTCTGGGTATAAATCTCTTGCTTTTAAGAATCTGTGTTTCAGTGACTTGCCAAAGGTCAATAGTTTTATAATCAAGGCACTAGGCTCTCTCTACCAACAAAATTCACAGCCATTGTATAATTTTATATGATAGTAGCCACTTTCTGGGTAAAGAAAACAGGAGTAATCCATCAACCTTAGGCAAGTTACTAGGCCCTTGGTTTTCTCAACTGACGAAATCCATGGCCATTATATAAACTTATATAACAGTAGCAGGTTTTCTGGGTAAAGAAAACCAGAGTAAACCAGTAACCTTTGGCAAGTTTTTCCCATATATGACATATGTCATACCAGAGGATGGCACATGATTTCCCAGCAGTGATCTTCATGTGTGACTACACTAGAGAGCACCAATGACCACTTAAAAGCAATAAAATAATAATAATAACAAGAATAATAATAATAATAATAAAAGCATCGGAATCTTGAAAAATTTGCCCTGAGTCTGGAATTGAGCTCACGTCTCATGTGATTCAGTGATTGAATGACAAGCACCTTTAATGGTCTCTCGGCGATGACTCCTTTTTTTTATAATGTGAGATGAGATTTTGTACCCTAGCTCATTTATTTGTATGTGGGATGTAATTTATTTTTACTGAGTACTCTTGCATTGTAATCTTAATGCTTAAATCTCCTGAAGGTAGATTGATCATGTTGTTCTCCTTGCACTAGTGCCTATGGCTATAAATGTGCCTGAGGCTGTCATTGTTAATGGTACATGTAATCAGGTATTGACAAGTGTGAAACAGAGCCGCCATTGCTAAGTATGAGGTGAAAGGACTGTGTTTGACCTAAAATTCATCTTTGACTCAGTTACTCATTTTCCTCGATTCTGAGAGTTCTGTTGCCTTCAGAAAGGTGTTTTGAGTTTTGTTGGGATGCTATTTTGACATCCTACAGGAAAGATGTAACTTTCATTACAAAAAGTAAAATTATATGATCTTCTTATTTGGTTAAATTTTTAGGTAAAATGCACGTAGAGTATAGAACTCCTTTAGGGAATGCCCGAGTTAACTTTGTGTGTTGCCACGGAGTTGTTCTTGTCACTCTGGGTAAAGACTTTGATACGATTTACATGTTGCTTAATTTTCTCTCATGACCCAGGTCAAAGGTGTTTCAAGTTCACCTTAAGTCAATATTTATCTACTTATGTGGAGCAGACTTAATCCAGATTAGAAGATATTATGTATTTAAAGATTGGCAGACATACATAAGAAAACGACCTTAGTTATAGCTGTTGTGACTTTTCCTTACGATTGCTTTTCATTGGTGCATATGTGCACTGAAGTGACCGAAAATTCTGCATGTGGCTAATTTGCACATTTTGTTTTATTCTGACAGTTCTTGTTGATCTTAGACAGGGGTTTGGACATTTGTTTGCAAGATGGAATGATACCCACCTGGGAGAATTTAAGTTTCAGCAGAAAACAGTAATAAATTAAGACATTTATTTGTCTCTTAAAATGGACTTTGGCTGACAAAAATGCAAGGCTGTTTCCAAGACCATACATGTATGTTGTTTTTGTGGAAATCCATTTGACCTCAGAATGTTTTATACGTGTCAGTAAGAGTTCATCGTTTGTAGTGAAGGCTTATGGGCCCCTAAACTGGTGACAGAGCTGATTTATTGGAAGGGTGCTGTGAAGAGGGTGACTGGTTTGTTCAGGTACGCGGGTCGGCCCTGCTGGGATATCTGCTGAGTCCCCTGCCCCCACCCTCTGCTCTCCCCACCCCTCTTCTCTTCCCCTTATTGGTGCACAGCTTGATAGCCCAATCACGCCATGACAGGCCAACAAGGAAGTCATCTGATCATAACCTGTTGTGATCACCCCGTAATACAATGCACTTCCTCCGCTTTCAAAAGCATGAGACCATATGATCCCGTTTTTCTTGTTCTTCATCTGTGAGACTGATGTATTTTTTTTATAGACAGTTTAATTTACAGCATTTTCCAAAATTTTCAAACTTACTGGTTAGACTTTTTTTTCCCCACTTAATCTTGATAAATATTTTAAACATAACGGCTGGCTGGTTTGAATAAGTAAACAGCCACAGAGCAAATAAAATGTTTGCTCAGTACTTACACAAGTATATTATTATGTGTAATAAATTATGATTATAGACCTGACTAGAACATGTGCGAGGTAAACTGTTCAAAGGCTATTCAGGTATAGAGATATGATGTAATATATAACTATTCTATGCACCCTCATTGCACAGTTTGAGGTGAAGCTATATTGACAAGACGTCTCTGACTGGATTAATAATCTTGTAATCCAGCTGAGTATAACTGTACCCTGTCAGAGCCATTGTACAACGCCTCCTGAATTAAGGGTTATTTGGGGGATTAGTAACTGTGGCTGATCCTTGGCACGGTAGCTTGGCCTCAACTTTTTGTTTGTATGCACACCTGGGCAGTTGGCAGCAAGACGAACCACTGGGGTTTGTGTGATTTGGCCAATGTCCCAACCGATGTCTGACCACGGTTAGGACTGCAGGGGCCTCCATGAATGGAACCAGTGAGCCATAGCAAGTGACACAGGCAGAAGCTGGTAACAAAAAACATTGTGCTTATAGTTAAGGGGCCAGTGTAGGGCCACTGAGATCCAGAGCTGACGGTGGCTTAATGCTGGGACGGTTTGCCGAGGGATAGAATGTATTGAGGGGGTTGGAGTTTTCGGGTTCGTTTACTTGTACCTGAACTTAGGGACTGAGCCCACTGAGGCACGTTTGGTGGCTTGGCCCATGTTTCTGTTCCCCTGGCTAGATCGACCTTAAGCTGTGGCTGTATACTCGACTGAACTGCCTTAAATACTGTCACAGTCGGATAAACGAAGTGCTAACACACCACATCATCCTGAGGGCTCCTGGGAAAAGTTGACAACTGCTCTAAGGAGAGTCGGCGAGCTGATATGAGATCTCACAGCTGTTCCAACGACAGCACCATCACAGACGGACTCTATATAACGGTGAGAAAATTTCAGGATCTGGATTTGTACACAGGGCAAATAGCGAGAGTTTAACAAAGGAGTTTTCAGCGGTGGCAGTGACTGGTGACAGTGACTTTGAGGACTGGCCCGACCAGTTTATAGAACAGCCCGGTTTTATACAGATATTGATTGGAACTGACACAAGCTCCAAAAACATGCACAACTCCACATCTTTGTTTTCTAGCCCCTGTGTTTTCAAACCTTTGTGTGATGCCGTCTGAAGTTTGATGTGGGCATTGTATGATATAGTTGACATGTTGTTATCATTATTTGGGCGTATTTTTACCTGACGGAGGAGTGACTTTCAGAGATGTTCACAATGTCCCACGTAACCTAAAGATTTGTAACCCCATGTGTACCAGCTCTGTCAACTTGGACAAGAACGTCATGGATATGTGACCTCCATGTCTCGTACAGAGATTGAAATTCAGCTTTCAAGGATGTATAGTTGAGAATTTCACTTTGACCAAGCTGAGGCAAGACTTTCTTTTTCCCTTCGAAAGACAAACGTGTGTCTTCGAACAGCCCGAACGCCTCGTCACTCAGGTGTGTCAGCAGACATCTTTATTAGCTCCTTATTACGCGGGCAAAATGAGCATGTCAGGCTTTCCGAGCTCTGTGCGACGTAGGAACAGAGTACGAGCCAGTCTCAATGCCTTTAATAGACGATCGTGGCCCCTGGGGCCTACAGGAGCTAAGGTAGGTTGAAGATATGTGTGTATACATCATGTATAAACGCTAGCTGACATGAGACACGTGGATTCACACGGCATCTACTGTTCTGTTATTCAACTTTTTTCTTTTTTTGCTGTAATTTCTTTTAATATGGTTTAATATCTTATGAATTGCATTAAGTCTGACACAGTAACATGACTGAAGCCCAGTGTTAAAGAAGAACTCTACTGGTTTTATAACAAATTGAGCATTGTGACATATTGGAATTTACAACATCCTGACAGTTACGAAACAGTGCCTTAATTCTTCCTGTTGGCAACACCTGTCTATAGGAGAACTATTATGCTCCTTTTGACTTCCACTACCTATTGAGTAATACATTTTTGTGCTGATAATCAGTGCAGGAGTCTGCACAAACCTTCAGTGGGAACTTGGGCATTAATTAGTCTATAAGAAAAAATAAAATAAAGCTTTGTCAGATCATGTTAATGATACCTGTGTTGCCAGTTTTGTGTGGTTTAGTGCCATTTAAATGTGGTCATGTTTGAAACTTATTAAACAAAAAACATAGGTTATATATATGTTTCAAGATATCTCTAATGTATGATGTTGCCTGTATATTGCCAATTATTTGCATGTTGACTCACATCATAAATGATCTAAAATTAGGCCCTAAAAAGTGTCTTTCAAGACGCAAATGAATGTCAAAAAACATTGCATCTGGTGCTGAAACTTACATTTTCTCACCGGGATGTCAACTTGCCTTGTAAACAAACCTGAGAATCTCGAAGATCAGTATCTCTCAGAATCAGACAAAATGTGGAATTTTCATCGTGGGCAGAATTGTAGGTCATTTACCCTAGATGAAAACTTAATGAAAAAAATCTTTACTTGTTCTACTATAAATCCATTCAGCATATACTCACACATGTATTACAGAGTAGACTGTTTGACTCAGGTACATGTTCCAGTTTTATGTATTTATTTGCTATTTTACGCTGTACTCAAGAATATTTCACTCATTCGATGGCAACCAGCATTGTGGTGAGAGGAAACCTGATGCAGAGCATGGTGAAACCCTCACTTTATTCTACCCCAAATCTTTAAGCTGGCATCATTTGACAGAAAGATCGATGCATTCTTGAGAAGGGAGGAAGACATCTGTCACCTATATCAATAAAAAGTCTGTACACTCACTTCTGAAATCAATAATGTGTATCTGTGAATATGTGATGTATTATTCAGCATTATAACTTGTCATCCCTTGCCCCCATCCTTGTCCCCTCTCGCACAGAAATAATATATCCCGTGTGATTATTATAGCTTAGTAAAGGGAAAGGTGATGACAAATAATTAGTTGTCACTGGACAAAACAGTGTGAATATCTCCACTTGTTTCCTAAAACATTCTTATAAACAGAATTAGATGAATTTAAATATTTCAGTTCTAAGGTGGGCTTTGTGAACTTCAGGATGTGACAGGGATGCTCAGATCTTTAAATTCTCGCTCAAAAACATTTTCACAAATAAGGTCAAGGTATTTTAGATAGTTTTGATTGATATGCTTATGACAGAGACTTTTTTGTTGTCATTTCCTTTCAATTCGAAACTTTACTTGTGTATATAACTGTTACAGTGTCTGACTAGCTGCTTTGTAAAAATTGTTTCCCATGAAACGCTTTGGGCCATATTTTGTATTCTACCCTCACCTCGGAGACATTGTTGCTGAGTTAGCTGTATGATCAGGTTACCTGTGTCACTTCTGAGGTGTGCGTGTATGTGTGTGTTGGGACATTGAGGTATGGGGTAGCTCAAATGTGATTATAACATGTCTTGTTGCTTGGGTGAACTTCTGTTACCAAAACAGACACTGCTTCTTGTCTCGGCTCCTTGTTAACTGTGTGTTCTGTGTAATAATGGAAAAAGTTTTTAGGGTTCTAAAAGTTAAACTTCCATTAACATTTGCTTGACTTTCAAATAGTTTTCATGCGTGGATGACAAATATACAACACTATTTGGAATCAGTTATAAATGCAAAGGCTTTTTGTGTGCATCTACTCACAGGTTTACTTGAACTCTTTTCAAAAAAAATTTATAAAATATGGTCTCCTTTGCATAATATAAAGATATAAAAGTGCGACAAATACTTTTTATTTTTTAATCCTCGATAAATAATCTGGTATTAAGCAGCAGAATGCAATGATAAAAAATTCGCCCTTGTAGTTATTAGATGAAATTTCAGTTAGGCTGTCTGTCACTTAAATTTAAGTTAAAAATCAAAATTAGAGGAGTGACAGGGTTGTAAAAAGTTCATTTTACACAGTTTATTACTCAGAAAACAGCCTGATGATATTTGTGTTATTATAATATCTGTGTTTCATAGTTTGAGCATGAATGCACTGAATTATCTACTGGATATAAAGGAAAGTTGCCACTCCAGGTATTTGACCTCAGGTAACCTTTGGTACTGAACTGGTGTGTAACATTGCCTCATTTTCCGTAGGCCCATTCACATGTAAATGTTTATGTAGTTGTGTTTATTGAGAATACCGGAGTGGCACACCTGGTGTCCAGCTATTTGTCCCGGTCTGTAGCCCCACAGCTGTATCTGAGTTGTAGGGCCAGTGTTTGTCATGACACCAACCCTCCTAAGGTGCAGCTAGCTTATAGCGTTATTAACGGTGGGATATTTACCTGTCATTAAACTGATCAGTGCCATTTGAATAGGGGGAGAGCAGCCAGGTAGCAAACCAAAAATACCTGTAAATAAAGCTAATTAGTTGTCACTCAGGTGTGTCTACCTCTGGCTGCTTCAGGTGATAATTGATCGATTATTGTGCAAGGGAGTCTCTGTTTCTCTCGGTCATTTGTCCACTTGTCTGCACCTGACACACACTGTGAAGGTGTCAATCCATGCTGCTTAGCATGTTGTGTCTACGTTAGACACTTCCCACAGTAGCACCTTGATTGTATATATAAACTTACCTCATGCCTTTTGATGGTACAGGTTAATCCAAGCCTTGACACACCTGCACAAGACAGTTTAGAAAAGAATTTGATGTAATATAAGAGGGCACAGTTATTTTGCATGTAGATCCTTGCAAACTATGGTAATGTACCTTTAAGGTTTATTCAACCTTTGGACAGCCTGGAGGAAAATGTACTTCTGCAGTTTGCTGTATGCTGATGCAAAACAGATGCAAATTACAACAGTCAAACTATTTAATTATGTAATTATTCACCACTGTTAACATTTATTCCCATGAAGTTTTCCATTTGTTCTTTGTTCATGCTTGCCTGGAATATAGTATCACGTACACCTGGCAAGTGAAGTCACTCAGTATGCCCTCTAAACACTATTATTTTGTGGAAATGAGTCCCACATTTAAGATATGTATGCCAAACAGGTCGTGCTAGCCTTAGCTCAATACCTTAGTGATGAGGCAGTTATCATTTCTAACACGATCTAAAATTTCGCCCATGAAAAAGTTGCTTATTTTCCCTGATTCTGAGAGTTCTGTTGATCGTAGCGTGGTGTTTTGCGGTTTGTTTGAAAGATATGGTTATATCCTACAGGAAAAATGTAGGTTTCAGCTCCAAAAGAAATACATTTATGTCATTTATTTGCCTCTAAAATTGCACTTTCTCGGGTGAAATATTAGGTGGTTTACAGTATACCAGGTAATGTATTGGATGTGACATGTATTGCATAATATAAGCACATGCTGTAGACTTCATTCTCTCAATAGAACATGGTGCCTCTCGGGTGTCGTGTTCATTTGTGTATGATGCTGTGTGTTCGTATTGGAGGATTTGTATGCAACTTGACAAGAGTGAAGTTTCTGTGTATGTGCTTTTGATGTGTACATACATGTAGTACATTCCAGGTTGTGTAGGCCGGCTGAAAGATAAAAACGTCAAGAGCTTAGTGCACTTTCAGAGAGTCCTATGTCAGTGCAGTCACTATCACTCAGAACTGTCACTAAAAGCTTGGAGCAGTTTAATAAGCAGGCTGTTTTAAAGTCATGTATGTATATATATATAGATAGATAGATAGTGTAAATGCGTACTGACTTAGTGCTTGTATGGGTTCACAGGTGAATCAAATTGAAAATCTCTCGTGACTGTTTGTTTAGACTTTCTCGAAGAGAGTAAATACAAGTTTTCATGTCACTATGAAAAGCATTTTATGGATCATATTGGGGTTTGTGTGATGGCTCAGGTGTGTTAAATATGTGACCAGAACAAAGAAGAGACACTCAAGGATCACGGTGATGAAAGTTATTGCACTTCCTTGTTTGTTTTAGAAACCCTTTGATAGGATAGCATATAGGACAATAAAGATAACTTTGATGCTAGAGGCTAGTTTTTACTTTTTACCCCGCAGTCACTTTTGGCCAAGGGGTATTGTTGTAGCAGGTGACATCCGTCCGTCCATCCATATTCCTCGTAAACGCTCTGTCTCTAGAACAGTGAATCTGATGTTCACCAAACTTACACCACTTCTACACATTGGCATAAGGAAAAACCCTATGGATTTTCAGTGACCTTGACATTTTTTTCAAGGTCATTGGGATCATTTAAGTTAAATTTTATACAAGGCCTGTAAATGCTCTATCTCTAAAGTGGTGTAGCCCAAGTTCATCTTACAACTTAGACTTACTCATTGACATGAGAGATAACCCTATTGATTTTCAGTGAACTTGACCTATTCTTTCAAGGTCATTGCTGTCATTAGAGTTAAAGTTTTGTAAACACTCTGTGTCTAGAACAGATTCACCAGAGTTACACTACACTTACACATTAGTGTGAGGACAAACTTTATTCACTTTCATGGAACTTGACCTTTTTCTTCAAGGTAATTGGGGACGTTAAAGTTAAATCTTATAGAACTCTTGTAAACATGACATCACTAGAATCGCTTGGCACAAGTTCACCAAACTTACACCCTGCTTTCACTTTGGCATGAAGAAGAACCCTTCTGGTTTTCAGTGACCCATGACTTTTGCTTTAAAGTTATTGGGATCGTTTTAGTTTAATTTTATATAAAGGCTTGTAAATGCTCTATCTCTTGAACAGTTTGCCAAAGTTCACCAAATTTGTATGCCTACACAGTTTTATGAATATCTGGTAATATAAATAATATCTCTTGGAATTCTGTTGGTTACACTTCACATGTGCTTAAGGCTGATGGGGTTTTAGGTGCATTGCACGGTATTTTTTCAGTTTCTCTTTGCTATGAGGACATGTTGGCAAATCCTTATGTTTAATAATAGTTAGGTGATAATTGGTATGAAGGTTCTGCAACTGGCCTTCACAGAGGAGCCCTCAGCATCGGGGATCAGAGGGGAAGGGCTTAACACTGTATATTTAATACATGTATTTACCTGGCTATTTAAATGACAAAACCTACTCGTATTTTTTTCAGACAAACATTATCTCTTTTTGAGAAGATACTTCTCAAAATATCTCTTTTTTGAGTAGATACTTCTTGCAGGCGGATTTTCTTAAGGACAAGTTCGTCTTTCACAATGTGTTAATTACTGAGTGAATTATGACTTGGCATGCTGCTTGGGAGAAGTATACTGAAGCTACAGGAATAATTTTTCATTAAATTTAAATAGGAACATTAAGGCATCAATATTTATTGGACGTACCCATTGATGTGTGAATATTTATACTGATTAGACTGCTTAACAAGCTGAACTGCCTAGCACTATGCAAATTAGTCAGAACTATGGAAGACAGCCCACACTACAAGAGGTAGTCTAAATAAAAATTATACACTCTCCTCTGAAAGTGTATTGTGATCGGATCTACACAATTACGGTTCAGAGTCTGGAGGACACATTTTGGGAATAGCAAGTTTTTAAAAGAATCTCTGATCCCAGTGTGAGTATATGTAGATCAAGCCTTCAGTTCCATATCATGCTTAAGGTATGTAGGATATGTACTGTTATTAAATTATTTGTATGTTTAGTTGGCAAATTAAATGTTGGCAGAAAATTGGGGTTTGCTTTATTTCACTTTAATTGTTGCCTGTTAAAAAAAAATGCATTATGTGATGAGTGAATCAATCAATGCTGAACATTGGGCAAAATGCAGTGCAGATATATATTTAAGATCTGTTCAGAAGTGGATCTGTTCATTATGGCATTATCACAATAGTCAGAAATACATGTGGTCATTTATGTCATGTACTACACAGAAATTCACTAATAGTTCTACAGAGGTAGATAGATGTCTTCCTCATTTGTTATTTTCTACAGCTTAAGGGTGAGCGAAAGTTTTTCATTGTCTTTTTTGTTTCGTCACACGAGGCACAAGTTATTCTTGCTGAATCACCCTAGTTTGTCATTCAATAGAGGGGCAACAGATTAGACCCTTGTGTTGAAGTTACAATAGTTTGTGCCTAATTTAGCTCAGTGTGTTGTTGCATGAAAACTGTACAAAGCATTGCCAGAAGTGGTGGAAAAACATAGATAACTGCGACAAATTGTGGACTTGTCATCTGAGAAAACAGCAATGTACTAGCAGTGCCAAAAAGTTTGCCTGCCCTTGGTAAAGTTGTTGAGGTAAATCAGCCCGGCAAATGAAATGGTATTTATATGCATATGGCCATTGAATGTCATTTAGAGTAAGAAGGATTTTAGAAGTTTACAGCGAGCGCACATTTGACAGTCGCTGTCTAAACAGGATCTAGTGCCATGCTATTTTCAGCCACATTTATTGCTGGGACATACTGTGTACAAGTATGTGTCTGGCTAGCACCCTTTGATAAAGTTGTCCGTCTTGGCCTGGACATGTGTAAGCACATGCATCCATTCTGATTCCAAACCTTTTCTTCTTGAATGACAATTCCTGCCAAGCACATTCTATGACAGAGAAAAAAATTTGAAAAGTTGAGAAAAAAGACATTTCTAAAATTATTTTGTATGAAAAAGAAATAAATGCTCTTCACATCTTCATGAATTGTATCGCCAAACCTAGGGATGTTTCATGTATATGAAACTATTGGTTTATTGGTTTTGATGTCGGCAGCAGATTCATATCACTGTATTTACAAACTCTCTTTTTGATGGTAACGATCACTCAAATTTGGTTAGTAAATTAACACTCATTTTAAGGGAAAAGTGCACTCTTGTTGAAGAAGCAACCACTCACTCATTTTGATGGGGAAAGACATTCAGTCAATACAGGGGAAAATAGCACTTTTCATGGAAAGCAGAACTCTTGTTTGGTGAGGGCGACCAGCACTCTTGTGAAGAGCATTCAACTATAACAATGTTGCAAAGTGGAAGCAGCAGGTGTTAAGAAATGGCGCTCTTGTTGAGCAGTTATAACACTGTTGGTGAGTGGAAATGGCATTTGTTAAGGATAAACAACACTCATGTGAGGAACTCACAGGATTCTTGTTCAGAACTCAATGGGCTCATGTTAAGAAGTCACAGCACTCTTGTTTAGAAATCACTGGACTCATGTTAAGACATCACAGCACTATTGTTGAGAACTCCCAATACTCTTGTAAGGATTAAGCAGCACTTTTGTTACCAGGAAACAACAGTTATATTAACATGATTATTGGAAAAAAAAAGCACTCTCTGAGTACATGTCTCCAGAAATCTTATGCGTGAACATTTTATTCATTGTAGTAAATACATTTTATATAATTTTTTAGCAAATTGAGGTGTCGTCGCTTGAATGATTAATTAATATTACTTGTGTCAGGTCTCCCGGAAGTGAAAGTAAATGTTATTCGGTATGAACAAACATGATTAGTTGAGCCCAATACAACAACCACTATGAATATGTCAGATATGGTTTCATAAGCTGTAAGTCTTGAAAGTGTTTGGTGGTGTGACAAAGGATATTGAGTTTTGTTTGAAATTAATCTTATCAACTTTGTGAACATTAGATGTATTGTTTATAGGATGTATGATGTCAGTCTGTAGTTGGTGTGAACAGTTTGAACATTTACGTTGATGGTTCACCAGACTAATGTGTTTGTACAGGCCACATCCACATTCTGACAAGGCAGGTGACATTTTATAAACCAGAAAAGAACCTGGTGTAGACATCACCTTACGCCCACACATGCTGATGATTTATTCCGGTTGTAAAAAAGAAAGACCATGTTTTCCTAACATTATGCTTTTGTAGTGTGTATTTATGTAGTGTGTCAGTAAGTGTAAATGACTGAAAATTTTGTCCTTTACAAAGTTATTCATTTTGTCTGTAGCTGAGAGTTGTACTGATCTTATATTTGAAGGTCTTTTGTGTTGTGTTTGGAAGGTATCATGATACATGTGTATTACTACTGGAAAAATGGAAGTTCCATCTCCATAAGTAATATTTTATGACATTTATTTGTCCCCAAAAAATAAACTTTTTTGGTCAAAACTTTAGGTCATTTACAGTATCCATAGAATTATACAGCGTACCATACAGGTAGATGAGCCCCGGTATTTATTGACACTTGCATAACCAGATGGTAGACTGTGTAGTCATGCTACTTGAGGTGTTATATTAAACTTAAGAAATTGGGGACACTGGTGTGTTTGAATTATAGGATACGTTCATACATGAATGGATGGGCACTTCGCCTCAGTATGGTTAATGAATTCAAAATCCAGAACCACTAGTTCTTGATAAAATTGAAGATATAGTTTATAGTGAATTTTATAACTTAAATGTTAAAAAAAATGTTTGGGCATTGTAAGATGGAAAGTAGACTAACAGCCTTAGGTTGTAGCTGTTGAAATGTGTGGTAGAGGAATCCCCTGAAGCTTAATTAAGAAGCTAGAACGATTAAAAATTTAGGCAGATGGTAGAGTAGGCTAAAGTATCGTATTCTAGTATGTGTAAGATGGCTTAGGATTCCAGGTGTAGAGGTGATATCAAGAGAACAGATCTGAAAAAAAGAAACAGCTGTGTGTTAATACTGATATATTGTGCTTGACCGTGAAGTTTGTCCATGACCTTAAGGTTGTGCATTTTGCAGGTTTTATAGAGTTCTATTAATCCTGAAAACGCATTTTTTAAAAGCTTTTTGGAAGGTAGGATAATATCCTTGTGGATTCCTATAGGTTTCAGAACTGAAAGCGATATTATATTACCTTCATTTCACCTGTAGAAATGCTTTGCATTGGGGCAAGTTTTAAGGTCAAATTAAGTATACAGTTTGTCAGTGCACTCCTGTACATGGGCTTTACAGTGGAGAAGAAGTTGGGAGTTGTGTAACAGATCAGCATGACTCTACTATGTATGAAATCAGATATTTTACACCATTGGGGTATAAACCCTTCAAATTTTGTTTTGAGCACAATGAAGTGGGTTTTTATGGCACATACTGTATTTATAAGCATGGGGGGGGGGGGGTTCTTTGTGCAGTTTGAATACATGTACATTGTATGCAGACTGTGGCTGGTTGCCCACTAGTTATGTAGTGAGATATTGTGTAAGCCAGGATTGGGTGACAGTCTGAACTTAAATTTTCAAGTATATATTGTATGTGCAACAATGAGGCTACTGTTGAGACTGCTGAACCTGACATAGTTATCGTACGCTTTTCAGGAGTGTTAGCCTTTCAGTCTGCAAGATTCAGTTTCAAAGGCTTGCTTAATCAAATACCAGTATGAAACTTGCCCTATGTCATAATATTAACATTTTACTCCAGCTGGGCATTCGGATTCCCTTTGCATAATAAATTTGGGTGAAAATGACCTAAGTCCAGCATTTAACCAAGTAAAACAGATACATGCAAAGGATAGTTACTTATTCTCTTTTATTATTTATACAGTAGTGAAATCCCAGCATTTCCATGTCATGACGTCTAAAAAGAAACATTTTATTTTATAAACTTCCAATCTGATTTCAGCGGAATGACGTCATAAGGCAAGTTCACTCATCCGCTACATTCTTGTGTCATGCACAAAGATATGACATCATATAACACGTCATGTACAAGGCGTCACGCTCCGGGCATGTCTGTGACAGCCTACGGCAACAAAAAGTGCCGATAACTCTTTAAAGCACACAAAATCATAATACTGTTAGGGTATAAATAATAAATATATTGCACAATGAAGGTTGAATACCATAAAGATTGTTCTTGTGAGAGGTGGAAATGATAACCCACTGGAAGCTTCACATCCCGTGTTTTATCATTTCCGCCTTTCACTCGAACAATATTTATGGTATTCAACCTTCATTGTGCAATATCCTCTATGCGCCGTAGGCAGAAGCTCTTAATTTAGCACAAGAAAATATTTGAAGGTTATTCATGCAAATTTTATGAGAAATGTAATGATTAAGTAACTGTTCCCCATGTTTATATAGGTGTATTTTAAATACACAGTAAATTATATTTGTGTCCTGTGTTATGGTGTGCTTGGTACTTCACATCGGTATTTAGATGATCTATCAGCACCTGTCATGTAATTTTTGTACAGTTGAAAAGGTGCAAAGACCTCACTATACCTTGAGTTAGTATACTAGAATGCTTTATATTGTCAGTGACATGGAAAACTTTACCTGTTTTAACATAACCTATTACTCAATAAATTCATCCAGTAGGAGGACTACTAAATGTAATCAGAAAACCTAATTCATGAGATTCTAAAAACTAAAATGTAATGCTCAGGTAAAGTACATATATGTATAAACTTCGCAGAAATTTTACATACAATAATCTGTCCAGATTAGATGATATTCCTCTCATCATGCTAAAACATGTAATGTGTCAGCAGTTGAAGTTATCATGGACTTAGGGTATTAACTGTAGCTTATTCCATAAAAGGATTGCCTCCCTTAGAAGAGCTCTTATGCGTTCCTGCTCGGTTGTCACGTTAATACGCCCTGTATGTTGTATGTCGCAAATGCCGCGCCAGCCTCAGGTCATGGCTTATGTTGCTCAAAGAACACCAAAGGCAAGTAGCATTTCATGAAACGATGCAGTTAACATCCAGTTTAAGTCTTCTGTAAAACGAGGCCTGTGTCAGATGTGATCAATAGATACGCTTGATCCTAAAAATCGCGATCACTTCAGAGTCCACGGCTGATGTGTAGCAACAACACCACCATCACAACCACCAGCACCTTCCCTCCTCCCTAGCTTTCCCTCAGGCGCACGCCTTCATAACTCAACTCTGTAAATCTGCGTGGCAATGATTGATTTTTGTCTGTGTGGTACGGGCTCCTGCGGTGGCCGACCTCAGAGAGCAAGCTTTCGTACGTGGTTGTCCTTGAGTATTGATCTGACCCTCACACGGTCACACCTTCACGGGCTGTGGCCAGAGAACAAGGCTCACATACCTACTGTGTGTACTGTGCACTTGCAGTGACCATGTCTTGGCTGCTGTGTTGTTGTACATAGTAATGTGCTGTAACAATGAAAGAAAAAAAGGGGAGGGTAGGGAAGGGGATGAGAATATCCCCACTGCTGTTTGCCATCAACATGTTGCTGCATAATGGTACAGTATTGAAGTACAGGTTCTTAGAATTGCTCCTGAAGCAGGAATGGAATTTGTGCTATTTTGTTGATGAATTGAGAAATTCTGTTGATGCTAGCACTGCATAGTTGTTGTGTTGTGTGTATGCAAGATGCCAGAGCTGCAGATATGAAGCAAGTGGTTGCATATTGGATGTACAATTACAGTACAACTGGTATACTTCAGGATAGGTAACAAGCAAAACCGAATTGGCAATCTGCAATGGTCAGGTCAAAATATTTTTTACGCCACTACCCGTTAGTTTGCAGCATTGATTGCCTACAAAATGTGAGTGGACCATCTCTATATTCTACTTATGCATTTGAATACTGAGCTCAGGATTTTGGATATTTATACCATTTACCTCTCTGTAGATCAGCTGATTTCAGTATCTGTAGCATGGTTCGCATTTAGACCCTCCTGTATATTACAGATACAGTCACTCAGTTTTGCCATTTAATTTTGGATTTGACATTGCAAGAAAACCAGTGGCAAGCAAATCTGCGTGTTCTGTGTGCTAGCTCCCTGTGCATTGAATCGCCTGCAACTCAAGCAGTATGGCCCATGTAGGCAGCCTGTTGTGTATGTTTACAATACAACAACAACTGTTGTCATTTGTCAACAATGCCAGTGTGTACATGCTGAGATATGAGATAAACTGTTCCTAGTGTAAATATGTTCTCTCTACATTTATAACAGCTGCAATACTGCTAAGGTGGCGTTAAAGTGTTAAGACACTATACTAAGCCATGTCGTAACCATTCAATCAGATACAAGTAAAGTAAGGCATGGGTTACCAGCTAACTGAAGTCTCTAATGGGCTCCTGCCCCAGAAGACAGCTACATGTGGATGTGGTTTCTAATCCCAATGGCCTCACTTCAGAGGCCTGGTTTTTTAGTGGTAAACCATCATGTTTTTGTTCAGTTTTACTTGTTAGTTTTAATACAGGTTGATTAGTTTGAGCATTAACAGTTTGGGGCCATTAAACTGTGTTCAGGAACTAAAATGGCTCTTGATATACACATAGCTGTGTATTAGAGCTGTGGTTTTCACCCAAGTTCTGCCCTGTGTAACCAAACCTGCATGACCACTGTTGTGTATGTAAGTGAAATATTCTTGAGGGTGGAATGAAATTACAATCAAATCAACACATTCAGAAGACAGTCTTTTACCTTTATTTACGTATTCTATGCGAATGTGTTGCAATGCATTATACAGTTATGACAATTTCCCAACACTCAGACCAGAAATCATTGACCAAAGTACAACCAAACACAAAAACTTCAGAAGATGATGAACAGATTTAACCTTTTTTGTGTCCAGTTATGCCACATGTTCTTTTTAGAAAGTATTATAGTGAGGACATGTGAAGTAACAGTTCAGTAAAATGAATTTAACATTTGAAAATGACATTTTTTTCTACTCTGCGTGCTGGAATATTTTGTTGTTTTTGTGAAGGTCATTCAGGCTACAGTGCCAGACCTGTCAATTTGTGAGAGGCAAATGATTCAGAGTACAACTCTTTATCAGTGTATATAAAGATAAAAAACCTTTAAGTGACGTAGCATCATTTTCACGCTAATAACGCAGTGTTAGAGGTGTGATATCCCTTCGTTTTGTTTTTGAGACACTGACGAGCCTTCACGATACTGGCCGCCATCTTGGAAAGCATTGGTCATCGAAGGCTGCTTGTGTATCTATCTCTCTCATAGATGCTATACTCAGTAAATATTGCTTCACCTGCTAAATGTAGAAGATCAACCGCAATTGAACAGTAGTGGATTTGGATCAGCACTCATGGCGGTTTTGCGGAATACCCATACCCGATCTCAGGTCGACAGACTGGGGCTAAGATCAACTTTCACTTGGCCAGCACTACCGAGTGGTTATGTCAAGCGATTTAAATCTTTATTTCAAGGAATTAGAATGAAGAAGTCATATTCTAGAATGATCCATACCCATGTGTAAACAATACAAAAGAAAGTTTAGGTTTAAACATGTCAGAAGTCAGAAGTCTGTAATAACAAGAATTGGACACTGTTTAATGTATCACATTTCCTAGTCAATGTTACTTCAGCATGATGTAGGGCATGCCAAGAGAAAATTTATATAGCTCAGCATGGCTCATTACATGATTTTTATGAGGTTTATTTGGGCCATTTGAGGTGAAATGGGGTGTTCTTAACAATTCAGGTGGTGTTGACAGTGTCCGATCACATGCAGTACATGCAACAATCTATACACCATAACTGCTCTGTGTATAGGCTACCATGTAGTTCTCACCTGAGGCATAGTTTGTATAAAAAGTAGAGAAACTATATGTGGGCTGGATATCACTGAAATCCTTCCCGGCCCCTTTCTTAGGGTAGACATGTCTGCTGCTTAAAGAGTGAAAGAGTTAGACTGTGTAAATTATGGTATATCAGTTAATTATATACAGACTTTATCTTATTGGAAGAAAATGTTTTTCATAACTTTCTTTCATGGAACCGGTTGTGTGTTTGTTGTTTGTCATGTTGGTTCCCATGAACGTGAATCACAGAACCAAACGGTTGTTGTCACTTAGGTCAGTACGGGGGAAATTCCCTGCCTGCAGGCAACAATTCAAGTGTTTATCACTAATTAGTATTTGCTCTCCTCATAAGACGATTCTCAAACCTCGTATCTTGCACAACAAAGGGTTGATGGATAAAAGTGTGAAATCATGATGGATTTACTTCTAATAGTGTCTTGATGATAAACAAAGGCCAGGCAACGGAATTATCTACATGCAAGAAGCCTGAGCATTCATCATAGAATACAGGCCTACAGGCTGAGGTTACTGATCATTGTTCATTTTAGGATCGAGAGAAACAGGAGCAGCTGAATGAGGTGCTGACGGGTTACAGTACAAATGGCCTGCCGGGTTTGCCGGACCTGATGCGTATCCCAGGACAACCAGTCTACCCGGATGAGCTCTTTGAGCTAGAGGCACACTGGAGTTCACTGGTCACCAATGCCTCTGTGAGTATACCATTCTTTCACAGTTCTTTAATTTGTCTTCATCATTAGCCGATATGTTCTGTATTGCTAATTCTACCTGACTTTTTGCCAACTTGTCTTGCTACTGATTCGTAATTTTTCCCATTTCGTCTAAAGTTTAGCCTTTTTCAGTGAGCTCTTTGTGCTTGATTCTTATTTAACCATCTACCTTTCAGGACCACTTAAGAATACATGTGTTTTGGGAAGTTTGATTAATTTCTTATTAGATAATGTAAAGTGTTGGCATCCAGATTATCATATTTAAGGCCTCTGTGCGCTTTTGAAAGTGCTTAGGTGAAGTACAAGTAGTATTTTTGTTGTCCTCTGAAAAGCTTAACTGTTATATCCTGCTTTTTTATGCACCCGTTAATAATGGCAGTTGTGTAATGGTATAGCGATTTTGTCCGTCTGTCCGTCTGTATTCGTGTCCAGGCTATATCTGGAATAGTTTTCCACGTATAGTTTGAATTTTTGGTGGATACACAGATACAGGTGTGATGACATGTCGCAACTTACATTTGCCTTGGTAAGCAGATCGTCATTTCAACCATTACATACTGTATAAATACAGATGACTTTGTGTCCAGGCTATATCTCAAATAGTTTCCCACGTGCGGTTTTACTTTTTGGTGGGTACATATGTAGCAACTTACATTTGTCCATTGTGATCTGTAGCAACTTACATTTGTCCATTGTGATCTGTAGCAACTTACATTTGTCCATTGTGATCTGTAGCAACTTACATTTGTCCATTGTGATCTGTAGCAACTTACATTTGTCCATTGTGATCTGTAGCAACTTACATTTGTCCATTGTGATCTGTAGCAACTTACATTTGTCCATTGTGATCTGTAGCAACTTACATTTGTCCATTGTGATCTGTAGCAACTTACATTTGTCCATTGTGATCTGTAGCAACTTACATTTGTCCATTTCAGTGGTTGCTTTGCCAACCAGACCCCCATTTCCCCTCTATATACTATATGAATACACGACTTGGCATCCGGCCTGTATCTCAAATAGTTTTCCACTTGCATTTTTAATTTTTGGTGGATACATAGATACAGATGTGGTGATGTACGTCGACCCACATTTGTCGATTTAAGTGGTTGCCATGGTAACCAGATCATCATTTCCCCTATATATGTCAGGGTTTTCGCCAGAGGAAAAATTTGGAGTCTGAGGGCACGTGTGCCAGAGTTGGGGAGAATGTGAGAGGGGAGAATCCCCCTTTCGCGTTGGCAGGAATTTTTGGAAAAAAAGTCACTAAATAATGGCATAGGAGAGTACCTGAAATGTTCCATCCACTTTCTGCTGCTTCTTTACCTCCGAATTTTACTGGATAAGAAATACACTGCTGCCAAAGACATTTATTTCAGCTCACAAAGCCAGACATATGGTGAATTTACTGAAATCAGCCCACAAAACTCGTCTATTTGAACACTTTCTGTAATAATGGCGAACTTTTTGCTAAACAAATTTTAGGCCTTTTATAATTGTTACAGCTCAAAAAAGTTTTGTATCATAACCCTGTAAGATGAATGCATGAAGATCACCGGTCTGGGTAAACCAAATGAGACTTCTTGTCCATGGCCATGTGTTTGCCTGTTGGCTATGGGTTAAACCATTGCAATGCACGGGCTGGAAATCATCGACATAAGAATTATCATTGTTAATAGATTGATTGGTTGATTTAGCAATATTTTGCCTACATATATGCCGGCGAAAATATGAATGTAATCGGTTACGCCGATATCTGTCCCACCGCCCCCTAGAACCACATTCGACAGGTATTATTAGGGGAACATCCTCACAGACCTACACTTAACTTACTTCATCTGGATGGACACCTCTTATGCGCAATTCTGTGTCATTTTAAGATTGAATCTGGAATCCTATCTTCTTAAGTTACTACCTTTTTTGTCAAATGCGAATACACATAAGTTTGCAAGACATGAGCGCAGACCTCACGGAGAGCAGTTTTGTCGACTACAGGTTCGGTTGTTGAGTTTGGGTGATGGACTCAGGGCTTCGGCGAATGTCATCTTGGGGTTGCGATAAATGTCAGAATTTTGAAATGACACTCTGAGTCCATCTAGATGGAGTACATGTAACTGTGTCAGTGCGTCCTTTGCATGATGACAGGTGACACCATTGTGAAACACAGTGACAGATTCAAGAACAGGACTAATGTCCATGAAGTAGTAGATACACAGGAGTTCAGAGAGTTTGCAGATTGGTTAGTTTGGTGATTTAACTGCTTATTACTGTCAACATATCTGTAAAAGGATTCAGGTGTTCGACTGGCGATTTAAAAGTTTTCTTTTCGTTCCTTTTCTGTATGTTTGAGGGGGAATTTTTGATAGAATTGGCAGGGGAATGGGTCCGTTTACACAACGCAAAATAGACCTAGTGGAAATGCTTTATACTATATAAATTCACGTGACTTCGTGTCTGGGCTATAATCGTTTTCTATATTCAGTTTTGATTCTTCATGGATACTTAGATATAGATGAGGCAGTGTTTCACAACTCACATTTGGCAATTTTCACGATTGCCATAGTAATCAGATATATACATATATTACATATATATATAAATATATATGATTTTGTGTCTGGTTCACAACTCCAATTGTTTTCCATGTGCAGTTTTAATTTTTGGCAGATGTATGGATGCAGATGTGCTCTGTGTGTCACAATTCACTTTTTAAGCAGCTCACCATTTATACACTGTATTAATAGATTTGACTTGGTGTCCGGGCTACAACTCCAGTTGTTTTCCCTGTACGGTTTTAATTTTTTAGTGGATACGTAGACACACTGATGATGAGATGTTGCGATTAACATTTGTCCATTTCCATGGTTGTCATAGTAACCAGATTGCTATTTCCCATATGTATGCTTTATAGTTGGATGTGAACTTGCGTCCAGGACATATTTAGGTTTAATTCTTGGTGGATACTTATACAGATAAGACAATGTGTCATGACTCACATTTGTCCATTTTCACAGTTGCCATTACTTTCTCTCACAGTTTATGCTTAATAATTACCTCTATGTTGCTGCTAGTATTTGTTTACTAATAAATGAATTTCAAATGAATGTGATTGGTCGAGCATATATTGTGTTCACCTGAACTCTTCTTCCTGCTGGGCATTAGCTGATGACTAATACCAGGGTTTGTTCAACTTTTGTCATCAGTAGCCTGACATCTGTTATTGTCGTGCTAATTCTTTAGTTGCCTGAAGTTATGTCAGTTTAGACAAAAATCTGTGCGGCTTTATGTCGTGAGGAAGTTGACATAATAGAGACTGAAACATCTGTAGCTTACATGTACATACAGGTAAAACTGGTGGCCATGACATGTATATCTATGTCGATGTACTGTTATTCTTCAGCCTTCCTGCATGTTTGCAAGGTGTTCAATTATTCAGGCATATTTTGAGGGCATTATTCTGTGTAGGCAAATAAAATCATATGTTTTGTGAAGCCATGAAGTTGGCCTGCAACCCAACCAATATAGTTTTGTCCCCATGGTTTAATTGAAAAAGTGTTTGATTGTACTGAAAGTTTCTGTTCTCTATGCAGAAAGGTTGAGGGATTTGCTAGGGTACATGTATATACAGGACTGCATGATTTGTGAAAGGTAAAATATATGATTCCCAAATGAGAGCTGTCTTACAGCTTTGTAGGAGAACGACTGTCAGAGGACAAACCTGGATCCCATCAATCACAATCCAGTGAAACGTTCATGACGGAGCACATCATGCACCCAGGTTGTCTGTGTATAGATATTTAAATGATAGGTGTTTAATTTCCCTGATAACAGTTCAGTCTGTGCTGTACATGTACCTGTACATTGTGTTTCCTGTGCCTGCCTTCAGTGTGAATGCTGCACCTTTAACAAGTCTGGGTACAAATAACTAACGTACAGCAGAGTAGGAGAATGACACTAGGGGCACAACATGTTGTTGTGTTTTTCTCACAGAGACAGTTGGAAAGCTAAATTCCCACTCTTTGTTTAACATATTTATAGTCTTCTGGCTACCTGTGCAGACAGTCACAATTTGTATGCCCTCATTGGGCTTTGTAGGGTCGTGTTAGATTTTTCACAATTTACATTTTTCTCTAAAATCAAATTTTAGAAGATGCATAAATTGAATTCAACCATGACTTTTGAAATACTATATGCATTATAATTTAGATAAAACTGGAATCTGAAATCGACGCAAAGAAACAGTTATACATTCAGTTTGCTCTGTAAAGGTCATAAGAAAGAAAATGTTCATGTACATATATTCAGTTTTCTATGATTATTTCTTTAACCACATGTTTACAGAGGATGTATACATTAATTTGGATTTTTCTTATTGGTGATTGGCGGAATAGAGTTACCAGAGATAGTTAAATGCTGTTAAACATTTGCCTCCGTTTCAGGTGACATCCAAGTTCTCAGTATCAAGTGGTCCTTGTACTCAGACATATGTGTTATACATTTATAATTGACACATTTTTTCACCTGTTGACTCAGTATCCTGTATGACTTGTTTAACCATTGTATTTTTTTGCTATCAATCTTCTATCCTCATGACATGTAAGTGTATTTGTAGCATATGTGCTTTTGGGTAGGGTATTTTATTTGTTCTTAATAAATTAACTCGAATGTGACTCATAGTCCAATGTGAAATCAATATTATGATACACATAATCTTAAAGGGACATGATCGCCCAAATAGTAGGTATTTTAGCATTATTACAGAATGTCAATGAGTATTAGGTATTTTTCTCAAGAAGTAAAAGTTACAAGCTGTTCGTTAATCCCAGTCCCAGCATTGTATGTTAAGTGAATGTTTAAAAATAACAAAAAAGAAAAAAATGGAATTTGGAAAGTCTGCCAGAATATTTAAATGAAGGGCTGTCAGTTCAGTGGAACTGGAGCATGCCCACAGTGCTTGGTAAACTTCATATGTAAACAAACATGGCTGATGACACGCATAAGAGAAGAGCTAACATCAGCCAGAAAGAGGTTTAAAAGAGAGCTGAGCAGGTTGACACCATCAAGTCTAGAGTTGTAATTGGTGGTCAGTTGTAGCAAAACTACACTGCTAATTAGGTGGGTGCAGTTGTTGTTGTGCCGGTGTTAAATGTCGAACATGGCCCACCCTCTCAGTGTTAAATTTGAATAACAACAGAACTTGTCTGGGCTCGTACAAGCTACATATTCAAAGAATATATTTTATTTCAGTGTGACTGATTTAGTTTATGAACAAACTTCAAAACTTCATTAAGATGTCGCAATCAGAATTTGTTGAAAAATCCAAATTTTGAGTGACCGTGTGTCGTTAATTGATGCTAAGAGATGAGGTTGGGACTTTGTACTACATTGAACAGTGACTAGACTTAATATCAGTGGGCAAATACAACCATTAATCATAAATGGGTGTGAAAGTGGGCGAGGAAACCCTTCACAAAACATAAAACTATGCAACAGAAAGTCATAAGAAAAAAAAAACTTCCAAGCTGAAATGGACATACCATATATGTGAAACAGAGAGGTAATTATTTGACGTACCTGTGAGAGCATTCCAGAGTCGTGTGTTTACTCAGGCATTTTTTGCTGACACAGGTGTAAGACAGACCGCGATACCTGACTTGACATTGCTGGGTGTGTGTACACACATATATATATATATATACGTAGGGCCATAAAGGTTTTTACACGTCATGTTTTAGACGCAGAACTGCTAAAAGTGTCCAGGAAGTACTTTTTGACCAATGAAATCCACACAGTTCTTTATTACCTTATTTCCTATGTTTCTTTTACAAGCAGTTCCGCTTCGTGTTGAAACCTTGTGCTGATTGAACCTGACATTTTAGGCTTTTGTTTTTTGCACGGTCTTCATTTGCTGCCTTTTTTCACCTCTGCTGTCTGAAATGCACTTTATATTTTTTTTCTATTTCTTTGTCTGCTGAGGTGAACTTCATATTTCTGTCTGTTGAGGTGTACTTTGTATCTATCTAATTCTCTGTCTGTTAAGGTGTACTTTATATCTGTCTGATTCTCTGTCTGTTAAGGTTTACTTTATATCTGTTATGGTGTACTTTATATCTATCTGATTCTCTGTCTGTTAAGGTGTACTTTATATCTACATTGTATCTAATTCTCTGTTTGTTGAGGTGTACTTTATATCTGTCTAATTCTCTCTCTGTTTATGTGTACTTTATATCTATCTAATTCTCTATCTGTTGAGGTATACTTTATATCTATCTAATTCTTTGTCTGTTAACATGTACTATATATCTGTGTAGTTCTCTGTCTGTTGAGTTGTACTTTATATCTGTCTATGGAGTTGAACTTAATTGGCCAGTCTAATTCTCTGTTATGCACATAGTGTTTCTTGGAAATGCTGAACTTACATTTAAGCGTCATAGAGTGTCAAAAATGGATTTAGTTTATTTGATCAGATCAAACATGAATGTGCATTGTCACCTGCAAAATACACTTATTAGGCACGATACAGGGTTTGGGTTCCCTTGGGCCTTTTCACACATTTTGAAATTATTTTCTATCATCCAATAATATACATAAGATACATGCTTTCATAATGTTTCAGAGTTTGACAAAACGGCAGCACGATCAACAAGAGGCAATCTGGGAGCTGCTTCAAACAGAAGTTCAGTATATCAAGTCTCTCAAAGTTATCACCGATGTAAGTCACTCATTGTTCACTGCTTCAAACAGAAGTTCAGTATATCAAGTCTCTCACAGTTATCACCAATGAAAGTCACTCATTGTTCACTGCTTTCAAACAGAAGTTCAGTATATCAAGTCTCTCACAGTTATCACCCATATAAGTCACTCATTATTCACTGCCTAAGCCACTCATTGTTTACTGCTTTCAAACAGAAGTTCAGTACATCAAGTCCTTCAAAGCCATCACTGATGTAAGTTATTCAAAGTTCACTGCTTCAAACAGAAGTGCAGTGACTGCCCATTTCTTCCATCATGACTGTTCAGTACTTGCCAACTATAGGCTGTGTTTCTGTGATGTTTCAGCTCTTTATCTCAGTCTTGTTAAATCTACAACAAGAGGTGGTTTTAAACGAGGTGAGTGGTTTTGTTAATCACTTGGAAATCTCTTATGGATATGATTTAAATATAGGTTTCAGGCCTTTCTCGGTAAAGTGATGTTGGGAGATATAATTTTGTTAAAGTACATGTTTGTGTGAAAAGGCTTTGGATTAACACAAGCATTGGATATTGTAAGTAGTACTTGTTGCTTTACAGGGTACCCCAACAAGATATGCCGTGGTTACTTTTCAGTACGTGAACCCCCAGATCTTGATTTCACAGAAGTCAAATAAAAGTGAAATGAAACTGAATATGTTATTAATGAGCATTAATGATTATTTTGCTGTTTCAGATTGAGACGGAAAAATTGTTCAGCAATATAAATCAGATTTACTTAGCCAACTGTAAATTCTGGAAGGAACATTTTCTGATAGTTTTAGAAAGCACAAGGGAAACTAGGAAACCTCTAGATCCATCGCTGATGAAAGATGGCTTTAAAAAGGTGAGAAATGTGTTTATTTTCTACCCTGATTCTTTTAATTTTGTGGACAGATATTTGTTCCGCTGAAGGCAAAAAATTGCATTTGTCTACCAGTTATTCAGGAAAGAAAAGATAAGATATAGATGTGTTGTTCATTGAATTTTAAAACGGTGGGAGAAAAACTCCATATTTCTGTTACAGTTACGTGTATATTGGCTAAATTGGCAATCCAGAAGTTCCAACAAGTAGGAGAATTGGGTTGTAGACATGTTATGTCTAAGCTGTCATATATAGAGCAATACACCCTTTGCAACAGAAAACCTTGTGCAGATTAATTCAAGTCAATGATTTAGACCTGGAATTATGCTGTGTGATTTTACTGGGCACTATTTCACATGCTTCTTAGCTGCTAATCCAGTTGCCCTGCTGCCAGTCTTCTAGAAATACGTCTTCTGTAAATATTATCTATTACTCAAGCAAGTCTCTTTTTTTTCAAACCAACATGTATCCAGTGTATGCCATTGAAGACCTGATGCTGAGAATTGTGTCCCTGTTTTCAGGAAGGAAAATATTGCCTTGTTACTTGTTATTAAATTGAAGATATTAATTTTTCTCTGTAGGAGCTCATTTATAATTACCCATGGCTGCAATACTGTCTGTCTGTGTTACATGTCATGTGCTTTTGGTTGTGTTACAGTTTGCTGATCACTTCAAACCCTACACCAAGTACTGCCTAGAACAAAAACCCTGCCTGGACTACATGAAGGCAAGGTATAAGGACAATGATCTCTTCAAAGCCTTTGTTGTGGTGAGTACAGTCTGCTAGAAAATGCTTAGTGACACTTTTGCTTGGCCCATTTTGTTGATCAGAATTAACTGTTCAAATGAATATAACACACACCTTTCTTGATATTGTCATAGCTAGCAAGTAAAATCAAATGGGCCGTCATGGCCAAGGGGGTTGGCATGCCAGTGCTGCGTAATGACCAAGGTGCCACTTATCAGTGTTATCGCCGTGAGTTCAAGTCCAAGTACTTCCTCACCAGCTGTACTTGGGAATGTCTGCCAGTAACTATCGGTTGTGGATTTTCCCCATGCTCTGCCCCTTTTCTCCGACGATAATGCTGGCTTGCAATAAGTGAAATATTCTTTAGTACTTTGTAAAACAACAATCAAATAAATAAATAAATAACGTCAAACAACAGTTCAAAGTTAGGACTTTGTGAGGTGTTGTGATAATTGCCTTTTGGCAACCAAGCTAAGTGCCAGTTTTTAAAAGGCTTTAAAGTAATTAAATGATGGATAACTTTTGGAGACCTTTTTTTTTGTTCACATGGTCAAGTTGTTGTTTGTGTGTTACAGTGGGCAGAAGCCCAGAAGCAGTGCAACAGACTAAAGCTGACAGATTTACTGGTCAAACCAATGCAGCGTCTGACAAAGTATTCCCTCCTACTGCAAGCTGTTCTCAGGAAGACAGAGGATGACAAGCAACGCAGAGCCATCCTAGAAATGGTGAGTTATCGGAACTGTAAATGGTAAGCAGTGCAGAGCCATCATAGTCATGGTGAGTTATTACAGAACTACTGACGTGACTGAACAGGGGAGCTCAAGAAAATTTAATAGATGAATTTTTATGAACCTTAGACGTTTATGAAAGTACTATTTGTCCCTCTGGGACAGGGCGAGACATGGGTCACCAGTGAAGTGATGTCAGTAAAAGTTACCTAAAATTTCTGACAAGTCACATGGCACAGTTGTACTTTTTTTACCTTCATCGATAATTGAGTTTGAACTCAAAAATCCTCTACTCTAAATGATGAGTTATTTCAGGGATACTGAACCGTAAATGGTGACCAATGCTGAGCCTTCATGAAAATGGTGGGTTGTATCAGAGCTACTGAACTAGCCAAAGCATGGCCTGAAATGAAAATCAGATAAAAAAACTGAACCTTAGCCGAAAGTCACAGATACAAAAAATGTGGATCACTTTGTGTCTCATTATGAATCGTAATGCTTTTTGTTACCAGGGAAATGTGGCTTGTTCTGTGTCTCATAAATCGTTATGCTTTTTATCGCCTCACAGATAGGAAATGTGGACCGCTTTGTGTCTCATGTGAATGGTGAGCTGAAGAAATGCCATGAGCAGGAGCGGCTGGGGGCCATCATCAGTAAGATAGAGTCCTACGACGCTGTGGAGCCGCCCAACGATGAGTGCAAAGAGGTGAATAAAAACAGACTGTTTCACTGTAAAACATAATGCCTGCTCCACAAACCAGTTGTAGGCGAGTTAATTGCATCTACCATAGCAAACTGCATTTTTAAGGTGTGTCACATCGGGAGCTTGGCCTAGGATAGCTCTGTGTGTGAGGACCCAGCTGTGGGTTCCTGGTAGTGTACCAGTAGCCTGCTGTTGGTTTGCCAGTGGTGCATGTGTGGAATGGACATGGGCAGGATACAGATAGTAGTGGACAGTCTGGTTGACAGATAAACCAGAAGGTTTTGGCTCTATAAATGTTCTGTGATGTCATATTGATGCTGTTGGTACTAAGGCCACATTGTGATGATGGCTCTGTTTTTGTGTAACGTTGTGTTACCCATGTTTTGGGTGTCTGATGACAGCTGTATTTGTGTATGTGTAGGTGATCCAGCAGTACAGTGAGCTGAACCTGTGGGACCCCATGCCAGGCTGTAGCGCTCAACAACCCCGCTGTGTCATCATACAGTCTGGTCTCAAGCTTAAGGATGCACAGATGAGGGTAAGTACTGGCTCTGTTATTTTGTGACAAAAATCCTCTTGCTTTTGTTTGTCCTCTTCTTGGATGTGTTGTATATGTAAGAGTTGCTGATGTAAGAGTTATGTTTCTGTGGCTGTAAAGACATTTGTAATTGTGATCATTGATAATGTTGACATGGTTTTTATGTGTATATGTGGAACACATCTTACTATTTATGTGGAATATATCTTACAATTTATGTGGAATACATCTTACAAGATATGTGGAATACATCTTACAAGATATGTGGAATACATCTTACAATATATGTGGAATACATCTTACAGTTTATGTGGACTACATCTTACAATTTATTGCACATATACATGTAAACACTGTGCTCAATATTTCCTCGGACATGTTGCAACAAAATGTGACACACAAATTGTGAGGAAAACATACAATTTAGCATTGTGCCATTCTAGGGCCTCTTTAGCCTGTTATTTCACAGGTGCGTGTGAACAGGTTGTCTTGGCCAAGGAAGCAGGGACGGTTTGTTGGGTTCTTGGCGAAGGACTGTGGTTTACTCTGGCTGCCATTGATTGAGGGGAAAGTTTGTGAGCACATGTAATAAATCCACGTAAATGATTCTATCTGCAGGTGGATGTGGAGTGCATGTTGTTCACTGACCTGCTGCTGCTGTGTAAGGCCAGCAAGAGGATGGACAAGTTCAAGGTCATCAAACCTCCCATGAGAGTGGACAAAATAGTCGTCCAGGAGCTCAAGGACAAAGGTCAGGCTGATGATACGAGTCTAAAGGCTTAGCTTTGTAGTTGGGTGCTCTGGAGTTTTGTTAATGAAGCCCATGTGAGTTTCACATTCAACCAGTGTATTGGTGGTGGTGTTGTATGTTGATTTAGCCCTATGCAGATCATTTTCATTCCCACCCGGGCTCTACCAGGTTCCTTCCCATTAACTGTTGCCGTATAAGTGAAATATTCTGGAGTAAAGAGTAAAACATCAGTGAGAAAATAAATTTGTTAAGGGAGGCAACTTTATCACTTTCCCATACCTTATGAATTTTATTTCATTGAGTGTATACAGGATTTAACGTAAAATTTGAGCAGTCTTCATTTTGAGCTCTCTCATTGCACTGACATTTCCGTGTTTCTTCATGGCAGGAAGCTTCTTGCTGCTGTACCTAAATGAGTATCGTGTACCAGTCTCAGCATTCACCTTCCATGGAGACAACGCCTCAATACGGGTCTGGATTGAACACATTAAAAAAGCTCAGGTATGTCATGTTCATGTTAGGAGCACTACACTCAGACCCTTGAACACAGCACCATGTTGAAATAGTCAGGCCACATATACACAGCACTGTGATTGAATCCCTATATAAATCACCATATAATCTAATCCATGTGCACAGCACTACACAGTCAGACCTGTATACAAAACAATATACAGTATACTATAATATATATTCAGATCTGCATATACACAGGACTACGATCAGCTCTGCATATATACAGAACTATAGTCAAATTCACATCCTCACAGGACAATTATCAAATCAATTCAGGTCGGGTCAAACCAAAGGCTTTAAAAATGGTACTTTTTTGCTGCCTCACTTGGCACTTTGCACTAAGAGGCTAGAACAAGGAAACAGGACTAGTTGACCCAGTCTCCGTATAATGTGACTGAGTGGGGTGTCATGTCCGTTGTCTTTGGCATGATGTTTCAGTGACGGCAACGTAAACACATTATATACATTGTTAACTCCCCAGTGTCTTCTAGCTGAGAAATTGTTGGGTAGGATACAAAATCAAGCATACTATCGTACATAATAATCAAATCTGAATACACACCAATGTAGTTAAACTCTGTGTAATACGGTAGTCATGATGCTCTAATGCTAATAATAATTTTACACCTTGTAGGATTTATACAATGAAGCCAAGATGGCCTCCGTGCGAGGTGGAGACGCGTTGTTTTCCTCAGACGCTTCCACGACGTCGCCCAACAGCCCTAGCTCCTTCTTGGGAGAGAGTGTGGATGGGAGCACTTTCATCCATCCTCACAGTGTGGAGGCCTCGATGTCAGAGTTTCCCCACGCCATGCGACCACGAGCATACACGGTTGGGGCTCAGGACCAAGACGAGGATGAGGATGAGGTAGACAGCACCCCTTCCAGTCACACGTTACCTCGTGAGGTTGTTCTCACAGAACACAAATTTCAGCATTCAGCCTCAGCACCTGTGGAGAGCAGTGGGTCAAATGACAGTGCTGAGGAGAAACCTCAGGACACAGGTAGCCCTAAACACAGACACAGAGTGAAAAAACATTCCCTGTCCTTACCACTGGGGTCTGTACACCCGGACGATGTCAACGTGGAACTGGTTGAGAACGTGTTTCCTTCGACAACGGCAGATGAGGAGGCAGCTAGGTTAAAGTTACATCAGCGCCGGACGTCGCGCACGGAACGTCGGTACCACACCGCTGACGCGATACGGGAAATGGAGCGACGCGACGAAGACAAGGACAACAGCATTCATAAACGTTTGTCCTGGAATTTAGGCATGGTGGACATTAAATTAGAGGAAAAACGTGATGGTTTGAAAAACAAAGCATTTAGTAGTGACTCCTTGAGGAGTGTACACAGCTCAAGTGGTGTTAGCTCCACTGGCTCTCTTCACCTCAGTCCCGAAAGTGAAATCTCCGAAGAGTCAGAGACAAACTCTGTGAAAGCCAGCCCGGCGATGGGCCACAGTATGAACACCAGCACAGACAGCCCTATGAATCTGTCTCTGGAGATACCCGGAGACACCGCCGATTCTGAGAATCCTGCTCCCGCGGAAATGGAGGAGAGCAAACTCAGCCCCGAGGACAAGCATTCTAAGTCTAAATCCACATCAGACATTGCTAACTTGATGGGCGAGTTGACAACCAGTCAGCTCAAAGACGGAATTTCCTCCGTAGAATTACCGAGGATTGGTGTTCACTCCAAGAAGCTCAGTTACTCTCAGATGTTAATGGTGAAGAAACAATTACTGCTCAACTCGGACCTGGAAGCCTCGTAAGTATTATTCATCTGTCAAATTAATCTCCAAGTGAATGCAGAGTACATAAATATTATACAACGTGCTAGTGGGATTCTTAGTGGCAAGAATCTAGTGATGAGCCCTTGACCAATAAAGATGACATGCTCAAAGCAAGCTCGTAGTAGTTCTACTGCAGCTTTTAGTCAGGATTTTCATGTAACCAGCACTTTGCAAAGTCTGTGCTTTTCTCCAACTTTAAGCCTGACTGTAATTAAATTAAGAAAATATTCTTGGTGCACAGTGCACAGTAAAACCTTATTCAAGTAACAAAGAAAGAAATCTAATGTGCTTGCAGTATTTAAGATGCCCAGTGTGTGAGTGTCCCTTTACCATTGGCTTTTAAGCCACCAAGTGTGTTGATGCCCCTCCAAACCACATTAAAATCATAAATGCGAGAAGTTGAACATTAAGTGCAAATACACTTGAGTGTGTTGCTGAAAAGCTTAATCAAATGTAACTAATGAGAAAGTTGTTGTGTACCTCAAATTTTTGAGGTGTTTCTTACCACATGTGGTAAATACATGCTAAAATTGTGATTTCTTGCTGCATAGTTTTTGCCTGTGCAAGAAAGATATATTTATATTTATATATTTATTTGTCTGTTTTTTGTAACGTCTGTTTCAAATATTGACAAATAGAGATCAAGTTTTGCTTGAATGTTCATTTTGTTAAATTAACTATTTTAATTGGATTTTTGGTTTCTTTGCTAAAACTGATTAAAATATTGCCTGATTTTGATCAAATGCTGTGTGCATATATTCATTCTGTGGCCCCTCTGATCAAGTTCGAAAAATGCAAAAAGGTGCCAACTTTCACAAAAGTTCAGAAATCTGTTTTTAATGACTTCATGAATGTCTCCTTATTATGCTACAACCCAGAAAACATCTTTTACACACTTTTTCACGCATTTTCAAACTTCATCTTGGGATGTAAGTTCTCAGTACTCATATTCACTTGTTTTGGGTTTGTGTTTTTTCACAGTGAGGTGTGATGAAGACAGGGCTGCAGCTGGATTCTGCCCCTCCCCCAGGGACAAGAGTGTGACCTTATGGCAGGGTCACTTGTTCATCAGAATATGGTGCTTCAGTACTGATCTACTAGAATATTTGTATATAAGAACAATTGACATTTCAACGCTGATGGCACCCATCCATGGCAATGTACAGTAAAAGGAAAGGCCTGACTGTCTGGAGACAACAGTGATATCCCACTCAGCTTAAGGGCCGGGTCACTGCAAGATTAAAAAGGATATGCTTGATCCATGTATTTGATGCAGAAATTTAAATAACTTTTTGAAGTCAAGAGTTTTGAGATGAGCTCTCTTTAATCAGTTGAAACCAGTTCCAGGTCTTACATGTGAGTTTTTGTAAAAACCAAGCTGCTGATGCTACTAACATCACTTTTGAGAAACTGTGGTTGAATTCTTTCATAACGCAAAAACATACGGTGTTTTACAGTGTATGTAAGTGCAAGGAATTTCAGAACTGAAATACTGATACAGCTTAACAACAACAAATCACCCCATCCCTAAAACCCAACATGTGACCTAGGTGTTGAAACTACCGTCCAATAGTGCCGATCTTCAGTTGTGGGGACTGCTAGAAAATGTCACATTTGAGAACACCAGATCCACATCACTGTAGCCTTTACAGAACATTACAGATAACATATGAGAAGAATGAATATTGCAATGTGCAGTTGAACGGACACAACAGAAATTTGATACTTAAATTGCTAATATTTAGATGATATCATAGTACATGATGAAAACCTTTTTTTTTTCTTTTTTATTTTGGACGCATTTACCTATATGTTGCAACTTGCTCTGAATGAATCTTGTATCATCTTAATTCCCCAGACTGGGTTTGAACACTCATTGTCCTGTATGTATTTATCTGACAAAAGTCATATCCAAGATGTAGCAGTCAAGTCCCAAATTTTGGGTTATATTGTGGCAAATTGTTCGTCAGAAGAGAGACTTTTTTTCTCTGCATTAGCAAGAGATTAAGTCTTGTATCCAAAGCCCACACACCAAAACAATCAGTCTTGATATTACCACAGTTTGTAACTAATGCACAATCTTGCCATATAGTTGCCACACTTAATGATGCCGTTTTAAGATTTCAAGATCACAAGAAAACACATATAGTTTGTGTTTTACATGTTCCTGTGTACAGTTTAAGGCTATACTGTGTCTTACATGATCACATAAGGTGATGTTAAGCGGACAAACTACATGTACTACATTTGACCCAAACTGTTGGATGAGGATAATGGCTATCACACCTGTAAGGGTCACTAGTAACGTGAAAGATGAGTATGTGGTACAGAGATAATGTTTATAACCAACAGTAATTATTTTTTCCCTTCTTTCATTGTCCTCATAATACAGCAATAATAATTTATCGCCTGTCATTGCCCACGTTGGAATCTCAGATAGAAAGTCAAATCATATTAACTCGTAGATTTAAATAGATTTACACGTACCGTAATTGTCAGGAACGTTCACACAATGTATGATGTGTACAAGCACATGATGAACTACTGAGACATGTTTGATCTTAGGGTCAATTTTTAACCATCGTTAAACCAGCTGAACAATTGTTAAACCGATGAGAGAAAATGTGTCTTTGTGCCACTAACTGATTCAGTGCATTTCAACAGTGTCAATTAAACATGGGATATGACAAATTCATATTGAGAAGTTATGAGCCACGAATTGATAGCGGTACGAAATTGTACATCATTCATCTTTATTATGATTTTATATGAAGTGAAGAAAGTCTTTTGTATATGAGCGATCTACAAAACCTTTGCAAAATATAACAGAGGTGTGTGCAGTTCAGTGTACATTGTGTGGCTTGTATATTATTTATGGTAATTGCCGACCAAATCTGCCAGAAATGCAGTTTGTTCTGTTTCGTTTTTCTCTTATTCAAAAAACTGGGTGATATTCGAACAGTGCCTGTTTTATGTCTCATTTGTACTTCCACTTGTAAAAACTTTGTACATACATTTGTAGCATATTTTTTCCTTGTAATATAGACTTCCAAGTCATTCCATAGAAATTTTTTATTCATGCATATGCAGAATGTTTTAGACGTTTTTATGTATATTTTGACTTCAGATTTGACAGCTTCCTTTGATAGCTAGTTAGCTACATACAGCTAACCATCTGCCAGGCACATGGACTTAAAACAAGCCTGCCATTCTCATATCCTGCCAATTTATAAACTTTTTGTTCTCTGATTTCTGCTAGGTAACACTTACAAAACCATGGAAACAACCCTGGAAGCTTCTGGGATAAGCTAACTTAAGGTTTCTTATTAACAGATTCTCATGTGAATAATAGCACCATCATTAGGGTCAAGTTTTGCCACCAGGTTTTCCAGCGTTACGGAATACGATTGTAAATACATGTCATAAAAATCAATCAGGAAGTCAAAACTTCCCTGATCTCATAATAGGGTTCTGCGGACCTCTACAAAGGGAAGCAAACCATGCAACTCATGTAACAGCCCTCTTCCTGTACGAATATCAGTACCATTTATTTCAATTACAAAATATGTCATTATGAATAATCATGGTTGAAACTGCCATTGAGGTACATGTTGGTGGAGGGCCCTGCTGTTTGTCAATTATAAGTTTTGTTTTCCGTTGAAGAGGGCCGCAGGACCCTGTTGCACCCACAGAATTCCTGCTCACAGTTTGATCAGTTGTTATTTTTCCCCTGTAGAAGCCCACTCACAGCCTACAACTTCAGTAATGTACATCTTGTGAATTTTGAAGTAAATGAATGTTTGCTGGCCAAGTTGATAAGAATAATATGAGAGAGTACAAGCAGTTGACCGTTGAGGACGTGGGCTCCAATCCAGCTCCAGCTAGTTTCACTGCCAAGGTATAACAGAAGCTGCTGTCGATTTGTAACAGAATTATAAAGTTATCCACAGTTCTGTCAGATCCTTTAAATGCCATTATTGCCACAACACAACTGCAATAATTTAGACTTTTGCGCTGAGTCATAAACAGTTACTCTAAATGCCATGAAATTATGCTAAAATGCATGTATGGTCAGATCCAGGATTTGACTTCAGAGAGTTTGAAATACTGTGTCACTTTTATACTGCTTGCTCAATCAAGAAAACATCATTTACAAAAGAATGAATGATTGTGGCTGTATTACGCCATGTTAACACTGTTTCAGCTGCGCAATGCAAAACAGAGGCCACCTTCACAAAACTATTTACATGTAAGTCGTATTTCTCATAATAGATGGGCACATTAACTGTGCCCATGAGTGATCATGAAGTGTAACACAGAGTGTAACACTTTTGCACACATAGATGACTCAGGACTTTATTTTAACAGTTGTCCGGTGGTGGTCAGAGACAACCAAATTTTCCTGCAGGCAACCATGAATGCTTGTCTCGCCGGTGGGACAAGTTTAAAATGCATCTGATGATAAACCAAACCTAAGAAGTGATCCAACTGCAGCCAAAATGTGTTTCCATTCACTAAAGCGGTGTTGTGCCTGCCCCCTGTCAAAACCAACCTGTCCTGAATGAAATTAATGCCAAGTTGGGAAATCATAAACCTGGCAGCGAAAAGATATCAAATACCAAATTTTTTTTCGGGCAACATGAAAGACAGGTATTTTCAGTTCTTAAAATTGAGGCCTGGATGTACTTCATCAATGAAACTGTCTCCAACATAAAATGTATGTGAATAACATTACTGCACGTGTTCTCTTGTAAGGACTTCATGCAGGCAGGAGATTCTCCCTCTTTGGAAGGTGTTTCTCTCTTTGTATACCAGTACAAAAACGTTCTCGGTTTAACTTAGAAGTACTTAAAATGACAGTGATGAGGTCTGTGAGGTAGTTTCCTCTTTTTTGTGTCTTCATCCCAGCACGTCTGTCTCATAACTGTATACATGTATTTGTCAGTTTATTGTACCACAGTGTGGTTGAACTATAGCCAGAGTGGTATTCCTAACCTATTAGGTTGTAATCGTATGCTTTAATCTGTTATTTAATGATTACGTATACTGACTTTGTCATTTCCTGTTCCAGGCTAAGCTGATTCTTTCACTGGAACCTCTTCAAAGACATTGTGTCAGTTTCTGGTACATGTATAATTATATGCCAGAGAACCGCTGCTAGTGTGCTGCTTACCAGTTTTTCTTCTATTTGGTCTGAAACTCTTTGTTTCTTGTCCTGCGCTGATTTCATTGCAACAATGACTTATTCATAACTTCAACTTTGTAACACCTTGCTTTTATCTATGCGTCTAACTTGTTGAACAATCACAGCCTAGATATATAGATCTAAATCCGTTCTCTTCAGTGGACTAGTTCATTAGGAGGGCATAGATCAAGCTGGCATAAGCTCAGCACACATTACGTGTACTTGAAGAGTTTGAAATTACTCCGCATAACACAGCAGTTGTGTCATTAGGGCCTAGTTACCGTAACAGATTTTTGTAGAGATGCTTTCATATACTGTATGTACTTCATGTATGCCAACGTGTTCATGCCAGACAGCAACATTTAAGAAATTGTCTATATTTTTATATGCCAAAGTTTAATTTGGGCAGGTTCTAGTTCATACAGTGTACAGGTTTATGTAGATCATGAATTCAGGATTCACAGATACTACAACTCCAGGCCCTTTCACCCACTTTCCATGTCACCGAAATGGAAACTAATAAAAAAATCCTTAATTACTTGCCATAGCTATGTGGATTTTGTTCTTCCTGCTGTTGATTGTTTTAGTGGCATTCAACATTATTTATGTCATATTATTAAAGATGGCATCGCCCTGTCTCAAGCCTGGACCTCACGGATTCGAATCTAGTTCTTGCTGCATTGGCTGCAGTTTGGGTCAGGTGGTTTGATGGTACCAAGTGAAGGTTGTTGGTTTACTCCATGGTAAAACTTACTGCTGTCGTATGTAACCTGTCTACTAATTGTAGGTTTCCCTCGGGCTCTGCCCGGTTTCCTCCAACCACAGTGCTGGCTGCCATTGTATTAAGTGAAATATTCTTGAGTACGGCATAAAACACCAAAGAAGTAAATACTGGTAAAGAAATGATTGTAAAGTTGTGGGTCACGACTCTGATGCCAGACATGATAGCCCCACCCAAGCGCAGTATTCTGACACAAGGCCAATCGGTACATAGCCTCTTGTTTAGTTCTGAAGATGTGGGTCACAGCTGTGTGACACCCAACGGTTTTTCTAGTCATTTATTTCATGGAACCTCAATATAAAAATTTGTCTAAAACTCAATTTCTCATAGAGGTTACCACAATGAGAGAGTGGCTAGAAAACCTCTGGACACCAGATAGGACAACACTGCCTTATCAGTATTCTGACACATGGCCAACCAGTACATTGCCTCTCTAACTGCAAAGGTGCGTGTGAAATCTGCCATGCTGCAGCATCAAGATGAACACAAAAAAGTTGACACCCACTCAAAGCATTGGTTGTAAAATGGTGACATCTTTATTTACAATGGGTTTGTCACGGATGGACACTCATCAACTGTGTCATTCGCATTTTGCGGTAGAGATGTCCAAGACTAGCTGAGTAAGGCCTTCTTTAAATTGCAACAGAGCTTTGCTGTGAATACTACTGAAAATGTATAAAAGTTCTGCAACTGATCGGTCATGCCCTGGCAATAAGGAACGAATGATCAGGACAGAAATGAAAGAAGGTTAAGGGTCCGCAACATTAAAAAAAAAAACACTTGAAAATACAGGTGGTCAATGAGAGGTCAATCAAATGAAGACTAAACTAAATTTATTCATGATGTCATTCATGTGATGTCATTTTAGTGACGCTGAAGATTCCACTGCAGCATCCTCAGTGTGACATCAGAGTTAGTAGACCGTATACAACGACATCACAAATGAAATCGTTCTGCGCTATATGTTCGACGTTGCGCAACAAAAGACTTATGACATAAAAGTCCTACTTCACAGAAGCGACACTGGTTGGGAGAAAATATGCCAGTGCCCCACTCTCACGATGTCAAATATTGGTCATTTGGATAGTTCTCAGTGCCAGCTGAAAGTCACAGCACTAACAGGACTGACACTCTGTAGCCTGATGTGATACAGTACATCTGAAAATGTGACATCTGTTCAAGCGAACGAAACTGTCTTTCATTCGTGTTCCAATGATCAGTGTGACCCAGTCTGGAGAAGTGTTCACGTCCACTTCTTTTTGCAGGTTACTAAATTCAGAATGTTCACCGATATGAGATGTGACATTGAAATTGTCCACTTTTTCATGCCTGTTGCCAAATACGAAACATCCACTAAGAGGAAAAGTCATATCAAACATGTCAACTTCTTCACGTTAGAAAATTTGAACTTCCCACTGACAGGGAAAAGGCTCACAATATTGGAACACAGCACATGTTCACTACTACCCGAACTTCCAGGAATCTCGGACATCACTGAGGTGAAAGAGATGATCAGATTCCTTGTAATGCTCCTTTAAGATCCTTCCACACTTTGTTCAGTACTGGAAGCTTCGCTTTGTTTTGATGTCATCCAGGATTTGTTGTAATTCGTCGTCTTCAAAGCGGCCTTCTAAGCTGAAAGCAGAAACCAGAGAACAATGCAGTCTTGGTACACTGATTCTCACTACATCAGAGGTCAGAGGTCTTCCCTATACAGAAATGACTCTGGAATCTGTGGGGAGAAATTCAAGTTCAGTTCAAATACATGTAGCTCCTTTCACCCAATAAGCTGTGAGGGCAAAGGAGTTTGTTTTCTGATCAATAGGAGTGTCCATTTTAAGTGTGCAAGGCAGAATTCAGGTCACATGATCATGGAGCATCAATTAAAAAACAAAGTGGGACATGCTGAGAGATTTCATTGGATGACCCAGTTTACACTAGCCTGAGACTAGGTCAAACTGCAGGTTGGAAGATGTCAAGGGACCTTCTATAGCAAAGCGAATAAGAACCCTTGACAATGTTAATGGGCTTGCTACATAGAACTCAATGCACTGGCTTGAAGAGACAGAGAATCGGTAATCTTATCATCACCATCATGAGTTTATGATAAAACAACACTTTGATTCTATAACAAATATCCTGGGTCTACTTCATAAAGCATTCCTAACTTGCACCTGGGGTAACATCCATGACAACAGATAGTTCACATGTATGTCACCCTGATAACTGTGCTTGACACAACATGACAGCTTTGTAAAAAGGGTGCCTGTCCTACAGCATTTCACTCAGTAAGAACACCCTTAAAAATTTGTTTGTTGGGCATAGTGCAATTGGTCCTGCAAACACAGCCTCTACTATAAGCTTTTAATTGGTGTTTTGACAAAAAAATCTTTTTTCACTTTTCTCTGGGTTAATTTCTTAAATTCTCTATCATTTTCATTAGCCAGAATAGAAAAAAAAAAAACCCTTCCAGGTAGGTTGCTTCCAACGACTTTTTAAAGGATGACCTAATCAAGACTATTTCAGTTTTATGGGTGGAAGAAACCACAATTCCAAGATTAACCCAACTGCATTTGGCAAGGATACAATGCCAAACTGTCTCACATCTGACATACAGATTCTCATTTCCAGAGCCATCACATTCTCCCTCCCCAAAGCCAGACCACTTACTGACTTGGTCTCACAGATGCCCTTTCACCTCAAACTGAGGAAACGACCTATTAAGCCTTTTTGTGTGTGTGTGTGTGTGTGTGTTCCAGGCGCTGAGTCCACAACGCTATTTCTGACTTAAGTCAAAATTTAAAACCCCACCGCAGCGCTTAGTTTTTGGTACTGAATGGTGAAATTTTGACACATTTGTCTCATGATAACATTTGTAAGGCAGTAAAAAATTACAAATTTTTACCACCGAAAAAAAAAAAAAATATCTAAAGTCACATTTCATATTTGTCAGAAATGGCTTTGTGGAATCGACCCCTGGTACTTAGTTCCTGGTTTCCAGAACATTCATACACTTGTACATCATATCCGTCATAACACAGATAGGCGCTCTGTTTGTTGTTAAATCGGTTAAACCTATTTATTATTTATACATCAGTAAAATACAAGTATTTCCTTCACTGATAAAAGTGATATCTTCACTAGTTAGATATCACTTTTGTTATTACATTTTGATATTACACTGCTGGTGACCTTGACCCATGATTCAGATGCTGTGATGTCGAAAATGAAACTTTTTGTTTTTATGACGTTCCAACCTGAGCTTGCTTGGCTGACATCATAATACAAGTCTAGTCAACTGCTATAGTCATGCAAGAAGACACGTTGTCATACTAGACGTCACGTACACCGCTACAACGTCCAGTTACTGACAGGTCTTTGAACGCCTGCAGCTAAAAACATTGCTCAAAACTTCTTTAAATATAAAAAATCATGACATTGTTAAAGTATACATAATAAATAGAATATTGCACAGTGATCATTGAATACCATAAATACTCCAGATTTGCCAGGAACATGGCACCGGGGCAGGGTTTACTCCCAACTCAAGCCAAAGTACACTACAACTGGTGATTACCCCTTGACTGAACACCCCCACAATCAGCATTACTGTGTATTTAGGTCAAAGAAGGGCAGCTAACTCCTGCATTCAAACCAAGTGCCCTGGCTTGTATTTTTTGGCCAGTGAAACAAAAGACTGTTAGCTGGTTAGTCAAAAGCCTTCCAAGTCAATGAAAAGAATCCTGTTTTATTTAAGTCACAACGAAAACATATGTGCCAATAAAAACATATGAACGTGCACTGTATGTAGGTTGGTTTTCTCTAAGCTCTATCCAGTTTCCTTCAGCCCTAAAACAGATTACCGTCCTCCAAATGAAAAGTTAAAGAACGAAAGTGTATAACAGTCAATTACCTGGGTATTAGAGATTTGGCCTCCTCTGCATTCTCAGGGCACAGATTAGCCAGGGCTGCTAACTCGAACTTGTGTAACTTCTTCTGCATCAGTGAGCTGCAAACGAAACAAAACTCCATTTTTACACATACATGATAAAGATTATAATACACATGCTTACTGCAAAAAGGGTAAGGCCAAGAAAAAACAGCACTACTGTGTATGATAACGTGTATGTAATTTCCAGTAAGAGCTTGCACATTTCCTTCAATCTCATTACATCATATTCACATTATAACAGATACGCTCAACATATACTCAGGGTCCGCCAGCAACCTGTGGACGGTCATGGGTTTCCAGTGGACTCCACCATGATGCTGGCCATCATCGCATAAGTGGAATATTCTTGGTGTAAAACACAAATCAAACAAAATAAACATATACTCACAAACAGGCCTCACAGAAACAGGCCTCACAAACAGGCCTCACAACCAGGCCTCACACAAACATATACTCACAAACAGGCCTCACACAAACAGGCCTCACAAACAGGCCTCACACAAATAGGCCTCACACAACCAGGCCTCACAAACAGGCCTCACACAAACAGGCCTCACACAAACAGGCCTCACAAACAGGCTTCACACAAACAGGCCTCACACAAACAGGCCTCACACAAACAGGCCTCACACAAACAGGCCTCACAGAAAAACTTGCTCGTTTCCCCACCAGTCCATAATGACGTTTATCCCATAAATGTCGTCCAGAACATGACATAAAGGGGTGGCATAAATACAGTATGTACTCTTTCGTCAACAATTTCAAGTCTTAAATAATAATCATAATAATACGAACGAAAACATAAGGGATTCAACCCTGAATGGCTTGCACCCCTAAATATAGCTGTCAGGGACAGCAACGCCGGGGTTCAAGCCAGTAGGGCCTGTATGCGCATGTCTGTAACGTGTCTTTCCTTACATCGGCGCTTATACAGTAGATGTGGAGCTACTTTGCTCTTGGGGATTTTCAGGTTTACTTCTTTAACAGATTTCAATCACGTTACCTTCAAATATGGGGCAAATTACGCTTTTGTGACGTTCCACCGCAATTTCCAGGAAAAGTGAACATCAGAAGAAAGAAATAAGACCAGACTGGTGATCAGGATGTCAAACTATGTCGCCTAGCATGCCTTCAGTATTTGTACATTCATCCTAAACACAAATGCATTGTAGATGCATTATATATCATTAGATGTACATGTGCCAAACATAGTAAACTGACCTTTTTGTCACATCTTGAAGCTCTGTAGCTCCTGCATTTTTTAAGGCAGCTCAAACATTTTCAGCACGTATACAGAACATAGCACTTTCCACTGAGCGGTAATGACCTTGGCAGCTTTAACCGTTTTCTGTCACACCTCATGCAAATATGGGGAAAATTGTGCTTTTTTGCACTTTCATCGCATTTTACAACAAAAATATGCATCGTAGCAGAGAAATAAGATCAGATTTGAGATCAGGGCATCAAACTACGTCTGGTAGCATGTTAAAAAGATTCAAATTCAAAATTTTGGTTTTCACATGACATCACTTCCAGTTCCAGTTATTTGCTCACACATTGCATACTGTTTCCGAACAAATAATGCAAAGGCAATAACTGTTACATATGCAACATTTCAGGTCAATCAGACTGAGGTTTCGGAAGAAAATGCCTCTCCAACGTTTTCCTATCAACCCAATATGGCGGTTAGGTCACATGACCTAGGACACCCAATCTTTTACTCATAAAAGACAGTCCTGAGGCCTACTACATATCTAACTTTCACGCATTTCTGCCCTCCCATTTTAGCTGCACAAGTTTTTCAATTTTGAAACTTGCAAAAATTTCAATTTTTGGGGGTGTATGTACTACTTCCGGTTTGCTGAGGTCATTTTCCAGTTATGTCTGCATTCCTTGTGATGATGTTGGGCCTTAACACTACGTCTCTAGCTTCATTGGTCATGGAGATATATTCACTTCTGCTTTTGATGACGTCACTTCTGGTTTCCCAAAATTTGCATATCTGGAATCAGCGTCCAAATTTGCATCAGGTAGGATTATTTGTAGGACATCATCTGTACAAGTGTAGAAATTATTAGCAAAAAAACGAATTTTTCTGTCACGACATATTCACCCAATAGCCAGCTTGTACAATTTTCAATGCAGAAAGTTTTCGTTATCACCCTGAATATACCTATGCCTTGTGCGACTACAGTTTGAATTTCAACCATGAGCCGTTCTAGAGAAGATGTTTAAAAGTTTTCATCAAAATCCAACATGGCTGCCAAGTCATGTAAATGAAATGTCTCCAAAAGTTTAGATGCAAAACTTCAGGTCTGTGGCTAAAACATGCTGAAGTTTCATAACCGTGCGACTTGTGGTTTCTCTAGAAACGCAGGACAAAATTGTGGAGAATAGTAATAATAATCCAAACGAAAACAAAAGGGTTTCAAGCCTGAATGGCTTAAAGCCCTAATTATATAGGTGATAATGTCAAAAATCAAGCCAAACTTATGTCGGTGAAGGCAATTCTAAATTTTAAGTCCTTTGTGTGGCATATATTTTATTGAGTATAAATGTTGTGCTTTGGCCTGCGGACGAATTACTGACGTCACAGACTTAAATTAATCCGCACATCGACAAGCACTTTCATAAACGGCGATAAATCCAGCTGATCTGAGGCCCTGTATTGTGCTTTTGTTCAACTTTACATTTATGGGACAAACAGAATGTTCAACTCATGATCCTGTAGTATTAATTACAGGAAAATTTATTAACCTCCAGTCAAATATTGTGTTTGATTCTCATCTCTTGATTAATAAATTTGATATTACAGGATCACTCGTTGGAGATCCTGCATTTATTCATTGCTTCTTTTTTTTAATATTTCTATTGTTTAGAATGATAACTTTCTCAAAAATATAAAACACTTAAAAAGAGATGAATAGATAACAGACTGCCCACAGGATACAACTTCCTTTTGTTACATGGACTATAGAGTAAATCAGTGGAAACTTGACTTGATATCAACAACATATATATGTCCTTAGTTTTGGCAAATAAAGCTAATAACGCTGACTGTGGCATAAAACACCAAATAACAAAGTGAAATATTGTCAATAAATTGAGAATTGTGACTGTGTTCTTCTCTGTACATAGCACATGTTGCATGGTAACTGTTACCTTCTGACAGCTGCAATGGTTTCTCTGTTTTTGAATTTGCTGAATCGCTGAGTGTAGTTCAGTGTCTTCAGGAACACCTCAGACAGCTCCTGTTCTTCCTCTGCACTCTCATTCTGCTGTTTTCTGAAAATCATAGTCTTCTAGTTGTACCTAATTCCGTCAACAACTTTAGTGGGCGTTTTCCATTTAGATACAGGATGGAATTTCTTCAAACAGTATCAAAGTATGCATAAAGAGAGCAAAAATTGAACAAGCAAGCAAACTTGGATTCTAATTGTTAGCATAAGCATTATTTTTGGAAGTTTTGCTTCCAGAATATTTATCCATCACAGAGATGATTTGTATTATTTAACAGTCAATTACTATTTTAACATTCACTGTTCAAAACAATTATTTGTCATGTGTGTTGATTTTTGCTGTCTTCTATATTCCACACCTATAAATGAATATTGTTCACTTGACTGTGAGGCATGACCTATGATAGACTGACCTGTGTTCTAACAACATCTGCACTTCAGAAATCAGGAGAGTTTCAGCATTTTCAAATTCTGAAAAAAAAAATATTACATTAGAAAGACACTTAGTGGTTGTAATTTCTGTGAAGACATAAAAACACATTTACTATCCATTAACTTAAATTGGCCTGCTGTATACAAAGAAGATGGAAAAATGTTATGGAACAGAGTTCCAAGTTTTGAAACAGCCATTTTTCCATCTTTACCCAAATGGCACCGAATCACACTCCTGGCAACGGGTTGTTGTTTACTAAAGATCTAATGTTAAACAGATCCCAATAGAGAGGTAAATGACTTGAGAAAAAAGAGAATTGGGGGTTTCAAATTCGCCTTGGAGCAGCAGCACTTAGCCATGACAGAAGAACTGCCTCGCATGGATCAATGCCAAAGGTTAATGATAATAGATATCTCATTTCCCATAAGAATGTTTTTAAAAACTGGTGCGGGAAGCGAAACAATTTTACTTACATGTATTCTAGTCATAACATTAGCTCTTTTGCTTCACTCCATCACCAATTTTATGGTGGTGAAGGCACGTTCCTGGGCAAATGTGTCTACTGTTGTCATTTAGATAGTGTTTATGAAGTCTCTGCCCTGTTACCAGTGACAGAGCGAAGACTATAGATTACGACTTACATTAAAATTATATGACAGGGGGTTAATGTTGACATTATTATGTGTCTATAACATCCTCTTCAACCTTGTGAATTAATCCTCTCTACATCACTAAACATAACCACAAACGAGCCAATCAACCACGCAAAAAAGTGCCCCAGAATCTCTACTGCGTAAGTTTCACTTTCAGGCATCAAATACAGGCACCAATGCAGCCGCTGTGAGCTCAAGTCCCGTTCATGTTGGCTTCATCTCCAGCCTTACGTGAGGAGGTCCGCCAGCGAACTGTGGATGGTCGTGGGTTTCCCCCGTGCTCTGCCCAGTTTTCTCCCACCATAATGCTAGCCGCTTTCGTAAAAATGAAATATTCTTGAGTGCGGCGTTAAACACCAATCAAATAAATAAATAAAATACAGGAGCTCTCACCAAACCTATACTCCAACTTAGTCTCTCAGCAAATTCTACATGACCTTTTTACACAGCATCAGTTCAGAGACCAACTGGCTGTGAGGAGAGATCAGATTTCCTGTGGCATCACACTATATTTTTCCTACAAAATTGAATACGAAAACTGGACAATAGGTCTAATTCAAAGCTCTGGTTCTTATTCATCTTACACATGTGGGAGTCAGTTAAACGTTCGGAGAGAGAAGAGTGTAGTTCCGTAAAAAGTAAATGAGAAGACGTTCGAAAAAACCTTTGGGAAATTGCAGTTCTGAGGCATCTTCTTCTGGAGCTTCATTCGGCAATGCTGCACTGGCCGCCATGTTAAACGCAGACACCTCCACCAGGTGTCGCTCTCCATTCGGGCGAAAGTGAAAATGATAGGTTGTCCGCGTGGGGGATAACTACAAGAACAACAAAAAATAAATAAATAAATAAAAACACAGACTTTGTAATGCAATGGTGAGCTAAATTTTACGATAGTTAAGAAAACATCAGCGATGTGTGTTTGTGTTTTTGTGAACATTTCCTCGGACTAGATTTAGGTTGGAATAAAATTTTTGGCAACAAATTGTGTAGGAAGTTTGTTTAGGCGCGTTTCTTGCCATCTGTCTAGGACTTCGTGTCACTTCCAGGAACCAGTGAGTTCATAGCATGCCGAAAGCAAACAGTATGCAAATATAATAATAATCAAAGGTGACAAAAATTACGTGTATACCTGTATGCAGGCTGTGTGGCTTCAAACCTGCAGGACATGAGTCTGGCTGTCGCCCTGTTAAACTGACGTGGTTCGATTGAGTTCAAGTGAGTTAGACCCTACGGCCTACATCCTCCTCGTGCTTATAAAGACTTTATAAACAAGGGCTACCTTAATTAGAACTAACAGAGTCATGTCGTGTAGGACTACCTATTCATGACCCGTTAGGTGTAGGCCCTATTGTGATATGTTTTGTATTCACCATGATGGGTAATTGTAAATTGTTGAGATTTCATCTTTTTCAAATTCGATATAAACCGTATGACACCACTGGTCACCCAGAAGTGGTTTATCACAATGCAGTGTACATTAATTTTTCCAACACAGTTATTCACCGGGATTAGTTCCTACTTGTATGAGAGGGTAACTCTCATTCGAGCAAACGCCACTAAGAGTTATACCCCTTGCGCCACAACTGGATTACCCTTCGCTACAAACTATTCGATTAGTTCAATGTACATGTAGACCGTAAAGAATATGACTTTGTTTTCTAACTCAGAGTTAAAACACGGAGTTATATTCTATAGGACTAATGTAGGCCCCATGAAATAACCCGTCAACACCTACTAACTACTTTTAACTACTTTCAAAATGTTGAAATCAGTTTTTACCCTCAACTAAATTCCTGAAACACACTAGGCGTGGTATATATAAATGTAAAATGTACACATGTAGGTATCGAAGTAGATCGAGTAGATTACTAGGCCCCTACTGTTCTGTTTAGCACCATGGATGTGTCACTCGAACAGCTGTACTGAGATTTCCACAACAAGCACATCCAGAGATAAAGGCGCCATCTCGCTATATGTAAACTGGTACTGTCAGACAGACTGCAGAAACTGGCCCCGACTTTTTTTCTCTCTCTTCCAAAAAAAATTTTTTTTTCTTTTTTTTTTTTTTTTCGCCATGGCACTTTTACGGCTTCGTACTACGTATTTGTTAACATTCGAAGTGCAAAGCTCATAATAACTGTTTTTAATACTGGAATGAACAGGCTAAAAACCTAGATGTGGTTAAATAATCAGAAGGCAGTACATCATTTGATATGTGTGACAGTGGCTTTTTCTTCTATTGCACTACATGTTATAAATTTATTTATTTCTTTGATTGGTGTTTTACGCCGTACCGGTACCTATACAACGGCGGCCAGCATTATGGTGGAAGGAAACCGAGCAGAGCCAGGAGAAAACCCACGATCATCCAGAGGATCCTGACAGACCTTCCCATGCACGTACCGCCGCAGAGGAAGCAAGCAATAGCTACATGTAGAACTCAGGGCGACCCACAGTGGTAAGATGCTACAAGCTGGGTCATTAAGCTGCGCTAGCGCGTTATAAGCCCCCGACCCCCTCGCCCACGGAGGCAATATATGACATATACAGGAGCAGTAATATCGTTATTAGAGACTAATCTTTCGCGATATATAGCACAGGTTCTAGTGCTGGAAATTGGTTGAAGCCACCCCGAGCCGACCATTTTCTAAATGACATCTACCAATCTGATATACAGGGACGTTTCATATCAGCGTTGTTTCGTGAGTGCAAGAGAATTTTTGCGCCGTGTACCGGTAGAGATCGAAAAGCTCTATTTGAAAAAAATCCTTATCACTTTTGGCTGCTGTGGCAAAATGTTTTATGAAGTTCCGATAGAATTTTCTGAACGGAAAAATCGCATGCACGTTGAAAGAAGTGTTTCTTTTAAAGTGAAAATGTATAGAACAAAGCAACAGCAAGAAAGTCGCGTAATACACATAAGTGGCTTGTGGCTAAGGTACGTATTTTCCTTATCAACCGCTGTTATTAAACTGTAACATTGAGAACTTTGACAGGATGACATCATTTTCCTCAGGTTAATGAACGAGGAAGATGAGATTTTGCATGCACAAGTGACCGGCATCGTGCGGGTGTAGTGTATATTTACTTTTTTGGACATAGGCCCTTGCTCGCCCATTCGCCTATAGCGATATGATCTCGCCAAGGTATGTACGTATGCTATTAGATATAGTACTGTAACTCTCTGTCTTAAATATGGTGATAGACGGAGAGCTGCAGAGCGAAAACTAGCTTGCTTGGCGGGCGACTTGGCTGTTTAGACATGGATACTTGTCTACAGATAGTAGAAAGAAAGCAAGGGTCTGTCTTTCAGTCAAAGCGCTGATTTCAATAAAGCTATGTCTCCGGCGGCCTTTTAAGGTATAGTTATTCACCACAGTTTGTATAAAGGCTACTAATATTTCTTCTCCAAGCGAGGTACCCAGTGTCCAATTGAGACCCGACATGTCTTCATATACATGCGGCGTCGTTTTAGTCGCCCTATGTCTGGAGCCTTCGCATTGCAGCTCTCCGTCGAGGAGTTCTGGCCCTAGTATGTTGTATGTATGCTTGAGTTTTACGTCGTAACTAACAACTTTTCAGTCATATGATAAGTCCTTAGAATGTTTGTATACTGTTTCTTCTTGTGAAAGGGCGAGTGCTGCCGAAGTGCTGCCACCACTGGAACATAATGCCGAAGACACCAGTCCAGACCAGTCCTGTTTTTATGCTATAAACTCTCAGCACCAAGCGAAGCATGCAGCAACAAGTACCATTGTGAAAGTCTTCGGTATTTAGCTCTGATCCCAGATCTCCCGACCCCCAGGCTGACACTCTGACCACTAGGCCTCAATGGCGATCCTCGCCGCAGTCGATGAATCCTTGATCAATGAGGCTGCAGAACTGAATCCAGCTCTTGCTATGGCCGATTCGGTTAAGCTTTATGTCGGGAAGTTTGTCAGTTAATATTCTACACGCGCTGCGGTTTCCACAACCACTCAACCACTGACCAATCAGGCTGAAGGCTTGAATTTTTCAGGCGCCAAACTCTGGGCGCTGCGGTTCTCTTTATCGATGAACCAATGGCCAATGAGGCTAGTAAAGCGCCTAAAACTCCGCATACACCAGAGCTTAAGACTCAGTTCAACACGACTGTTGCGTCGCTCGCATGTCAATCGGAGACTGGAAACAACCCGGTACGACCAGTTGAGTTGAGTTGCGCTGCGGCATAAACTCTCATGTATACCGAGTTCTATTCTAGGCGCCGTGGTTTCCGTAACAGATAAACCACTGACCGATGTTTTCGACTTCAAACTCAGCTCAGGCTTATTCGGCTGAGCTTTATATCAGTAGGTTTGTAAGGTACGATACTCTAGGGGTTGTGGTTTCCTCAACCGGTAAAACTGCATGTCCGCCGTCATACCGGGTGGCCAATTCTTGAGTATATGGTGTTCAACGCATATCATACGTATGATTAAATCATGCACCCATATATTTAAGGATTCTTCACGTCTTTCTGACAGACAACATTTGCCGAAGAATTCATTTAGTTCTCTGAGGAAAGTTGCGAAAACGTTTGACAAATTTCCAATGGAATAAACCACTTCAGTGAACCGCTGACATGATTTATTGATGGATTTATTTATTTAGTGGAGTTTTACGCCGTAGGCCTACCCAAGAATATTTTAATTATACGACGGTGGCGAGCATTAAGGTGGGAAGAAACCGGGTATCCAATGTCAAGAGGGAAATCTGGATGTTACAGATAGTGTTAATCCTGAACTGTGTAATTGCGGTCCGTCGCAGGATAAAGCCTCATTTGACGGTAAAAGCATTCCCTCCCAAACTCCTGCTTGTAAAGCACTTGTAACTAACGTATACATCGGTTAAAGAAAAGAAAACCAGACACATTAATATGGTTGTCACATGTATTGAGATTCAAAAGCCTGTTACAAATACCGGTATATTTAATACAACAAAACATTATGAAACGAAATATGTGAAAATGACGTGCCTTTATAATTAAAATAAAATCGCTTAGCAGCGAATGGGCAAAATTAACCCAGTTCTAACCGGCAAGCCACTTAACAGGGTATACCCTTTACGCGTAAAACGCAGAGTATGTGTCGTGTAATTACAGGAAAGATTTAAACATATACTTAATTTACCCTCTGAAAGAAACAATAAATGTTTAGATAATACAGGCACTCAAGAAAATACTTTTAATTCCTTCAGCTAATATTCCATCTACAATAAATCTAGAACTAAATGAAAGCAAAATTTTACTCTAACGACCTAGGTTCCAACGAGCAGGCTACAAAAGATTGAATGTATTAATATCACATATATGGAATAGAAAACGGCTGAACTCCGCTGTATAAAGACACCTTACGCCGCAGGGTGAAGTTCTTCTTTAAACGAATGTATATGTATAAGCCTGCATGAAAGTTACTATATATACATAGCTATATTTTCAAGCAGTTAATATTCAGATAACTAGAATTTGTAATATTTTTGACTGAGACAAGTATTATAGAAAACCTTTTGATGATTTGCAGGTATACACAATTCCAAAAACGTCAACGAATGAAAATAAAGGTAAGAAAATACAGCTGTATATACGTACAACAAACAACTGAGTCCATTGCCAAAGTATTCAGTCTACAGAAAAGATCGATTCCTTCATACATTATGTGTCCATTTTCACAAAACTTTGCTACCAATAATTTTTTTCGCCTTTTTTTCTGGTATATGTGGCCCATGTGGCGTTTATAACTTAACCTCCGAAAACTATACCTGAAATTTGAGGAAAAAGTTTTGTTCCCCATTTTAATTCTATTACGTCTACCTAGGTTTATCTGTCAAGTTCCTAATAACCAAAGTTTGTTTAAACAGTAACCTAAATGCAACTTATTCATGAATTAAGTTTTTTTTTTTGGCAGCCATTTCATGGAGTCCAATTGGACAATGAAATCAGAAAATCCAGTATACCATTTAATACTACCGTCAAGGCATAAACATTAGGAAAACTTTATTAGGAAATAACAATCCCTTCCAGCATCTGCAATCCTTCTAAGCAGACCATTTCTGTGGTTCTGTTTTTAAATTCAATACCAGAAAATTGCCAGCCGAAAAGGGCATTAGAAAATATACATCTACATAATAGCAGTATTCAAGTTTCGAGGTCGAGGACACCAGATCCAAGAGTTTTTATACATGTTTGTCTCCATGGCGACGGTTACCTGGTTTTAAGTATAGCACCAGACAGCTGCAATGATTGAATAAAGTGTTATAAGACTCTTCCCGGGATAAATACTGGCACATTATAACACAAACGTTCACGGAAGATGACACAAACCCGGATGACTTTCCCCATCAACCAAGTGTTGTATCATAGAGCAGGAACCGTCCTCCGGCGTTTCCTACGGGATAGAATGGAATTTCAGCCATGATAAACTATATGAATACAAATAACAACCACACAGAACCAAGAATTTATTTTTAAAATATTTCTAACCATAATAAGTAATTTCATCGCTGAGCGTACAGTGGAGTGAAGAATCAAATGACTAAAACGAACACAGAAAATAAGACTACGGTCAATAACTACCCAGACCTTGATTAATAAATTCGCCTTGTAGTAATTTACACTGAAATCTGTTAGTGCATATTTCAAAAGATTTATCATTAGCTAGATGTTAAGATAAGACGTCATCGACCCTAAACAATACCTACAACTGTCACATTGACGCTGTGATCCCATGGGTTTTGTTATGGTCTAGGTTTTATGGACATATGTAAGCGCATACCAGAATAATACCAGCCTCATTCTTTTAGCCTCAGAAATTCCTTCAATGTTCCTTCTTCCACTGCATCGTCAAACGCCTGGTAATCCTGAAGAAGAAAGTGATTTAAGTATCTATCTGATTGATGATTTACGCCGTACTCAAGAATATTTCACTTATACGACGGCGGCCGACAGTATGTTGGGAGGAAACTGGGCTGAGCCCGGAGGAAACCCACGACCATCCGCAGGTTGCTGACAGACCTTCCCGCGTATGACCGGGAAGGAAGTCAGCAGTCGTGAAGAGGAAATTGATTTATAACTTAATGTACAATATCCGAATTTAGACAGTTTTCAGCAGTCCAATGGCTGGACACTAATCGCAAGCTTAATTCCCAGAGCAACAGTGAACATATACCACAAAGAACTTAGATCATAAATAAAATGGAAAATCAAGCCAATATCATACATGAAGAAAAGAAGCTAAACGTGTTCGTAAAGGTATGATCGATGCTCCAGGTGTGAAAAACAATTTGTCAAAGGTTATGGTTTTCAAGTCCTAATACTTCAAACGGAATTATCTATCTTAATCGTGGATTAAATTGTATCTGCATGTTGATATATATCCTGTGGTGTTGCCATTAGCATAGCTGTTTTTTTTTTTGTCTTCAGTTTTTGTTGGGCTTTTTCCCATTTATTCTGATTCAGCCGCGATGGCGTGAGATGTGGATAAGTTGCATTTCATGAGCGGTTGGAATAAAGCCCTCACTAAGGCATATTGATATGGGGCCCGATTTCAGCATTTACAAATGTGACTATTTAGCGCAAACTATCACATTGTATGTGCTGTGGACGCTCCGGTTTTGACCCCCATGCTGAAGTGTTTCATATTGATCGCCATGATGTAAATATAAACGGCTCAGATCGAATCATGTATCTTAGCTGAGCATTAATAACATCTGTTGTTACAGATCCCTACAGGTTGTTCATATGTTGATTAGCACGATGCATAGAGGGCCACAGAAACCGACATGTCTTAGCCGTACATTAATTATAACTGTTTATGTACACCTCTTGTCTGTTGCTTAACATGATGGTTGTACAACCACTAACCCTGCCTCGAGGATTAATTCCACACTGAAGGGGGAAAAAACATCCACAGAAGCCCTGGAGATTTGGTCAATGTTTGACATGAAAGGTCTGCAAAACGTTGCCCACATCTACCGGAGTAAATAGCGTATTGGATTTATTATGAAACACCTGCGATACCTGTACTCGGTGTTAATTCAAAATGACTTCCGGTGCTATTCTATCCTATCACGCTCCAGTAAAAGAAATGGATAGTGAACTATTCGCCTCTGCACTATGCAGACACAATATTTCAGATTGTAGTTTGTCGACAAACGGATCTTCACACGACCATGCAGAAATAAGGCCATAATCATTTTTTTAAACACAAACCGCCGTCTTCGGGCTACAATGTTTGAATTGATATTTTATTTTACACCAATCAAACGGCCTCATTTTTAATCTTCCACACGACAGATTAATTAGTTTGTTTCCTGTTCGGAGGATGTGGGTCCAGACTATTAGACAAACACCCGGCATCAGAGAATCTAGGCCTTTCCGCGACAACACACTGACACAATAGGGGACCTCACAGATTCTCAAGACTTATATATAGCAGAAAGGGGCGTAAACTCTTCCCAGATCGCGTGTATCAGAGTCTTTGCATGAATCCGTCCGGGTTCCATTCTCTACATACACATTCCCCTGTAGTTATTTAGTTCACGCCGTGGACACTTTCTGATCTTATACTGCTCGAGTAACTGACATCAGCAAGTGTTGGCCGAGCATTTTATCCATGTTGAACATTGTTTTGAAAATCAGCCTTCCGATTACTGACCTTTAACGTCCATTATGACTCACGGCTGACATCCGAATTCATGTCTGTTTCGACGCCTAGATTCATACTTGTGCAAAATGTACGTTCATATATCTGTTACTGAAAGCTTACGTCACTCTGGTTTTGTTCACGAAATCTTTCGAACAGGGTATGTAGATGTACTCATTGTTGTCTTATCCACTGAAGTTTCTAACAATATGTCTGACATATTAACACGTACAGGCTTGTTATTGTTATAGCTATACTACATCCGGGTGTCATTTATCCTGCAGCAACGAGGTTGTTTACATATTGCAGTTTTTGCAATCCAACTCTACTTTAATCTCGGCTTCTCATCACACACTCAGTTTTTTTCAATTAAATTAACTGCAGTCAGATTCATTCGTATGTGATTTATGTTCTTGTCACGATTAAGGCCATACTGTAACACAGCAGCCTTCATCAGATATCCACCTCCATATCCACCTCCCTTTAGCCTTACTGCTATCGTGTATAATACGTGAAAACTTCTAGAGTGTATGTATGTATGTACATGTATGCATGCTAGGGGGTTTTACATCGTATTTACATTTTTTCAGTCATATGACGATGAGAAGTTCTTGCAATGTGTATATACTGTGTCTTCTTGTGACGGGGAGTCTATGCCGAGAAAAGTGCTGCCGCCAATGGAACATTATACCGAAGACAAAAGACATGACACCTCACTCAATTACATTATACTGACACCGGGCCGACCAGCCCTGTTTCCTTCCTCTGAGTGATGAGTGCCAAGCAAGACAGCAACAAGTATCATTTTTAAAATCTTTGGTATGACCCGACCCGGAATTGATCCCGGATCTTCCGACCTAGAGAAAGACGCTCTAATCAATAGGCCACCGCGGCGATTATTTCTAGAGCGTGGCGTTTAGCAACAGTCAAATATATAAATAAATAAAAAAAACAGAGATCTAAAAACTTACAAAGAATACAGCACCGACAGAAAAGTCAGAGTAGCGACGTTGAAAATGGTCACACGTAACCGGCGAATTTCGGCCTCTTGAGTTTATTTGGTTGGAGTTTTACGCCGCACTCAGTATTACTTCATTTATACCACGGCGGCCAGCATTATGGTGGGGGAAACCGAGGAGGGCACGGGAGAAACCCACGACCATCCACAGGTCCTGGCAGACCTTCCCACGTATAGCCGTAGAGGACTTGTCAATTTATCTCTCATAGGATTTATTCCAATTGTACCTGTAAAGGCTTAGATATGGTAGCAACTTACACCCCTCACGGCCCTCCACCTCCTCCGAGCACCACTTATGATAAAGAATTCGTCAAAACAAATGCAGTGATGATAATACAAATCACGTGCCATTGTCATTCTGATGATGTATTAAGCCCTAATGAAACTGGTCTTGGGAAAATTTGAAGTTGGATGCTGTTTTACTAGTTGGAGGTCTGCCCTGTGATTGGTTCCTTCGTTTACTGTGATCCATCCGGTTGTGTTGTATGTTCTTACCCCACAGTATTGGTCCCCGTTGAAGATCTGAGGCGGCAGCGCTGTCGGAAGTCCGCATCTTTCCCTCATTTTATCCTTCTCCTCTGGTTCCCGGGCCAGGTCCACTTCAGTGTATGGAATGTGCTTAATTTCCAGGACATCTTTTATCCTTTGCTGCTTCTTACCGATCTGCAAAATATCACACACATCAGTACATACGACAAATAACGAAGAGTGCATCGTGTTACCGACCTGCAAAATACCACACACATCAGTACATACGACAAATAACGGAGAGTGCATCGTGTTACCGACCTGCAAAATACCACACACATCAGTACATACGACAAATAACGGAGAGTGCATCGTGTTACCGACCTGCAAAATACCACACACATCAGTACATACGACAAATAACGGAGAGTGCATCGTGTTAACGACCTGCAAAATATCACATACATCAGTACATACGACAAATAACGGAGAGTGCATCGTGTTAACGACCTGCAAAATATCACATACATCAGCTTATACGGCAAATGACGAAAGATGCCGAGCTATTTTTAAGCATCTGCGCAATATCACACTCATCTGCATATTATACGAAAAATAACGCAGGATGCTGAATTTCCGATCTGCAAAAATATCACACTCATTCGTACATAATACGACAAATAACTCCATGCCATATATATATATATGGGCAATAGCACAGGCTGGTTCGTACCGATCTTGCCATGAGGGTTAGCGTGGTAGTGTATCGTAATGACCCAGGAGTGTCTCACCCATGCAGTCGCTGTGCGGCACAGTCCAGCTTATGCTGGCTTCCTCTCCGACCGTATGCAGGAAGGTCTGCCAGCAACCTGCGGAAGATCGTGGGTTACCCCCTGCGCGGTTTCTTCTTACCATAATGATGGACGCCGCCGTATGAGTGAAATATTTTAGAGCACAGCGTAAACCACCAATCACATAAATAAATAAATAAATAAATAAATAAATCTTAGAGAGCTTCAAAACATGCCACAATCATACATTCGGCAAACAACGCCATTATTATTATGGAACACCCGGCCATATCGTCACCTCATCTAACTGGTGTACTCCAACTTATGTCTGAACACTCAAAAAGACTACAGCATTACAGGGAGCAAAACTAGGCCAGCGACCACATTTAGTTAGTTAACAAATGGTCACATGTATAACCGTGACAGTTTACTTTTATAGGGTTTATATCCTAACTCTTAAATGCTGTAAAGGTAGCAACTTACACCGCTCTAGCACCATGACCCCCCCAAAAAATAGGTAAAAAAAAAATAAACGCAGTGATGTTCATTATAATTTATTACATGTTCCTTGTCTTGAATTGGTGCAGATCGTTTACCTTAAGTCACACATTCTACTACGACTGCTCCTACTGGACTGGTTGTAGCACAACTGTCTCGCCCTTGATTAGTTAAAACTGAGAGCATGACAGCGCGATCGATTTTGCCTATGTGGGCGTTTTTGCTTACTCTGAACTGCGATATCTCGGTTATTCTGCATCACAAAAATAAAAAGCGATGTTTTTAGAACTATGAATGACCTTCTTCACCGATACATATTTACATTTGGTCTAGTCTTGTCTTTTCCTATAAAAGAAAGGAGAACACTAGACCAATGGTATATGAACGTGTAAGTTGTTACTTCTTAAACACGTACATGTACAATGAGAAGAAAACCCCGAGGTAAATTGACAAGAGGCCAGATTTCACTGGTAACGTGTGGCCATTTGCCACCTATCACGCTCTTGTCACTGCTCTGGTTCTACTCTTTGTGCTGTAGTCTTTTATACTGTATTCCTATATAACCCGGGATTCTACTGGTGGACTAAGCATCGCAAAGGCCTGGTCCCTTTGCCGTGTTTTCATGTTATTGTGTACACATATGTAAAAAGTGATGACAACACACCACTTTGGGTAAATCTAGATCAGTGACATCTAATAAACTACACTTGACATCACTGTTAATTTTGTGCTTACCTAATTCTGCTGAAGCCATGGTACTAGGGGGCGTGGGAGTTGTTATTTCTTCCACACTTACATGAACAATTAGAATAAAACCCTAACTGAGGTAAATTGACAAGACGCCGGATTTCAGAGGTAACATCTGACTACAAAGTATTTGCCAGATATCACACTGTCGCCGCTGGTCTGGTTTTACCCCCTCTCTCTCTCTGCTGCAATCTTTCAAATTGTTTCATTCATCCGTAATATAAAAACAGAGAGTAATCCAGATCACCGACGACGTTGAGATAATTGGTAAATGTCAGACGTTTACCTCAGTTAGAGTATACTCCCGGTAGCCAGCTAAAAATGCATTCATATAAACGTCATATAAGAGAAACATATACAGGTATTTGATATGGTGTGATACGCCCTTGTAAAAACAATAAATTAAACAGATAATTACACTACGTTGGGCCCAATGCAGCATCCGGGTGAGGTGAATTTTCCAACAACATTTCGCTTTGCCTGGAATTTAAATCCAACCACCTCCTATGTCGGTGAATGTATCAGTATATACAACTTGTGTGTGCTGCTTACCCATGGCTACTTGAAGCACACAGATAGACACGAACATCTCTGTGAACTCCTAGCACGAGACAGGAATGCATATGATAACTGATGCACTCTTTGCATACGCATGCTTTCATGTACGACAATGTACGCATGATGTTATCACCGTGATAGGTGTATTACTCTGGGTTCATTAACACATAATTTCTTAATCTTTACTTTTATTTACGGTTCCTTGACGTCTTACTTTATACTACTCAGAGGTTCCGACTTGGAATGTTCTTCTTGAATTTTGATTGGAATAAGTTTGACGACTGGGTCTTGAGTTTAGAATAAGATTTTGCTGTTATGTTTTGAACATCGATAAATTCTCGATGGAGTTCTTGGAAATTGATGACTTCTGCTCTTTTGCATGTCAGGGACGATGTGACTGTGGTATTTACAATGTGGCGTATTACGCCATAATCACTGATTCGTGCATTCTATTTGTAAGGGGTACCTCTAGGAGAGGGAAAATGGTGAACAAATGTCTTGTTCAACTCTCAGACAGTGATACGCCTTACACAAAATGAAACAAAGAAACACGAAGGCGCTACACTAAGTTCAATACATGTATTTGAACAAAATAGACAAATAGTAGAATTGACAATAATACACAGATAACTACACAATTTATAGTTCCTTATTGATGACAGCGTCCAAATCCGGATAGAACATTCCGGCTTCCACAGACGAGTCAGTCCACATAAATATATAATCCACAGTCCTTGGGAACTCTCGAATCGCAAGATGACAGTTCTGTAGTCACGAACAGCCGACTATGGTATATATCCAACTTCCCGGCAACTTCCTGGCCGGAGGAGATGACAATAGCCCCCGTGATGCCGAGCTGGCGATGTATGTTGCACTCCTCGGAAATATACACAAAGTCACTTTCAGGGTAAACTGGGATGAAATGTACGTAAACGCACAAAGAAACAGTGAGCGATAAAGCTCCAGAAGAACATCTCAAACAAAATAGCAAGTGGCGAAACACAAGCTCACAGCGTGCTACGTACAGAAACATGAAGTACAAATTGACGTATGTTGAATGGCACAAACACTGATATCTCCGAACCCCACAAAATCCTTCTAATTGAACCAGATTAAATATGACTGCTCTCAAATGAACTTGAGTAAAGACTGCTCTCCAGTGAACATAAGTAAAATGACTTTAAAACTTCGCCACTCATTTTTATAGACGAACGTAAAGAAAATTCAACTGGAGTTTGATCGTAAACATTTGTACAACATGGGTGCACCTTTCCAGAATGTACACTCTGTGTACACTGACACGAAACTTATTAACACAGAAGCCTCGAGAATACGCCACTGAATGCCACTGCAGGTTATCACACGGTACACAGAGGGGAAAATGTAGGTCAGACACTGTTCCGGTTAGTGCAAAAACAAATAAAAAAAACTTCAATACAATACTTTAAAGACAGGGTTCGTAACAGGTTGCATTAAACTAGCTTTGCTTAATAGGCGCTTTTCCACACCAGATTTATAGTCAATGATCATGTCGGAGAAGGAAACTGCGATCATCGCTTGCAGACGGTTTGGATGAATGAATGATTATGGCTTGACTCCTTCAGACGAACTGCCATACGAATGTGGCTTTATGTCCTATTCAAAACTTTTTCAGTCATATGATTGCCAATGGAACACCGTGCCGAAGACGCCAGACTGTGTCATATTATACTGACACCGGGCCGACCAGTCCTGTTTCCTTGCTCTAACCGCTGAGTGCTGAGCACGCCATACGGATGCAAGGCGCGTTTGGCGTCTTGGTTCAACCCTATACAACCCTGTAAATATGTCGTACAACCGTTCTCCAGCAGATATATCTGATTACGTACACGTTATCACTGCAAATAACTCAATTAACAAAGATGTCGGAAGGAAAGCGTCTCTATTAAAGGCACGGAATAAACATCAGATCTCCAACTAACCAACCGGAAATACCGTCGTATGTATGCAACCATACGGTCTTTTGGAACGTATCCATGTGCACGACTTCAAAACTTGTAAGTCTTTTTCTCAAAACTTTTAGGTATGAATAACGTGTCGCTAGGATATTCGAAAATTGACGCGAATCAAATACAATAAGGACAGAATAAATTCAGAAAATTTTGTTACTGAGTAAAACTTATGAATCATCGTGTTTTCCCTCATCAGATTCAATATAGCTAACCTTATTATGGTTTGATATTTGTATTGTAATCAGTGTGACCAGGCATCTGTGAGTGGACAAACCAAGGAGATGTCCTGTTCCAGGGTTACAGACGCGAAAAACCATGTTACCTGGCACATGCATGTTACCGGACACATGCATGGCCCCAGCCAACCTGTCACAGACGGATTCGAACTCGCGATTTCAATTGTTAAGCAACAGTATCGGCAATCCCATAAGTTCCCTATATCGCTCGGTCAACGGTATGGTGATCACAGTAGTTATCATTATTGACATTCACTGTCTGGTAAACAAAGAGTGGCCCAGCTATTAAGCTTAGCCTCTCCCTTGGAGAGGATTGGGTTGAGCTGTTGAGACGGCCTGTGCGGCATCTCTTAGGCTACAGTATAGCAAGGGAACAAACTTCCTGTGTCCTCAGACGTTTGTCTATCCCACGACAAGAACGTTTCAACTCTTGTGCTCCTGTTCGTATACTTTTAGTATATACACGCATACATGCAAACACACTCAGCTGTAACGGGCAACTAACGGTATCCGTATCGGGTTTCATGCTAAATTCCACTTGCCCTTCCCGAAAGATTTATATACGCCGTCCTCTGGGGTTGCAAGAGTTAATGTGTAACCACAGTTAGGCTAGGTCCTTCTCTCTATACACATGCCTTTAAGCAGACCCAATGCAACCACAATGGGATCTATGGTAGGTCATGTGGCTCACAACCCGCGTATGCTGATACCATACTTCAGGATTGTAGACAGTTATCATCCCACTGTAATCAGCAAATGATACATGCCCATCTCGACCCTCCCTTGCCACGCCCTCCAGCTGACCTCTCTCCCCTCCCGTCCCACCACTCCCTGCAATACCAATCCCCTGTAAGCTACAGTTCCATTCTTACCAATATCGCTTCAGCCCCTTAGTGAACTTAGGCACCAATGAGCTTCCATAAATCGCACAGATGATCAGTTATCGTGTCATAACATGGACGCAAAATGACTCAGCCTATATAATAGCTCTCTGTAGGCACTAACCGTCTTTCTTTTTTTGTTGTTTTTTTTTTTTTTTTTTTTTTGGTTTTTGTTTTTCCTCTCACCATGTACAGACAGAACACGACTCGATCTAATATACACACACACACATATATATATATATATATACCCGTGTATACATATACTTACATCCCTGCTGGTGGTGACGGAGGTCACATACAACAACAAACTCATGGCTCTGCTCAGTAATGTCCACGACACTGATTTCGTATGCCTGTATAATTGTAACCAGTGTAGACGTGTGCAGCGCTGGAACAGCTTCTCCCAAGGCAGTCCACCCTCACGCTTCTGTGGAGGTACAGAATTCAACAAGCGAGCCAGCTGTAGCTGTGTTCTCTCCCTCGATAACGAGCGCTCTGTCCGTCAGTGCGGCTCTGGCAGCACACAGCGGTAAGCTTTCCTCGAGACCAGCTACTGAATCATCGCTGACGGTGTATCACTGGGCCCTGCCGTGACCTTTCAACTCTGAAAAGCGACACTGTTTTAGAGGCTCCACACGGGTACGGCTCGCCGTGTGACATGTATTTTCATGTCTTTCAGAACCTTCCCGGTCGCACTCCATGCACAATCTCTGAAAAATCGAACACTGATTGCTGTATATGTTTTTTTGTAGAGGACCTTTTCCATCTGCAAAGCTCCAAAAAGTTTGTCAATGAAAATTATATTCTCAGCACGCAATTAAAACTAACGCGCTTGCCTCAAGTAATTTCAGAGTGCAATTCATTAAGCCTTATAGATGAATCATTGTCGCACGATTCGTGATGAATTCATACGCTTAACCGAGCTGTGCGAAGGATATATGTCAGGTTAACATATGCATAGTGGGCTAGGCCTGTCTCAACATAACAACGCGCAATGATAAAATGCCAACTGTATCCATATTTCGTGGTTTTCAGGCTACATACGTGCATTAAATATGGAAGTGAGAACTCTGGTGTTAACAGTTACTCGGCTGTTTTTCTTGAAATAACAGAACATCGTGAAACGAAGTGATTCTGTGTGATCTTGGGTGTTTACGGACTGGTGTCTGATCACAGATAAAAATGACTGCACGCCATGCGTGTCCCAGAGATATATCCAGATTATCGATAATACATGAATACACAGTTGATCTACATACACTGCATCCCTGCCAAATATCATGATCATCGCAGCACTGCTTCACATCGGTCCACTGGGTTCCGCCGTCGTTGCAGCCATGCGTATATACATGTAGGTCGAGTTCTGAATGCGATGTACAATATAATAGCTTGTGACACCTTTGTGAGGCATTTAGAAGTTCAATTGGACAACACAACGAGGTTCATGATACGTATAACAACTTCCATTTATTTTCAGGGATGTTTCGGTATAGATACTAGTACCCGTTTTCAAGTATAATGAAAAGTTTAATACATGTGTTTTATGCTTGAAAACGGTATTAGTATCTATAGTGAAACGTCGCTTCAAACTAAATAGAAGTTGTGACCTATATTACCCCGTTATGTTATATAATAGTTGTGAATTTCCTCCCAGTGTCGGTCACATCAGGTCATTTGTCAGGTTACATGAATACACAATACACACTATGATAATCCCCTGATGTCTGGTTATATAACGAGTGAAGATACAGCTACGTGTTTGACATTCTTCCGCAACCAAATTAGGCGTTGTTCATGGAGATGCATGTTTTCAATTATTTAAATTTAATTCAACATTTATGATATTGTTTGTCACCGTAACATATATGGGCATTTACAGAATATATATACATGGATGTAACCTTTGACATGTGCTTGGGTAGGTTCCGGGAAACATTTATTCCAAGCTGCTTTTTGAAAGATTGACTCTCTAATTAAGGTTGTAGACTCATCTTTTTGTTGGAACATGCAGATAGGAACATTCAAGGACCTGTTTTACAAACAGGGTGCAAGTTATGTAAAACGTAATTGTCATGATGACACATATATAGTGTAGATATGCGTCGCCATGGTAGTTAGGTTTGGAGCAGTGTTACACATCCTTCCCCAAAACAAGCCCCTAGACATGGATTTTATAATGAAAGTGCGATTGAGATTCTTTTCATTTATTGAATATGTAAGACTACAGCGTGGAGAATAAAAAGCAGAGAAGCGACGACAGTGTGATAGATGGCCAGACGTATAACTGGGGGAAACCTAGACGGCCTCTTATCAACTTACCGCATGCAAATGAGTCATTGGTGGCAACTTATACAACCACCAGCATCATGGCTGATGCAAAATTAAGTAAGATGTATAGAAATTAGTGAAGTTAATCACTGTCCATCGGATATCAGTTGTCCAGAACTACTCAAATTACATGTCGTCTTTATACCTAATAAACATCATATTTCATATGAACATGGCCAAAAAGTCTTTAACTGTTCACGATTTTTCAGTAAAAGCTATCAGGATTTCATGCCGAGAATAATGAAAACATATACCCACAACAAAGTAAACTTACACTCCCACTAACGTCGTGTCTTCAGTCGAATTAGGTTGAAAAATTCTGTGATGTATGATAATAGTAATTTATTCGAGTTCACTGATGTAAGATTACTTAGAACGCTATGTTGTCATCACCTGAATGAATAATCACATGTCAACTGTGCAATGGAACTACATCATAAACAATGAAATTTCAGGGAAACGGATTAGGTCTTGAGGCTTAAAATAAGGCTAAATGTGTATCGACAAGGAAGTAATCTTCCCACATGTCGGCTTCGAGTCACGAAGATTGTAAGGTGAGTGGCCATAGGCCAATATGGATGTGTAAAAGCATCGCTTAGTGCGAGGATGTATAAGCATAGGTTAATACGAAGATTTATTAACATTGGGTAATATACGAGAACGTATAAGCATCGTTTGATACAAGGATGTATAAAAATCGGTTAATGCGAGGATAAGTAAACATCGGGTAATATAAGTGGTACTATAAACACTGGTCATGGCAATGTGTGCCTGTATAAGCGTGGAGATTGTATAGGCATGTTTCTGTATAGGCTGTGACCTTGAAGCGTCATAATACACATGACATCTCCTTATACCTTGACATATTTGCTTGATTCGTTGGTGTTTAAGGCTGAACTCGTGAATTTTTCACTCTTACGAGGGCGGTCAATTTTACGAAAGTAAGTAGCCGGAGCAACTGGATCAAACCGAAATGACGTTTGATAATTAACTGACCAACTTTCGAGCGTGACGTACAGATTTTTACTCCCACCTGCCAAGGGAGCTCAATGTGTCTCACGACAATGGCGGAAGGTAAGCGATCTCCAACGATCTACATCAAATACCAGATCGAAGATCATGACGCCAGGTCAGAAAGATACCATGTCACTCTAATGTCGTAAACGTCCACACAGAAACCTAATTGGTTGAGTTAATTGTAATATTCATTTATTTATTTGATTTGTCTTTTTCGCCGTTACTGTGAATATTTGACTTATACGACGGCGACCAGCATTGTGGTTGGAGGAAACCGGGCAAAACCAGCGGGAAGCGCATGAGCATCTGCAATGTGCTGAAAGACTTTCCCACGTACGACCGGAGAGGAAGCCAGCATGTTAATTGTAATAAGCAGCTTAATTAATGATAAGTTGCACATAACTCGGTTAAAATGGCCTCTACCATTAGACCCAATTAATGATAAGTTGCACATAACTCGGGTTAAAGTGGCCTCTACCATTAGACCCAATTAATGATAAGTTTCACATAACTCGATTAAAGTGGCCTCTACCATTAGACCCAATTTCTTGACTTGTCAGAGTATGAAGCTAGTGATTGACCCCGAACTGGACATCTAGTGCTTGACTTAGACGACTATGGCCCATTTTACTGGAGTAGGAAACCAGGCAGAGTTTTTAGGAAACCACTGCACGTGAGCGAGCACATGTAAGTCACTCTGATCCTAATCTATGTAAAGCTGAATAGCAAACCCAGTTAAACAGATTGAGAGGCACTGTCAGGTAAGACCATAGCATAGAGAGTAAAACCAGAGCAGCGACGACAGTGTGATAGTAGCCAAAGGGTCACACTTCACCTGTGAAATCCGGTCTCTTGTCAATTTACGTCGCCACTGACATCTACATGTGCAGACTCTCAAATGTTTGTCGTATACCAGCCGTCAGCCAAAATGGACACTCCGGGTCAATAATCGCGACACCAATTTCCAAAAACGACAAATAACACAAACCACCAAAGAACTAAGAAATTATATAAATACAAAAATTAGGCTGGATTCCTGCAAAGAGAAGCAGTCAACAGTTTTCATTAATGACGAAAAGACATAATAAATGTTCTAGGCGGGTGAATAAAATCAGTATCCAAATCGTGTACCATTTTAGCATATGCTGTCGACAATCAGCTATGTATGTCAGTTGCGCTTTGATTGCAACTGTGCACATATCCAACGTGGCGATCATCCAACACGATGAACATACGGCTTCTATAGGCACGGGCTAAGCGGAATTAGACATAATTATAAAGAGTCCCAGAGATTCTGAACACTCCGTTTGTGTTCTGCGTACTGATTGAAAAATTTAAGAAACTTGGAGTGAAGGCGTTTTATGGAATATCCTTGACACACTAGTTTTTGCAGTACTAACTTGTGACGTTGATTGAAATCATCACACAGCGGACAGGATGCAACATATCCTACAAGGCGAGGTGTGTATACGCCACATGCATTACCATTGGGTGTATTGCTATAAAAGTATAGTGAACACTCACAATTATATCGAAATCGAGACTATATCCCTCTTGTAAAGTCGGCTTTACAAGAAATCGTTGTCCTCTTTGTACAAGTCCAGATAAGATCTTTAGAATCTGTTGTTTTGTTTAAATCCAATTGAAGGTGGATATGTCTTTCGTAGCCTTTGTTATATACGGGTTGTTTACAGGTAGCAAATTATCAACATACCATTTGGTTAATGAGAAAAATCTAGCCTGATAAAGTCTACATTCGTTTTAATACGAGAGGAGGTATAGGTCTACCAAAGTGGGACACAATTTGTACCCATCGGAATACCTATACACTGTTGATAAATGGTTTCCTCAAATTTCACAGATATTATTACTGAGAAATTCAAGTAACCGAGTAAACAACGAGACCGCCCATGTGTGTTAACTCTTGTATGTAGTGGAACTGAAGGCTTTGTTGCCATTGACACTAATGTAGCGGTGACCGCTTTTATTGAACACCGAAACAATGACGAAATTCTATCAGTTAAATCTACGTAAGGTATAATAGTATGGAGTGGAGAAATCCCAAGTAGAAATATCCTTTTATATATGGTACATGTGTATGAGCGTCTAGTTCTTCATTGAGACGTTTTGAGTTCTTAAGAATCCACATACAATTGACGCCTGACTTTTTGGTGATTGCACAACGATACTTGTTCCAAAACGACTGTACTTCTTGATATGCCTTCGATGCCTGAGGATGCATACAGATAATACATACCAAGGCTCCGGCGTATCCATATGATATACTTATATCTCATCTCGTAGTATTTGTTATACATCCGTAAAATGTGAGGAATTCAGTCTGTACGTCATCAGTCTGAGATTGCTAAATTCTAAAATGTGTGTATAATATAAAAGATTGCGGCATAGAGGGTAAAACCAGAGCATGGACGACAGTGTGATAGTGGGCAAATAGCCATACGTAATACCGGCGATATCCGACAACTTGTCAATTTACATTCCAACGTCTATTATGTTTTGTGTATGCATTTATTTATCTGACTGGTGTTTTACGTCGTACTCTAGAATATTTCACTTATGCGACTGCCGCCAGCATTATGGTGGCAGGAAATCAGGCAGATCCCAGGGCAAATCCACGACCATCCGCAGGTTGCTGGCAGACCTTCCCACGGCCGGAAGAGGAAGCCAGCATGAGCTGGACTTGAACTCACAGCGACCGCAGTGATGAGAGACATCTGGGTCATTACCATGTACTAGAGCGCTGAACACCTCAGCCGTCAACCAAGCCAAAATGTGGAATTACACGTGTGAGTACTGGTACACAACTGACAAACACACGAATTCATTGTATCACAAGTGTCATGCACACAGCATGTTTATTTCCGGCAAAATAATGATCTGCTAAAACAAGATCACTTCACATTAGCTACATAGGTTGACAGTCATGAAGGGATATGAAGACAGTGAAGAGCTAAGGAAGGAGAATACGAATGATTGCCACTGCAGGGCCTAGGATGTTTGCAAGAAAAAGAAAAATAAAACTTCATTTACATCTGCATGCAAAAGAGGATGTCGAGACAGATTGGAAACCTCTCTTGAAATCTTTTCCACACCCATACTAAATTTCTTAGATTGAACTTATTACTTGTTACACTAGACAGTTCTAAGTATTGCTAAACAAAATGGAATTTTCTTGTCCATGAAGCCAGCTCGCCAATTGGGACCCTTCGTGACGGGCACTTCAACTTGACTAAAACCGCCTCTACAATAACAATTTCTTCATGACCTTCTGAACTTTACATGTATTGTCTGGTGAGAAAACACGTTCCATATTTCGTGAAATGGTGCTTGTTAAACTTTGGGCCATATTTGTCAGTAGTATCCCGAGCAAACTATATGTATTGCCTGGTTAGGAAGTCTTCCTGACAGAATACAAAGACTACTTCAACATGCGTATTCATAAGAAATTTGCGCTTCACTGGAATTTGGCATGTTCAAGGAACGTCTCTGTAAATTAATCCTACAATTAATTCCTCACATACTAAAACAATCAAAGCCTAAAAGGTAGCATACCTGTAATGCTTACCTTTAGATACAACTGCACTGTAGCCAAGTCATTGCAATACGCTCCAGTCAAATGCAGAAGAAACGGTTGAATTCAAGAACACAAATTTCTCCCACCCCAAGACACACATCTCATCCTAACTGTGTCAGATGCGCTAAACTAAAGTAAACAAAAAACCTTTCCAAACTTCAGATTACCTTAAATGACCCAATATTTCGCCACCAAATCAGTATTTTTAGACGAAAATTAAGGTCATAAAAGATTAGTTTTACAGCTGAAAGTTAAATTTTTCTAGTGTGATATGATCCTACCTACCAAACAAACTTAAAAGAATCCTTTCTAAAATCAAAAGAACCCCTAGAATCAGGAAAAATAAGCAACTTAGTCATGGTCGAAATTTTAGGTCATTTAGGGTAAGGTCGTATAACTGTATGTATGTTGAAATGCACCTGGCAATCCTTGTCTGCAAAGTAAATCAGCCAAAGGCACAAGGATTGCCACCAACCAACACAAAGCGGCTGCTCACGAGTTGAGACATTTTGGACCTCTACCATGGACGATGCTGCAAGTTTCAAGGCATCACTCTTCGATGAAAGCCTAGCACACCTTCTGCCTTAGACTTGCAGCTGTCCGAAACACTGCACAGTGCTTTGCATAATACCACCGAGTTTCTTTATAACACAGGCATTTAAAAACGTCATCCCAAGAAAGCCGTGGGCTAAGGATTACTTTTCAAATTGGAACTCAAAACAAGGAAACACCAGCTGACATGGTTGGACAATCCTATGGGCCATCAAAAAGAGCGTGATAAATAATCTGGTGTCTTGTGTCTGTGGTTTGTCACTATGCATGTTATGAGTACACTAAAGTACCAAAAACCTCTTTTCAGATTAGCAATTGGTAAATATGTAAATGAAATCACATCTGTAAAAGTTTATATGCGGGATTAGCAGAGAGATATTACAGGTATTACAACCAGAAAATACATGAATCCAATCGAAATATTCCTAAATGCCTTGCCTTTGTATTTTGTTCACTTCGGATTTGAGGTGAAAAAGGAGGGGTTTGAATATCACAAATAAACTGAGTGATAGACGTTGTCTGGTCTTACAGTGCTGACAGCTTCACTTTCGCGCATGGCAGCTGGCTCCAAGTGAAAACTTTCAGCCGTCATGGCTGCTTGTACGATCAATAGCTCGGTCCACATTCTCAGACTAGCGAGTGGCTTTACGTGTAGGTGCCGAAAGTATTACATATATTAATGAAGTGAACACTAATCTATCAAGTTTCCACACCCCTTTGAGTTCTACAATGCACCAGCCTGGACTTCTCCTGTAAAGCAAGGTTGCGCATTTGTATTTTTAAATAAAGACAAGACATACGGTTCATTACCAGTTTTAAATAGAACAACTCTTCAACTGACCAAGCCATCCACTAAAAAACAAAGATGACACATTTACAACACTTTTTGACATCAAGTTTGTGGGTGCTGCGGAAGCTTACACTCATTTTGCTGATGCTGCGTGGCTCTTCTTGGAAACTCTAAACAGTGCGAGACCAGTGCTACAAACGGCTTTGCTTTTCTGTTACAAATGTAACACATACAGTAAGTTAATTTATGCAGACTGTTAATTAAGCAGTTCAGTGCAGCCACTTAATATACGAAAATAAAAACCTGATAAAATGATATTCCTAGTATGTATGTCAGCTATAAATAGGTGTAGACATATAATACACTTTGTACAAACTGTTATGGCGCATTCCCATAAAGTGTAACAAGGATATATATATACAATATATATATATTATACACTTTGTACAAACGGTTAAGACAACAGGTTTGTGGATTAGTGCCCTTGTTTTAACAGCAACATCTGAAAGCCTTGTTAAAACACATTACAGGAAGAGTTACTGCCCATGACTTTAGATCCACAATCTTCATACCATTTTTAGTTTATCATTATCTATCCCACACTCCAGTAATGCTAACACATAAACCTGTTAGAGCAACGCAACAAGCGAGATAAATTACGTTCTTCTGGAAATATACTGCATAGTCAATGGTGGAAACAGCTGATAAACAGAAAATTAATGGAAATGTTCATGCCATGAGCAAATTAAAGAAGACCGGGGAAAGTATTGGGCAATTTGTGGTAATAGAGTATGGATTGAAAATTTAAAAATGATAATCACATTTTATTTTAGATTTTTTTAGTTCCAATGCAACAAATTTGAAGGCCATAACACATACTCACTGTCGAATAATAAATACTTCCATGTAAAAGGGGAAGTAACGGTGAAAATAACTTTTATCAATCAGAACACAGTGTTATTTATTTAATTGGTATTTTACGCTGTACTCTAGAATATTTCACTTATACGATGGTGGCCAGCATTATGGTGGGAGCAAACCGGGGGATACCCACGACTATCAGCAGGTTGCTGGCAGACCTTCCCACGTACGGCCAGAGAGGAAGTCAGCATGAGCTGGACTTGAACTCACAACGACCACATTGGTGGGAGACTTCTGGGTTATTGCACTGTGCTAGCGCGCTAACCTACTGAGCCACTGATGCCCTACACAGGGTTATGTAAAACCCGACTAGCGGATACAACATGATTCAGGCTCTCAAATCATTACCATTCTATCTTTCGAATGAATATAACACTATTCATATACTGATGCGAATTCAACATGATTACCGATGGTTGGCTGCTGCCCTTTGCTGTGTTAGTGCAGTGTGTAGATTTTGTCTGCACAAACAAGTCAAATACAGACGGGCTTGATGTTACAAGAGAGCAAAGGGCCCGATTCAAATCATTCAGCCGGAAACGGGTCGGTAAAATGTCGGTGTCTTCTGACAGCTATATGAGCTCATAGCAATGAAACACTGCCATAAGCATTGCACTACTTCTTTGAGAGCATTTAAAAAACTTCTTGAACTGTGTTTTTTAAATCTTCAATCCTTCACTCTTTTCACTACAATTTACGTTACACATCCCCGGTCTTCTCCATTAAAATGAAGAAGCATTAGGAAAAAAGAAATATACATACATATATCGACATTACACAGCAGTGAATTTATCTTGCTTCGTGAGAATTATTGCATAAGTCTAGTATCAAAAAAGACATTAGATGAATACCTGGAAAACTTGTTTGAGCAGAAGATTTACATAAAAAAAAAATAACAGATGAAAGCAAAATGATTGCTGACAGATTTCACTCGGCAACATATTTCTCCAAAATTTAAAGTTTTACAATTTAAATGGCTTCGTATCTTCATTCACAACCAAGAAAAAAAAAATCCTTCCGATAAACGGAGGACTACGAAAACAGTGAGAAATAGAATACATGTAGTATTTTTCATAAAAGAACATGAAATGTAGACATAGCTAAGATGGAATTCATTTCCTTCTCTTCGATCATTAACTTCATACATGAATCCACTCACCATGACAAGATTGAAACAGATCATTTCCAAATTCCTTAAAAATGGCCCATTTCTTCCTCAATACAACAGGATGCATGTTTCTGAAGGCCAAAATGCTTGGAAGCCAAGAAGAGAGGGCCATGGTACCCTTGTTTAAGGGCTGTTTCTTGTAATCACAGCAGTGAATAATCACACTCAATATGCATGTTTTACCCCTATGACCATGTAACATGACAATTCCTCTTTGTTTCATTACATTGCTGTTTTATGGCACAACACAGCTACTTATTGATCTGACATCATGAAGGTGTACGCTCAAGTGTTTCAGTAAACTGAAAGCCAGAGTATCTATGATTTTGTACTTTCTTGCACCCACTGCACTGTTATACCTACGAAAAATTTTGCTCCAAAGAATGCATTCCTAGAGGCAAATTAAATGTCACAAAATCTTGCTCTGGGTGCAAAAGCTTATAGTTTCACAGTAGCCTGGCAGGATATTATTCTACCTTCTATCTAAGATCAATAGAATTCTGAAAATCAGGCAAAATATGCAACTCAGTTAAGGGCAAAATCTCGGGTCATTTACAGTAATTCAGATGATCAACACATCTTCAGATAAATGATGGTGTAACAGATGCCAACTCATGAGAAATCTGACAGACTGACCATACTATGCCGTACTGACATCGACATCAAGTCACAAGGGAGGTCACTCTCAAGAACCTCTCCTCACAGGTGCCTCTTCAATGAGAACGGACGATCCCAGGTACAGTTACATTACAAGACATATCACGTAAGAGCCCACTGGTATGGCTTATGGTACAGGTGTGTCCGAGGAGGTGGGAGGAGTGGTTAAGGGCAGGTTTGGCACGGTGGTCAGCTCCCCTAGACTGGGGGAGTCCTCACGTAGGTAGAGGGTGATCCCCGACAGGTAGATGGCTGGGATGGTCACGTGGGAAGTCACCTGAGCTCTGTAACCGGGGATCTTTGTCTCCTCTCGCAACACATTCACAACTTGACCTGTTAAATTCAACAAGAACATCGTTAGACAGATAGGAGGAAAAACACCACAAATGAAAACTGGTTGTCCTGGCCTATTTAAAATTTTATTTAAGAAAACTTGTTTTATATGCTGTGCGAATTTTAGTTTGAAAAATTTTCATGCCAAAACCAGTCTTGACACTCAATCAGTTATTACACACTGTGAACTCTTACTGGTAAACACTGTATTTAAGGGCAATGTTACACTTCAGTCAATAAAATATATGTTGTTCTAGCCATGTATTCATTCAATTGGTACTGAAATGGAATTGGAAGTTTTCTCTTGAAAACTTCCATGCCTGGGGTGAAGTGCCCTCCTTAGCCAGGCTACCAGACAAACATTCTGACTTAAACCCATGCAAACATACACAATATAAGTCCTAACATTTTGCCCCCCAAAAGTGCATTTGGTCCTGAAACTTCCATTTTTTCCAGTGCGATATTAGAACACCTTCCAAACAAACCTTAAAAACAGAAGTCTCAGAATCATATGCAAAACTTTAGGCAAAATTTCATGACATGTTACTGAATTCACATTTCCAAAGAAAAACAAAAAAACAACAAAAAAAAAAACTTTGTTTTTCAAGGTCATCCTACCTAGTTAAAAAAAAACTTTGTTTTTCAAGGTCATCCTACCTAGTTAAAAAAAAATTTGTTTTTCAAGGTCATCCTACCTAGTTAAAAAAAACTTTGTTTTTCAAGGTCATCCTACCTAGTACATTCATAGTCTGCCATCTGGAGTCTGGCTGCTGCAGAAACTTGTAAAGCTGACAGTGGTCATTATAGCGACTGACGATGTCCTGCCTCTGAACCAGCAGCACTGACTCGCTACACAGCTGCTCCATAATGACTTCTTCTGGGAGAATCTCCAGTGGGTTGGTCAGGTGCACACCTACAAACCACCAACAGGACTACATGTACAACCAGGTGTTGGCATAGCAATAGGAAGACTCACCGTGGGTTCCACTGGTCTCTGCCTGGTTTCCTCCCAACGTAATGCTGGTTATCGTCGTATAAGTGAAACATTCTGGAGCACGGCGCAAAACACCAATCCAATAAATAAATAAATACAAATGGCTCAGGACAGATTGTTGAGGGTTCTACATTACAAATCACAACTATGAAACTTGTAGTTTGTTTGTTCATTTTCAAGAAGAAGCCTCTGTGGCCAAGAGGTTTGCAGGCTAGCGCAGCCCAATGACTCAGCTCTTGTTGGCTTTATTCATATGTGGGAAGGTCTGCCAGCAATCTGCAGACAGCCGTGACTTTCTTCCAGGCTCTGCTTGGCTTCTTTCCACAACAATGCTGGCCATCGTCGCATGTGAGAACTGTTCTTGAGTCCAGCATAAAACACTAACCAAACCAACAATTCTTTTAAAATCTAACACCTTACAAACATGTACAAACAAGACAGCGGTCTGACCAGCACTTTTCCATTTATCCAAGATCACCAGTGTTAAAAGTCTAATAGGCATGACTCAGTTTGGGATTTAACCACAGATCTACGGTTTACACAACCCATGCTACAGCATCCGATGCCTGACCTTTTGAGCTGACTCCGTACACCATCTGGTGATGCCACGCATCAGGAATGCTAAAGCCTCCCCGCACTCTCTTCTGTAAATTTAATGTTGCAATTGGAACAGCACCTGAGGGACAAAATTAAATGTATAGGCACTGAATCACAACCTACACGTAAATGTAGCTGAATTAAAGGTCAGTTTGAACTTCCGTATTTTTTCAAGGAACTAAGAACAAAACTAATACTAGAGTGAGTGAGACAAAACGGTAGTTGTCCGTATACTTTTAAACACTGGTGGACATACAGTGCTTTGAACTTTCACAAAACTGTTGTCTGCATGACATAAGGCCATGGCCCGCTTTTGTTGTAAAAATAATATAAATATATATATATTATATATAAAATATATAATATTTTCTTTAATATAAATCTTTGCATTTATGTCATATAATGTAGGTATAATGTGCATGGCTAATCTCTCTTTGTCAACTTCGAGATGAATTGTCAAGGACCAATCATGTCAAGTCGTGAAGAAATAAAGGACTGTTCAGATATATGCAGTTTACTTCTGATCAAAAAACAGCTGTGAATTTGAAATAAATGATACGAAAAAAGGAACCATCTAACTCAATCATAACCAGGTGTTTCTTCTATGTTTAACATCAACTGCAAATGGAAAACCTTTGCTTTTCACCTTCAACTGCTACACTCAGGGGCATTACCTTTCTTTATCCAGTAAGTCAACCATTTAAGAAGTTCTACATTTCTTGGTGGATAAAACTGGAAAAAACGACCGATGACTTCTCCTTTGGTAAGCTGAACCACTCCTTCAATTAAAGCCTCTGCTGTTGTACCTGTAGATATAACAAACCTGAGCGTCAGAAAAAAATTTATTTATTTATTTATTTGAATGGTGTTGTACTCAAGATTATGTCACTTATATTCGCCTAGCATTATGGTGGGGGGAAAACTAGCAGAGCCCAAGGGAAATCCACGACCATCAGCAGGTTGCTGGCAGACCTTCCCACTTATGACCGAACAGGAGCTCAACATGAGCTGTACTTGAACTCACAGTGACTGCACTGTGAGATGCTCCTGCACCATCAAGCTAACCCCTCGGCCATATAGGCCCCCAGCAGAAAAACAATCTTGACCTAACCCTGAATCTGACCCAATTAATACTTTAGATATTCTTTAGCTGATTAACTGTGATGTGGTTTTGAAATTCAGCCTATATAAGTACAGCCTATATCCAGACATCTATAATCACTAAATTAAGAAAGAAATGTATATGAATTTATTTACATATCTGATTGAGCTTTTCAGACCCAGGAGAGAATAAGTGTACATGTACAATAAAAAAACAAAACAAAACAAAGAAACTCTAATTCTCATGGCTAGTTCTGCCATTCTAATTTTCTCTAAAAGTTCATGTTTGACAAAATCATTCTCAACTGAATAATACAACAAAAAAAATCAAAACAAAACAAAAAAAAAATGAGTGCCTTAGGTCTTGTAGGTATAAGAAAAGATTCCAGATTTTACCAGCAACTCCTCTGGAGAAGAGATATTCTGGGATAGGAGCAGTCTCATCACGGGGGCGGGACAGAATCACCTTGGAAACCTCCTCCCTGGCCATATCACGACCCAAGGCTTTCTGTAAACATAGTTACCAGCATGAAATATCTTAAAAATCCTTGAAGCAAATGCCATAGTGTATCACATAGAAATTCAAAGTAGGCACTTTTCAAAAATACTAGCTCAGAAATTTTCTGACTTTTTTTAAGCTTGAATGGCGCATCTAATGAAATGTTCACGTAACACTGCAAAAACACAATGATTTAAGTAGTACCTCACCCTGTAAATGTTACCCAATCAGGATGTCATAGAATGTAATGATCTGGACAGAAAATGGCTCAACTTGCAGACTGGTGTCTTATGTTTTCCAGTTCTCAGTGTGAAGACAAGCATGCCCTTGTTCTCTTACATTACATTTAGGCCATTATGAAAAATATGTTCGTTGGGCATGACCCAACCCTCCTAAACTGGCCCTAACTCTATACACTTAATTTTTGTTATTTAGCTAATTTTTTTTTCTCTCAATGTTAATTTTCTTAAAATCCCTATCTTTTTCAGTAGCCAGAATAAAAAAGTGATTGCCTGTTGAGTAACCCTATTTTTTGTAACAGGGTCGGGTTAAGCGCAACAAAGAATTTTTTTTCAAATTTTTTTATCTCTGAAATGAAGTGATGAATACTTTTCATATAATGTCTGCATGTCAGGTACAGAGTATAGTAACTGTTATTAGTGATACATGTAAGCTTAAAATTATAGATTGACAATGAATACATGTAACAGTGCTGTTATAACAGGATCAACCACAGTGGTGGAAAGTATATAAACAAACAAAACCAATACGTGTTAAAAACGACATCAGGAACTAGAATGCTGAATCAAATGCTCTCAAATTTCATTAACTTTTATTGGCTTTAACATCAAATTGTAAGAAAGGCAACACCCACTGACGGTTTTGAGCTTGCATGTATACCATCATGAGTTACGTCCCTTTGAATGTTTAACATATCATACTCCGACTCCAATGTCCACAACTTAGCAGGATATCTCAGTGCAAAAATGAGGTATACATTCATCTCAGTATAAGTGAAGTATGCTGTCGTTGTTGTTAGTGGCATATTCTTGACTACGGAATAAACCACCAATCAAATAAATAAATAAGTGCAGAAGACAGAAACAAAAAATTAAACTGGCAAGGGATTGAACATAAAGAAGAAAAAACCCTCTGCTTTACTAAGTAACCATTGGCAAACGTATTTTTACTCATAATTCTGAGCCAATAACTCTTGTTTTTCAAGGTCATTTCGCAGAAATGTGAACGGGTGTATTCTCAAATATTTATTTCAACATGTTGAGCTCACTAGTATAATGAGAACAGTCCTTAACAATATTTCACTTGATCTCACCAGCATTATGAGAACAGTCCTTAACCATATTTCACTTGACCTCACCAGCATTGTGAGAACAATTAAGGGCCATGTTTCATTTGGAACTCACCAGCATATTGAGAACAGCCATGGGCCCACATGGAGCAGACAGCACCGGCTTCATCTGATGGAAATACGCCTCACACTCGTTCCAGATCATGACACGGTCCAATGCTTCTTTACGCACCTTCTTCAGTTTGTCCTCGAACTTGTAATCATTTACCTGGAAACCGGAATATGATATGATAATCACAGTTTTACTGTCAAGTGGGTTTATGTGAGGAGGAAAACAGGATTGCAATGAATAAACCACAATCCCTCGAGAGATTATTAGATACAAACTCCTGACTTAAAAGAGATAGAACGGTGTCAAAACATCCGTATCATAAAAGCAAGATATGTTGTACAACTTGGGGTAGTCTGAATTGCTTTCCGGAAATGTAAAAATATTGTAATGTATCAAAACCTGTATTATATGTTTTGGGGGAGAATACAGATACAGAAAGATTTTTCTGTCCTTTCTGCTCTGCCTGGTGGGATGTCACGAATGAAGACAAGCTGGTATCACAAATTTCTACCTGTACATATTCAAAGATGAGCTTGCCTGTTAGCAACATGCCATGTGCGTTACGTGTTTTATTGAGAGTGAAGAGATGGTGGTGTGGTAAGATTCTCTCTACCTACCTAACACAGCTGTAACAGTGCCAGTTAATCTTCACATCTTCCAGCTATTATTCATTTTTTATTTATTTGATTGGTGTTTTTACTCAAGAATATTTCACTCATATGACAGCGACCAGCATTATGTTGGGAGGAAAGTATGCAGAGGCCGGTGGAAACCGATGACCATCCGCAGGTTCCTGACAAACCATCCCATGTACTTCCAGCTTTTCGCAGCCTTTGTTACACCAGATGTCAGAGATGCAACTCTGCTAGGGTCTGGGATATTTATTTTCATTTGTATTTAAGGTCTTACTTAGGACGCTTTATGGTGGCTAATAGGTTTGTGGGGTGAGGAAAACCTTGATATTCCCACAGTCTGATAAGCTGATGATGTTCACAGATGAATGAGTTGAGGAAAACCTTGATATTCCCACAGTCTGATAAGCTGATGATGTTCATAGATGAATGAGTTGAGGAAAAGCTTGGCATTCCCATGAATACCTTGATATCCCCATGAAGATCTTGATACTCCCCCGGTCTGATGAGCTGATGATGTTTATAGGGGAAAAATCTTGACAACTTTATTGATATCCAAGTCCAGATTCATCAAAACAATGTCCTCAACGAAAACACACATGATGTATACATATATTTGTTCTACCTGACATGTTTCTTCATTTGCATCCTCCAGTCCAGCTGGGTCTGTTGATGCACCCGGCAAACTGCAAAAGAGAAAAGCATCTTTGATGGCACATAGGCTGAAAATTTCGTAATACAAGCCATGGGTTTTCATCACAATGTCAGCATACACGAATTGCCTTAAACACATGTAAATATATATATACTCACAGACAGAAATATGTTGAGGTTTGTAATTCTTTGTTTGTAAGGCCATGCTTAAAAGTATGTTCATGGGACGCAACATGACCAACCCTCCAAAAAAAAAGGGCCCTACTCAAAAGTTTTATTAGTATTTCAACAAAAATTTTTCATTTATTTTTTTTTTCTATGATAATTTCTTTAACATCATTATTTTTTTCAAGAGCCAGAATAAACAAGAACATAATTTCCTACGAAAACTCCCCGACACCCTATTTTTCCTACAATTTCACAATGTATACATACCAGACAAGAGGCAGTCTGTGTGTAGAGGCTGAAGAGGACTCCTCGCCCACAGGTGATTTGGTGTGCTCCTCACCCACGATATTGTTCGTGTGGGTCTCCGGAGCGAGACCCCTTATGGGCACAGGCACTACAGCACTCCTATTATCCCTACAGCCAATTTGTCGGCTCCGGGAGCAGCCGTCTCGTCTATGGGTTTTGGACTTGGGTTTCACTCTGTGCGTCTCATCATACAAAAGCACACAGGCTTCATCTCTGTCTTCTTTCTTATCCTCATACATGTGGATGCAGGGGTTGGCGTGGACCTGGAAGTTCAGGCAGTGTGAGTCCATGGCCGCCGCACTGGGCGAGACTTGGTTCGCAGGGTGGCTGTTGGGCTGCACAGGGGAGGAGCCACTCAGGTCATTAGGGCAGCAGCAGTTGCCGCTGGCATGAGCGCCTGAGATGAAGCAGGCACCCAGCTCCTCTTCCAGTGCCTCGTGGAAACCTTCCTCGCTGGAGTTCCTCCGCAAAGTGCCACTGGACGCATCACAACCCATACCATTGTTAACACTTGAACCGTCCCTGTGCACGACCCTGTCTAGGTCCGAGTTTGCAACCATTAAGTCAAACCCCATCATGTCCACCTCGGGAGAGATGAGCAGTGAGGAATCGGAAAACGCCAAGTTACTGATCTCGCTGTCGCTGCTGCTCTGTTTGGCGATGGAGGAGGAGTCTGAGCGACCTCGAGGACGCTGGGCCTGCCTCTGTGCAGGAACGTCAGGTAACAGATCCGTGGGCTTCCTATCCAAATTTCCACCCATAAATCGCCCAAAACAGTTACGCGAGTCTCTTCTAAACAAACCGGGAATTAACGAAGGGTTGTGGTTTGGGGCGTAGCTGAAGAACACTCCATCTCTACCTAAATCTGCTTCCTGTGGGTGATGACACCAGTCTCCGACATCGTCGTCAGCAAACGCTGATTTATCCTCGTATTTACCGTTATCCCAGCATTCTATGTTGACAATACTGTTACCCATTTTATTTAAATCCTGACAGGACAGTATGTTATCGTCGTCATTGGAAGACGTTGAAGAGCGTGAGCCACCTGGACTTGACAACCTGTCTACATGTTGAGGTATATCTGCCTCTATGAAATCACCGATGTCGTCGTTGTTATCACAGCTCTCTGAGCAGGCTGCGGCGAATAGAACTTTCTCCACCTCTTTGTTTTTCTCGCAATACTTCCTTGAGGCAGACGGTGACACAGATGTCTCCAGGAAATTGTACGAAGAGTTACAAGCTTCAATATCACAGAAACTCTCGGTATTATTACAAGTCCTTGATTCCAGACACTGTGATCTGTCCAAGTCTTCAACGCTATCACCACATTCCCTACAGGCACCATAGTTTTCTGGTAGGTCAACATTTTCTCCAAGCGGCGATCGTTCTTCCAAGAACACACCATCATCATAGAACTCTAGCATTTCACTGGATTCCGAGGAATCATTTCTGGGCTCACATGAGCTTATATTCACACACTGTTCATGCTTATTCGCATGTATATTACAGTCTTCGGGGCAATTTTCAAGGCCTGAACCTGGACTATGCACACACAAAACCTTACACTCCCTTTCATTGTTATTACAAGGTGCATTATCTTTTAAATGTACATCTTGTGAACAGTGAGACGTTGACAGAATTCCTCTGCATTTCACCTCTTGACATATTGAGCCTTGAAGAGTTTTAGCACTATCAGCAGCTTTCACTTCCTGGCTGTTTCGCAAAGACGTTATCTTATCAACACTGACAGAGCTAGACACACTGACCTTTGCCTTGTGATAGGGCTCGGTACCACGGTCCAGTAAACTGTGACTAGACTCAGAATTGGGCCAGCTTCTCCGCGAGTGGCTTGATGAGCCATTCACTAGTTTCACATCTCTTCTTCCGAGAGTCAAACCATTCGGCACTTTACACTTCTCTATTGACTTCAGGTATTTTTCATGCTTATGTCCATTTTTGTTAATATGTTCTGAATTCATTGAACGAGAAGCCATATTGTTCGAGTATAATGCTGACGGCACGTAGAAGCAACTATTTCCGATTTTGATCTCAGTCAGACCTGCACGAGAATTGTGCGATGCAGGTAAAGTGTGATCTGCCGATGTCAAATCTGGAGACTGATGTGATGCACAGCTAAGCAAACTTCGAAGATGCTGTTTTCCAGGTTTAACTACGGAGTTCTTCGAATGTAACCCATTGGTAAGAGGAATCATCGGCACAGCCTGAATGTTTTCATGGCTAGTCAACTCACTGTCCACCATATTTTCAGTTTGTACTTCACATGAGGATGTCTGGTTCCCTGGTTCTGTGTTAAACTCTCTGGGTGGGGAGGGTATAGGGCTGTCTTGACCGTCAATCCACTCCATGCTGTCAGCGATGGGACAATAGAAATCTGCCACATTGGGGTTTCTTCTCACAGCTCTACCTGAACTGCAGCCCATTGTTGAACCAGTGCTGACACCTCTCAATGCTGGGGATTTAGCAGCACTACTTGACTCTGGTTTATGATCTTCAGGCATTGACCTTGAAGTTGTCACTTCGCTAGAGCCTCGATTCTCTTTTTCGTCAAATAATGTCCTCAGGTATGGGGATGTAGTACGGGTGTTGCCCGAACAACGGCCTGTCTCCCTGCAACGCCCGCCGAGGCCTTCCATAACCCATTGACAACCACTAACCTGTGTGGATAAGAATTTTGATACATATACGTGAACATCAAAATTGGACAATTTTAAAGCTACACAAATGATCAAAAAATTTACGACGTTATCTACATGTCCATTTTATCCAGAGTTAGCTCCTATAAAAACTACTATTTCATGCAGTACTGTGTTCATGTCCTGTGGTTTATTTCTAGGCATGCATACTTACTGATTACGTTTTTGTGTAATAATAGAATTACCATGTGATGTTGCATTTGATTGTGTGGACACAAATTACATGCATTTCCACCTCTATGAAGTTTCTCCCATGCTACACATAGGTACTACAGCAATGTGATCAGGATTGATTTAAATCTACAATGAAATTCTCACTACTTTAAAACTGTTCTATTTTAACACTGGCACCTATTGCAATTATGGTCCTAGGGCAAGATTTTTATTGTGATTTATGGAAGTGGGGGTTTACATTTTGAAAACACTGTCCCAGGACATTCACAGTTCATAATGAAAAGAACTGCCCCATAAAATATTCAAGAAGCAAAGAAGAACGCCACCTAGCAGACAATTGAGATTTGAATATGAAGTAGGTTCGGCTACATTTGTAGCGCATTGTAAGGCCTCTGACACTTGATCCCTTGTTTAAGTTGTTTTTGACCATGATATTTTGGATAACCGAAGAATGGAACAATTTTCATTTTTATTTTCATTATTTTGCTAGATTTTCTAAGTGCTGTAAGTGATGTGGGGGTGGCAGGGTTTGTGTAAAATTATGTGAGAGTGGTAAACATAATAAAAAGGAGTCAAGTGTAAAATCCTTAAAGTGAACATAAAGGCTATCGCTTCATATACATAGAAAAAAAAGAAGTAAGCCATAGGTATCAGAGAAAAATATTTAAAAAATTTAGTGGCATTTTACAAGAAGAGAAGACAGAATTAAACTCTGGGATAAGGTCATTATCGAACACTTTACTCCGTGTATCCATGTTGTCCAAGCCCTGAACAACACGGTCAATCACCAGCCTTGATAATAGCACGTGATACTTTGACAGTGACATCACATTGCCCCAGTTCTTGATTGTTAGTGGGTGTTCATATGGTGAATGGGCAGTTGTCGAAGCAATATATCGGAATTTGGGGGCATTTTAAGTCAAATTGAAGTAAACAGAAGTCATAGATTTGTTTGGAATTGACAATGTCTACCTGTGTTATAATGTATTGGCCAGAAGGTTGTAGTAGTTTGTCTGGTCGAGTTGACCAGAAAACTGCCACTGTTAGAGAATCAGAAGATTTCGTGGCAGCATTTCTCCTTACTAGATAGTGAAGCCAGCTTTATAAAAGAAATGTTTTCCCAATATCAACAGAAAAGAATCCGCTCCAAATACCCTGCTGCGTTTGGGGTATTCCCTGATGTCGACAGAAACACATAAACATGCTTGTAATTTTGCAACAGTTTTTTCAAAATTATCGATGGTGTAGGGGAGCTCAATGACAATGTGACATCATTTCAGATGGCTACCATGGTCAAATGGTGTCACCAAACGGGTAGCTAAGTAGTGACAATCATTTGCAATTTAGAACACCTCTGGAAAACTCCTTGCATTATTTATTTATTTGATTGGTGTTTTACACCATACTGAAGAATATTTCACTTATATGACGGCAGCCAGCTTCTGGGTTATTGCGCTGTGCTAGCGCGCTAACCGACCGAGACAACTAATTCAGGTTTATGGGCTGACTTTATGTTCACTTTAAGTTACACCTGTTCTGGCATGTGCTTGTTGCAGACCGTGTTCACATCATAATTTTGAATGGAAGAACAGTGTTTCATGATATTCTTGAAAAGACATTTTCAAGTTTGCTATGTGCCATTCATGGATGTCCCTGACTCTGGCAGACTTTGACTGCCTTGAATATAAAGAAAGAGGGATTTCAAAACCTGTGCCATACTTTTAATGATCCTGACGGACTCTGTGTCATAATGTCATGAATGTCTGATTTTCAAGAGTAACAATGTCCACCTAAATTTAAATGGGTGAACTTGAGGATCTGTAAAGAATAGGTAGAGGTGTTCATTGAGAAAAGGGCATTTTTTAGTGAATTGACGTCACCCTACCACGTGTCATCACTCTTATCCTTACTACTACCCGAACTTGTCTACACGACTGTCACCCATAATGGATAACCCATGCATACGGTCACCTCTCACTAACTTGCATACAGTGTTTGGGTTAACACGTTCACATAACACACACAATGGTATCATCATAAGAGTACATGACTGTTAAGTATTTTTACATTATCTCTTCGTTTTACCTGTCGTACAACCAGATAGATCCTGTCGCCCTGATAAAATTTACAACAACAACGTTTTTTGGCTTCTCAATCATCACACGACAATCTCGGCAGATGATTACGTAATTCTGAGGAAAATCAACTTACTTAAGGTTCCAAACTTTCCGTGCTCCGTATTATTAACGTCCAAACATCGGTTGTTTGCATGTTCGAAACATCAAAAAATCTGCATTAACGAAGAACAACATCGACAAAGTCTTTTTTCCAAAAACAGCATCCCTTCTGAGCCTTATCCCATACTGCACCATTGTAGATGGCGCTGTACATTTTCACTGGTATAAATTTTACCTGTCGGATAAAATATAAACTGCTAATGAAAATGTCTAAATTCAAAACTTGGATAATTAATTTATTGTCACAAAATATACAGTTAGTATTTTACATATATATCTCAGGTCCTTCGAGCCACTAAAAGGGAAAAGAAGCAATGTAGAATTGCTTAGTCGGGTAAAATTTCCAGGACACGTAATGTTTTGGAAATCGATGGCAAACCAGAAAATGGCGTGTAAAAATTTTTTGACTAGGCCAGCTGAATCTTAGGTTTACACTTGTTTTGCATGAGAAAATAGAGCGGAGGAAAGCTCACAAGACATCATTGTTTTCCCCGAAAGCTCGTAAGTATTTTATATCTCAGCTTATACCATGATTTATGTATGAGTTATTCCATGACTCTAAACCAAATATTCCGGAAAATTGACTGTAGTCGGCCTACACAATACAATAGTGGAGTGTTTCAACTTTCCTCTCGTCTGCTAGGCTCGGAGTTTGAGAAAATGTATTTCCATGGATGAGTTTTCAGGATTTGTACACAGTTAACCTTTAAGTTCTGGGTACCACACGTGAAATAATACTGGTAACCTGGATTTATATGAAAAACACAGCAGTACCAAACAGTCTCTAGAGACTTATAACCCTACATCTGCAGTAGGAAGGCAAGTGCTGAACGGCCAGGGTGTGTAAATTGCACCTAACCATGGCGTTGTACTGTATACGTAAACACCATGTACGTGTATATACTTGGTTAGAGGCCAACTAGCTTCAGGCTATCTCAGAAACCATTAGGAGCTGTAAAGAGGTTACATTTATATGTAACTTTCCACCTGCCATTTGACGTCATTTTTTCTCCACTGACACATTCTTTTTACTCAGTTGTCATTGGTTTTTAAACTCAATTGGGTGGTTTTAGATTTGTACAAATGTAGAGATTTGTGTAAATAAACTCTTTCTTATCTCTCACAAGGTACAATCAAGTATTTTCAAGTATTTTAGTGTGCCAGTGCAGCATAATGACCCAGGCGTCTCTCATTAATGCAGTCACTGTGAGTTCAAGTCCAGCTCATGCTGGTTTCCTCTCCGGCCGTACGTGGGAAGATTTGCCAGAAACCTGCGGATGGTTGTGAGTTTCCCCTGGGCTCTGCCCGGTTTTCTCCCACCATAATGCTGGCTGCAAGTGTATAAGTGAAATATTCTGGAGTACTGGTATGGTGTGAACACCGATCAAATAAATAAATATATTCAGTTATGTCTTGTGAAAATAACTGCATTTGAACTTTCATCATACAGCATGTTGTATCTGTAGTCTAATTTCTACACAATGAGACCATTTATTTATTTATTTATTTGATTGGTGTTTTACATGGTACTCAAGAATATTTCACTTATACAGCGGTGGCCAGCATCATGGTGGGAGGAAACTGGGCAGAGCCTGGAGAAACCCACGACCATCTGCAGGTTGCTGGCGGACCTTCCCATGTACGACCTGAGAGGAAACCAGCATGAGCTGAATAGACATATTTAAGATCAATGAATATGATAAAAATTATATGCGTATGTGGATGTGGCACATGCTTTCTTCACTTGGACAACATTTGGAAGGGTTCTCTTCATTTGCACAATCTTTATTCACTCAGACTCATCCAGGAAAGGCTGAAAAAAGTTATATAAGAAATCTGGAAAGCAACCCATGAACAGCGACCTAGTTTTAACAACAGCCAAACCATTTAAACAAATTCATTTTAGTATTGAAATGCAGCTTTGGTCTTATGTCCGTAAAAATTGAACTTGTATAATTTGTACGACATTAAACTTTCTCTAGCCATGATGAGGATGGCTCACAAAGTTACTGATAAAGTTGATATGCTTCATATTTGTACTGATATGTGTTCATTGGTTCATTGCTAAAGGCTGTCCTCTCTGCTCCATTCCAGGGCAATTTTTGCAGTAACTGGTTGACATTGTTTGGTGCTGTATGAAATTTGTTGAATATCATTTGCCTTGGACCATCAATATGATATATGACTAAGTATTGAGCTGGAAGGCCTGTGTGGCCGTAGGCATTAGCATGCTAACAATCATCCAGGAGCCTCTCACCAAAGGGGTCACTTTGAGTTCAAGTCCTTCCTCGCATGTTGTATGTAGGAAGGTCTGTTCGCAACCTGCGAATTGTTGTATGTTTTTCCCGGGCTTTGTCTGGTTTCCTCCCACATGTGTAAGTGAAATATTCTTGAGTGTGGTGTATAATACCAATCAAATAAATAAATCAGATATGGAGCACACTCTTAACTTAATAACTTGAGTACACTTTTAATCCCCAAAGAAGTGCATAATTACTAAGGTGTAAAATAAATTAATTATTTATACATTTATGGTTCTCTTTGGTTTAATTATTCAGGTATTTATGTTTTTAACTTATTGCAGATGTGATGTTGTTAACATTGCATGAGGAAAGTATCTGCATTGTTTCCTGTCAAGAGTGGCTGATCCAGAATGTCTGAGAACACGTCTGATGATGAGGGTGACTGGGATAAGAACCACCAGCCTAAAGTCTACGGGAAGATCTTAAAGATTCCATAAAATGGCGTGGACAGATTTTAAAAGGAGGACTTTCAGTTTCCTGTGGCATCACAGACAGCCAGACAGCTGATCAATGTGTAGAATTTGTAGAACTTGTTGTTTATAGTTTGATATTAACTGTTTTGTATCTGTGAAATTTTTATACTAATACACATGGTGCTGGTATGCAGTTTTGCAGTGTACAAGAAGTGACTCATCAGATATGCATGAAGTCAATGTAGGAGCTTCATGAATCTTAGCTACTGAGGATTCCATCGGACAGTAATTTTTTGGGTGTCCTTTCTGAGCGATGCTATATATTCTGTAAGATGGCGATGACACTGGCTATGTCTACACAGTGGAAGGTTGTGATATTCTTGGCATTGTTTGCCCTGATGATACCTGTGATCAGATCAAGCCAGCTTTACCCAGAGGTGCCGCGGGTTAACATTCGGTGTAATGAGACTCAGTTCAGGCCAGGATCGGAGCAGCTCATGATGGAATTCAGCAGCTCAGTTGTGGAAAATGGTAGGTGTGCTTTTATATTTCAACCATTTCTTATTATGTATGAGGTATGAAAATCATAACCAAGACTTTGAGTGTAAAGAAAGTGCAAAATCTGCAATTATAGTATTTTTCATTGAAGTGTTTGAAAGTATTGTACTTGTGTAATTAAGTGTAACTTGGTAGAAAATTCTGTGGCAGAGGGGGTTATCATGCTAGCACAGCGCAATGCCCCATGTGCTTCTCACCAATGCGATCGCTGTGAGTTCAGATCCAGCCGATGGTAGCTTCCTCTTCAGTCATACGTGGGAAGGTCTGCCAGCAACCTGCGGATAGTCTTGTGTTTCCCCGGGGCTCTGCCCAGTTTCCTCCCACTATTATGGCGGCTGTCGTTGTATAAGTGAGATATTCTTGATTGCGGCGTATAACACCAATCAAATAAATAAATGAGAAAATTTGAGGGACATATTTATTACCTTGTTGTATTGAATCACACATTGTAATGATGTCTGTTATGAAGGAAAGAATTACACTGTGTAGTTCAGATGTGCACATGTGCATCTGGTGACTGATGTTACAAAGGCAAGTACCATAAATGACCTAAAACTTCATCCCTGACTAAATTGCAAATTTTTCTTGGTAGGTAAGGTCATACTTTTTGGGACAGAAGACTAGGTCATTAACAGTAATTGTTTGTTTGAAATATTTCAGTTATGTCATATACCATAGCCTTTCGGAAGCCAGTGTTTGTAGTACACTATTCAGCAACTATTGTTGGTTTGTTTTTTCAGAGTACATTGTGACTTTCAACGGTTACTACACATCTCAAGCCCGACGCCGTTTTCTGACAGCAGCTCTGACGGACTCTGGAGTGATCTCATGGGCAATTGTGCCGCGAAGCAACCCTGCCCATGACTACCCTAGTGACTTTGAACTGATCAAGGTAAAGTCTAAGTGGGGCCATCATTAAAAATATGTTTGGTGGGTTTTAGTTTCATTGAAATGTCTGTTCTGTATATACATATATTGCACTGTTGCTCTGCTATTGGACAATGATACATGTAGTCTTACTGTTGTCATATGATGTTACATTGTCTTTAACCCTTTTACAGCTGAGTGATCGTGATAGGTATGGATTTGATGCTTTGAGTTCCCATCCTGTTGTCAAAGGCATCACTCCTCATAAAAGGGTCACCCGCTCCCTGAAGTTGGTCAAAGGTATGGATGTACATATACATGAAAAGACATAAATTTTCCCTGAAAAAGTGCATTTTTAGAGGTAAATAAATATCATAATTTATGATTTTTGATTCTGAAACATATATTTTGCATACAGTATCAACAGAGATCAGTAGAATTCTTAGAGTGAGGCAAAATGTGCTTGCCCAGGGGCAAAATTTTAGGTCAATTTCTTTAGAGAAACATTGTTTTTTGCCGGTCCAATTGACAGCACCACTCTGTTTAAACTCCGCTACATGTATGTTCATGTTGACTGTCAGCATAGAAAGTGTTTTTTTCACATTACCTGTCAGTTTTCAGATAATTGAATAAATCATGTTTCATAAGTCAAGTAAATCCACAGATGCGTGGAATTTTTTCACATAGTTATGCAACACTTCCAGTTTTTGGTTACCATGTGTTTATTGACTGTTGGTGTGATATTGACTGTAGATCAGATGTCATTTGTACATACCATAATTCTTCTAATTTTTTGGCCACTAATTACTAATTCAGACACTGGTATGAATAGTTCTCAAGAGAAGTTTTGAATGTTGAACAAATACTAGTTTACCCATATTTAGGGACGTATAATGTAACCATTCAGTGTACATGTAAAAGTTGTTTATCTGAAAAGATGGAGTTTCATATGCCTTCAAATATGTGTACTTGCACATAATTTCAGTATGTTTGTGTTCAGTATGTTTATTTTGTTCTTTGCGATGGATGTTATTTTGTTTTTAATCTTTCGCTGTTTTTCCTTTAAACAGAAGATACCAGTTTTGAACCAGGTACTGGGAAGGCTGAGAAAACGGAACCATGCAGCAAAGGTGCTAAACATGCGTGTGAAACCTCAAAAGCCAGTGGCAGAAAGACACAGCAGGTACGACACAGCCTTCAAGTCCTGCTTTGGTCACAAGAGAAACTGGGTTAAAATGTCAGATTGATATGAAGGAAACACTATTAAGCTGATCTTGTGGCCATGAGTCAGAAGAATTTATAATGAATAACACAACTTAGCCCATATAAATGAACAGAGCATAACATGTGACGTTGAATCAGGCGGATATGACATCGAGTAAGGCAATAATGCTGGAATTATATCAAGAACATTTGAACATTTGAAAGTACAGCATTTTTTGTGGCTATATGTCAGTGACGGGTGACCAAGAGTTTTGTTTCCATATGGTTTTTTGAAACTTACAGTTGCAGGTTAAATGCACATTAATACCATTTAGCAAAGCAGTTCAGCGCGTGTTAGCGGTCTCCCAAGTAAACACACGTCGTCGTTTCCTTTTCGGGTTGCGTTTTTGCAGCAATTTTGATAGTTTCAAGGCAGGGTGGAAATTACTTGGTATTCAGAGGGGTAGGGCGGTAATAGTTAGGCATTCAAAGGGACAGGGTGCAGATCTTGAAAAACGGTGAAGCTTGGGGTCTGTGCTTTTAAGATGCAGAGTTTTTATTCACTGATATAACTATTTAAATGGAAAACCTGAGTGTCTCTATGGATTCTAGATTGCTGGACACTGCTTGTGTAAGCATGGGGAAGTTCATCCCATGCACAGTGTAATTTGATGTAGAGAAAAATGGAGCTTGATGCTTGTGTACCAGGCTCTTTCTATATCCAAAAGTGATTATTTTATTATTTTTTTTTTGTCCAATTGACCAGCTACACATAAGCTAGCCCTTTATACCTATGGTAACCCAGCACATGTACATTCCTTGAAAGTTTGTTACACTTTCTGTTTGTTGTCGGTTTAATGAAAGGATCAGAAAGTTGGCAAAGAGGGTGAATCTGGGGATAAATCATGGAAGGAATCTGGGCGTCACAGGAACCGTAACCTGTTGAGAGCTGTTCCTAGACAGGTAAGGTCACTTCAGATCATCTGACACTTGAGTTTCTGTTCTGTCGAAGAGCAAAAACTCTTGGCGTAATTGAAACCATGAAGCTGGCAAATGAGCCGAGAAAGCACGATACATGTATTTAGGAATCCTGTTCACTAAAGATTTTTAGCGATTTTGAAAGAAAATTTTGAGAAGTAAATCTTTGTTCATTTCATTGGCTTTAACAGTGCTTTTTTTCTGTTTTAGATTGTAAACGCTCTGCAAGCTGAGATATTGTGGAATATGGGATTTACAGGTATGAAATCTTATTTTAAGAATAACTTCCATTTCCCATAACCATCAAACTGACTGCAGTTCTAATTTGTAAGTGTCTTATTCTTGAATGTCAAATTAAACAAAAGCAATCACACTGTTTTTCTAATTTGCATTCGAAACCCATTTAATAACTTGGTAGCTTGTTTTCTTTGACGCCGTACATGTAACATAGTTGTATCCTTGAAAGGGTCTTGAGAGTTTTTTTTCTATTTCGTGTTACTCAGGTGCTGGTGTCAAAGTGGCCATATTTGACACGGGTCTTGCCGAAGATCACTCGCATTTCAAAAAAGGCCAGATCAAAGATCGCACCAACTGGACAAATGAAAAGACTCTTGATGATGGTAAGCCTAGTTGATGTTCAAACCAAGGCTTGGTTTTTCGATGGGGATCCTGGAATCCAATTCTCATCATGACTGATGTAAACCAGAACTACTGGAACCTGCTTGGATGATGATAATAATTTTCACCTTTTCCCAAATTGCCAGTTTTGGACTTGTTCCCCAAGTACTGTGGACAAGTGATGATGAGAGTTTCAGTAAAGTCATTAACATGGATTCCACAAAATACCTACATACACTTCCACTTGCAACCGGCATTTTGTGGTTTTAGATTTAGACTGGATTCTGGTGGATTTCCAAAGGGAATCTGTGGGGATCCATTTAGATTTTGGTTAAAGAATGATGATAATAAATGTCTGCAAACAGACATTACATGTAAATTGGTGAACATCAAATATTTGATTGCAACTTTGAAGATGTGTTACATACTATACTGTATATGGAAGTAATTTCACATTGTTACATAAAAGCAGTGTTGTCATCATATAACTGAAAAATTGTTGAGTATGATGTAAAACCGAAGCATACATGCATACATATATAAAGGCAATGGTTTCATTTCATTGTCTTTTTGAATGTACAGAAATTTTTTTTAGTTAAAGTGTAGTTTTAGAAATAAGGAGTCACTTGTAATGATTTTAAGCATGGGTGGTTTGGATTTGCTTTCTCTTTACTTGTCTGTGTACATATGCCAAACTTTACGTTTAGTTAACGAAGCTACCTAGGAGCCAGCTCATGCTGTCTTTCTCTCAGGCTGTATGTGGGAATGTCTGCTAGCAACCTGCGGATGGTCGTCACTCTGACCATAATGCTGGTGACTGCAATAGAAATGAAATATTTTTGAGTATGGCATAAAACATCAGTGAAATAGATACATTAAAGGAGAAGACCAGGGAAATTAGGTTTGGTTTATTTATTTATTTATTTGATTGGTGTTTTAATTTATATATATTTTACTTATACGACGGCGGCCAGCAATATGGTGGGAGGGAACCGGGCAGAGCCCGACAGAAACTCACGACCATCCACAGGTTGCTAGCAGACCTTCTGGACTTGAGCTGGACTTGAACTCATAGCGACCGCATTGGTGGAAGGCTTCGGGTCATTGTTCTGCGATAGTTCGCTAACTGACTGAGCCACCGAGGCCCCCAAATAAGATTGAAGATTATAAAAACACCATCCGATGTTCTCTAAGAAACGTATCATTCATCATCATATGCTCAAGGAGCTGTCAGAAGACGCTGACATTTTACTGACCGATGCTGGCTGATTGACGAGAATCATGCCCTTCGCTCTCTAGGCGTGAAATGTCAAGCCGTGCTCCTTCCCATCTGTATTTGACGTGCTGTTTGTGTAGCCAACAGCTGCACATTCTGGCATTCTGCCAGCTCTTCGTTCTTTTGTGTGGACTGACAAAACGGGGGCAGCAGCCAAATGTCCCTAATCGAGTTGAATTTGCAACCGTATATGAGTAGCATTATGTACATTCAAAAGACAGAATGATAATGATTTTAACAGCCCAATTCATGTCATATCCTCTAATCAGGCTTTACAAGCTGCGTTCTGATTGATCAAAATTTCACAGTAACTATTTTCACAGTTTCGTTCCACTTTCACATGGAGGTATTTATTATTCATGCTTGTTTGTGTGTTGTGACTTACCTTAAAATTTGTTGCCTCGGAATTAAAAAAATCCAAAAAACATGATTGATGGTTGCTTTTAAATCTTCAGACTCTACTTCCTTTACCACAAATTGCCCAATCCTTCCCAGGTCTTCTCCTTTTTGTTTAGTTTGAGAAATGTAAGTGATAACCTAATGCCTGCTATATAGTACACTTTAGATCAAACATTACCAATTGCATTTCAGGTTTGGGACATGGGACCTTTGTAGCAGGTGTCATTGCCAGTCACAGAGAATGTCTAGGATTTGCACCTAATGCAGAGATTTACGTCTTCAGAGTTTTTACCAATAACCAGGTGAGTGGAATGTAGTGCTCTGCTGTCAGTATGCTGTCAGGTTGGGCTACCCTAAGTGACCTAAAATTCAGGTCATTTCTCCTGATTCTGAGGGTTCCAATGATTTTAGAAAGGAGGTTTGTCTTCAACGCAGGCTGATATCCTGCAAGGAAATTGTAACTTTTAGCTTCAAATATGATATTTTGTGACATTTGTTGGCCTCATAAAAATGCTCTTTTGAGGGGAAATTTTAGGTGATTTAGAGTGATTCAAGAGTCTGGTATATAGATTGATCGATAACTCAATCTATTCATCAGTCAAACAAAGTAATACAGTCTCTTGTTGATTTCAGTGGTATCTTTTATGTAACAAGTTGATAACCAGATCTTGTATATAAAATCAGATTATAAAGTTTGAACTGAAAAATGGGATCTTTTCCTTGGAGATTTAATGCCCTGCTCAGAAATATTTCACTGACACAGTAGCTGTCTAATTTGTTGGTGTTTGAATGCAGCCCTTTTTGCTTCAAATGTGGATTTACCTGTAAGTCAGGAAGTCAGAAGGGTGGTTGCTTACACTGGGCATTTCAGCGCCCTTCACCTTTAAACCTGACTGCACTCATGAAGTGTTTTCAAGTAGATGTCAAAATGTTCATGAATCAGATGAATGAATAAAATCAAACTGTGGCCACCTGGTTATACCTGGAAGAAAAACCTGACGTAAAACTGCAGCCATACCAACGAGAGCTGAACTGGCTCTCATTGGCCCATGCCAACCGCAACCCAATGGACCAGTGAAGATGCATGTTTCATGCCTGCTCTTACTGGCTTAACTGCGGCTTTACGTCAGGAGTTTGCCAGTTGCTTAGTTACATCTATGGGGGTTTCTCCTACTTACAGCAGCGACGGCCATCGTAGACAACATTCGAGGGTATGAGGTATACAAAAAAAATTATTTCAAATAAATGAACTGCCTGCCATATGTAAATCTCACTGTTCAAATTCTATTTTTGTTTACAGGTGTCCTACACATCCTGGTTCCTTGATGCTTTTAATTATGCTATCCTCAAGAAGATCAATGTGCTCAATCTGAGTATAGGCGGACCTGACTTCATGGATCACCCATTTGTTGACAAGGTAAAAGTGTTTGGCTTTGAGAACAGGAACAACACCCAACTGGAACTTTAGGGGGCTTCTGTCGGGCAGTCGGTTAGCGCGCTATTGCACCACAATTATCTGAAGCCTCCCACCAATGCGGTCGCTGTGAGTTCCAAGTCCATTTCATGTTGGCTTCCTCTCTGGCCGTACGTGGGAAGGTCAGCAACCTGCGAATGGTCGTGGGTTTCCCGCGGGCTGTGTCAGGTTTCCTGCCACCATAATGCTGGCCGCCGTCGTGTAAGTGAAATATTCTTGAGTACAGCATAAAACACCAATCAAATAAATAAATAAATAAAATAAATTTCAGTTGGAACTTCGAAAAGTGGAGTTTGGGTTGCTGTTCAAAGTTTGGCCTTCATTAAAATATGGTTGTAAGCAGGCTTGGAATTGCAGGGAGTTTCGTTGGCTAGACGCTACAATTCTTCATGAAGAAAATATCATGTTTTCAGTCTCACATGCAATAACCAAGAATGATGTGATTAGATACCAAGCCTCCTTACTAAAGGAATGACCCTTGTTATTAAGTACATGAATGTATGGAGTTTTCATTGCGTTGTGTCAAACTGAATGTTGTTTTCTTCAGGTTTGGGAGTTAACTGCCAACAAGGTGATAATGGTGTCTGCTATAGGCAATGATGGCCCCTTGTATGGGTAAGTCCTGGGGAGGAGATAGGGGAGTGGTCATACCTGTAGGGTTGAGCTGTCTTTAGGTGTTAATGTAATTAAACGTTGTTGTGTGGTGTTGTTTAGGTTCACCACCTTTTGACTTTAGTCTGTTAAAGTTGTCACCTTAAAAAGGTGAAAAGTTGTATTTTACTGTGAATGAAATATTTGTATGAAAATAAAAGTACAGGTATCTTAAATACCCTAAAATGTCACCTTAAAAAGTTCATTTTTGTAGGTAAATTAATGCAGGAAATATTATTGGTGATAACGCTACAGTTTTCCATTAGGATATCATCCTACCGTCCAAACAACATCAGAACACATTTCTGAAATCAGTGTAACTCTCAGAATTAGCAAAAATGGGCAGCTTGTCATTGATGAAATTTTACGTCATTTAGGATATTAAAATAGATGCAAATTTCTGGACATGCTTGTACACCTTCTTAGAATGTAGGCTTTTCTCTATTCTTTTTCAAACGCATTTTGATTCCACTTCTTCCATATGTTTTGTTTCAAGTTAGACAAATTGTGCATAAATGAAATGGGAATATTGTTGTCAGTATTTTTTTGGCTTAATGTTCACTTGCCTGTTGTGTGGATGATTTCAGCACTCTGAACAACCCAGCCGATCAGATGGATGTGATTGGGGTGGGAGGAATCAACTTTGAGAATCAGATAGCCCGCTTCTCCTCACGGGGGATGACAACCTGGGTAAGTGAACCAGACAGGGTGGACATTGTGCTCTAGATTATCTTGGCCGAAGACCGTATCAAATAAATATTTATTTATGTATTTATTTGATTTGTATTTCACAACGTACTCTAGAATATTTCACTTATGTGGTGGCAGTCAGCATAATGGTGAAAACCCACGACCATCAGCAGGTTGCTGGCAGGCCTAAAATAAATAAAAAAAAGTCCAAATATGTGCACCATGGGATTTCCTTTCTCACATGGAAAAAGAATCAAAACAATTGATACTTTTATTGTGGAACTTCGTTATCGCATAACAATATTTTCATATTCATGCCCTGAATGACTAACTTGTTCCCCTCATTCTAGTTTCTGTTTATTAAGAACCCATATGAAAATGTGGTCAGACATTTATTGTCCTGCAATAAGAGTTCACTTTATGAGTTTGAAACACTGTTTTCACATGCTTTAGTACCTGAAAGATTTGTCTGCTGTATGTTAGTTATCTCCCTTGATTTGTCTTTCTCAAGGAACTGCCCAGTGGGTATGGGCGAGTGAAACCTGATATAGTCACCTATGGTTCAGCTGTTAAGGGCTCAGCTCTCAAGTATGTGTGTTCTTCTTCTGTCCCTGTTTTACATGACAGTGCTGAATACAGTGTTGATTCAATTCATCGTTCTTTATTCTTGAGTATGGCATAAGACACCAAATAAATAAATTAATCATTCTTACTACAAAGTTACCATAGTAACTTGTTTGTCGTCCTTGGTAATAGAATGTTCTGTTTGTTGTGCCTGCCTTGACATGGCTGAAATGCTGCCGATGTGGCGATAAACCGTAATCATTCATTTTGTTTGTTGTGCTCGCCTTGACATGGCTGAAATGCTGCCGATGTGGCGTTAAACCGTAATCATTCATTTTGTTTGTTGTGCTCGCCTTGACATGGCTGAAATGCTGCCGATGTGGCGTTAAACCGTAATCATTCATTTTGTTTGTTGTGCTAACTACACAAGCTAGATGTTTAATGTCCTGTGTATCTGTTTGACTAGGGGTGGATGCCGTTCTCTGTCGGGGACAAGTGTTGCCTCTCCTGTCGTAGCCGGTGCTGTAACTTTGTTATACAGGTCAGTAATATGCTTTGTTTGTTCACTTTCTGAAGTTAGCATTTGAAGAAAGATCTGCTGATTAGCTGTAAAGATTCCGTGTACCAGGGCAAATTTTGTTAACAGGAGTGGATTGTTCAAAGTTGTGGATGCTTCAGTCACTTGAGCTCCATATACAAAGGTAACTTATAAGGTCAAAGCTGTGTTTCACTTTATTAGGCTGTGTGACATTGACTGAATAAGTTGGATAATTGAATTTTCTGATATAGTTAGCTATATGGAGATGACTTCATTGTAACTCTCTTTTTTTTCTTTGATCACTCTGGTTTCTTTCTGACGGCTGTGGTGGAAGTGAAAAATTCTTGATCACAACATTTAAAACTGTTCAGAAAAATACACTTTCAGTTGTGATCGCTATGAATCCGTCAACAGTCTTTGACTTGTGTAAAGGTCCAAAAAATTTAATTCTCGGCATGTTACTCATTTTGCCTGAGAGCTCTGTTAATCTTAGAAAGATGTATTGAGGTTTGATATCGTATTCAAAAACTGTAAGTTCCAGCACCAAAAGTTGATGACATTTATTTGCATCTAAAATGCACTTTTTGGGACAAACTATTATGTCATTGATGGTATCTTTGTGAATTGAGCATTGTTTTCTGTTTTTGTAGTGCTGTTCTGCACAGAGGAAATGTAATCAACCCTGCCAGTATGAAGCAGGCCCTGATGGCGTCAGCACGGAGACTCCAGGATGTGAACATGTTTGAACAGGGGCACGGCAAACTGGACCTGGTGAAGGCTTATCAGGTACTGAGGAGCTACAAGCCTCAAGCCAGGTGAGAAACCAGCATAATGTGTTATGCTGTACACGTAGGTCAGGAAAGTATCGTTCACTTGTTAATTTGCTATGTACACTTAGCTGTAAATTATTTGTCCAGGTTGATGTGGAGATAATGTTAGCGTGTAGCGCGCACACTATGGCACGCTACTTTGTCCGCTCAGTTTATTGTAATTCACCTTAAGTTTAGCAGCATGTCTCAAGTGACGCATTTTGCTCGATTCTCATTGATTCATCCGCCTAATAGGGCTTAAAATGTTTTGTTTTTTTTATGAAGTTTGATTAATTTCTTGTCAGAAAACCTTTAAGTTATGATTTGATAGGCCTATCTAAGGCTCTGAAAGTACAATTTTACAAGCCAAACTACAGGTGTAATACAGGTAACTCTCCTGAAAGTTTCTTCTGTCTTCTAATGATACAATTTAGTATATATGGCCAGTAAAATTATTTCATTTATATGATGAAGACACCAGTCAATAAGATTAGTGATGATAGTTACTTCGTGCATCTCCAAACTGTGATCCACTGTAACTGTACTAACCTCAACCATCAGTGTATGGTTGTATGTAGTTCACATATCATGTGGAAGACTTTGGCGCCCTCTGATATGCCGTCCCTCATTCCCGTTCTCCACAGCTTAAGCCCCAGTTACATCGACTTGACGGAGTGTCCATATATGTGGCCGTACTGCTCACAGCCTATCTACTACGGAGGCATCCCCGTCTTAGTAAATGTGAGTACCGCTTCTATAACTTGTATGCCAGTGATGTTGAGACCAGGTTGGAATGTAAACCACTGACCTTCGGATAACCAGCATGTACCTCTCTACCACTGGACTATAGAAGGGTAATTAGTACCAGGGGGCGACAATGGGTTTGCACCATGTCTGTATGCCTGTAAAAGTCTGTCAGTTCTTTGTTTAAGTTTTTCGGACGTCCTTATTTTGTAAACAGTTCATCTTTTCAAATTGATAACTTGGTACCTGGATTCACCACTACAAGTTTTTGATCAAGTTCTAGTCAAGTGTCCCTAAATCCATTGTGGACAAAATTATAGCTGTTTTGTTCACTTTCTGACTGATGCTGTTGTTCCAAAAGGCTTCATCATATGGCATTGAAACATGTTACAAGGCTACATAGAAACCAGACACAGACTAAGCTTTAAGCCGTTTAGTCCAGCCCGTTTTTGTTCTGTTATGGGCTCTCACATAGCAAATACACCGAGAGCTCAAACCTGTAGGGCACATGCGTTGTTTTTACAGTGCTTCTAGGAATTCTTTTTATCTTAAGGTCCTGTTGTGAAACTGCTAAGTGCACACCTGATGGTAATTAGTTCATACCCAAGTCTTTTGCCCTGATTAATTAATGTGCTCCTTCCTATCATTTTGCAAAGTTTGTCTGAAGCAAACTTGATGATGAAGTTAAGTATGGTTCTGTGACTTGATGAAATGACCCAAATCATAAAGATGTACAGAATTGAGTTAAGTACATAATAACGTAATATTAGAGACACGATTTTGTTTTCGATACATTAGATCAAGGGATATGAAATGTATGTTCGTATGTACATATAAAGTGTTTTCATATTTGCTTTGAAGGTTACCATATTAAATGGCATGGGAGTCTCTGGAAAAATTGTGGACAAGGTATGTGTATGACCAAACATTTTATGATTTTAAACCGTACATTTATGTTTAATTTGAATTAACCATTACCGTCAAGTACTTTGCTGTACTGAAGTTTGACAAGGAAAAAAGATTGCACTATTAAATACATACAGTATCTGCTTCTAAGCATATGCATAAAGTAGCAAAAACTGACTTGCAAATGGTATTAAAACTACAGGCCTGTGTTTGTTCTCAATGGTTATTGAAAAGAATGGAGAATAAATAACTGTTATAAATGCTGTGTCTTGCTTTAAGACAGGTTGGGAAAAAAACCCAAAAGCTTTGAGTAGATTTATGGTTAAATGACATTCATGTTCTGTACATGTACTGTAAATTACCTAAAATCTCGTTCAGGACAAAGTTGATCATTTCACCTTATTGTGAGAGTTCTGTTGATTGTAGAAAGATAATTTGAGCCTTGGAAGGTAGGACGATATGATAGTGGAAAAATGTTAGTTTCAGCTACAAAAGTAATGTTTTAAGGTTTTTATTTATCTCTAAAAACACTCTATTTTGGGCGAAATTTTAGGTCATGTACTGAATAAGATGTCAAAATTTAGTACAGTAAAACTTGTGAAAACCGACCATGCTCGGGACCGACAAAAAGTTTTGGTTTTGACAGGTGGCGGGTTTATCGGGGATCGCGAACTACATTGTTTTTTGCTTACAGAATTGAAAAGCATCTGTACAGCTAATATAACAGCAAGGAATCAAAATATGGAAAATGTTTTAAAACTTGAGTGTAGATAGAACTTGGTGGCTTGTGCCTTTAGTAGTGAACAATGGTTTACTTGTCTTGGATTTGTTCATAAGCTCCATCAAGGGATCGAGCAACGTGTTGCCATAAGGTCAGTTTTTTCAGATCCCGGTCGACCTCACACAATAAAATTATCTGATATAGGCCTAAGCGTCATTATAGCCCCTACAAGGATAAATAAACATGTATTATGTAGTGGGTCATCGGCTCAAGTCATTCCTTCGGATTAGTGTTTGACTTTGTTTGGCTGGGTTGGCACACGAACAACCTGCATACGACAGTGTCGATTTTCACAGGTCAGATTAACACTGTTTGTACACAGTAGGGCCAATAAACACGGCCGGTGTTCGGGGTTGACAGGTTCCAGTATGTCGAGTGTGGATTGTACGTAGTTTAAATGGATAAAACAGTGGACTGCATGAAACGGCGGGTATTGACAGGATCCTGTTTACTGAGGGCCCGCTTTTCACAAATTTCACTGTACAAATGTATGCATTTTATCTTGTGTGAAAAAAGTATAATTTAAGCTGTTGTTTTCAGCCTGTGTGGGAGCCTTACACCCCTCAGTTTGGCAGCTATGTGGACGTAGCCTTTTCTTACTCGCACACACTGTGGCCCTGGTCAGGCTACATTGCTGTGGCCATCTCTGTCACCAAGTCTGCGGCCTCCTGGGAAGGTGTCGCTCAGGGACAGGTCATTATCACAGTGGAGTCACCACCAGAGGTAAGGCCTGGCAAGTGGGTACCTTAAAGGTCGGACTTAGGCAGTGAGCAGATTTGTGTATATTTAATTTCATTATCGCCAGAGCAGGCACAGCCTCAACTGTTGTTATGTCTCCGATTTGATTAATGCTTAAACAGCCTTTGATGGTTATTTATTTTGCTAAGATGAGATTACAAACACTCACTACATGGAATAGAGGTACATGTATGCACGTTTCAGCGGTCATTGATAAAAGTCTCGGACTTGTGTTTGTCTGTTTTCTTTTGATTCTTGAAATAATATTGTTTTTGTTTTTTTTAATAAGTCGTAGGAAAATTTATACCTTGGGTGCGGATGAATGTAAATCCTAGTGTCTATATGATTAAAATTTCATTTACTTGGTCTGTTGTCAGATGCCATTGTTGGCTCAGTCAGCTAAAATGTGGGCCCTATCGCCCTTGAGGTTGTATTCTCTAAACCAGCTTCTCCTGGTGGGGCTGAGGCTTTATACCCGGAGATTTCTACATTAGTAGAGTGGTTGGGTACCCAGTGATAGGCTGTGGTGTACATATTGTCTGAACAACCGTTGTGTATCTGAAATATTCTTGACTATGGCATTAAACCACAATTTGATAACTACTTGGAGTTGAGGTGTATTCTGTGTTTGTGTTTTGTAACAGGACACTGAGGAGAACCCACGTGTTTCAGTGGTCAAGTTACCCATCAGAGTCAAGATCATCCCTACACCACCCAGAAGGTAATTTCACACGGACACATTGTTACCAAAATCAGATAAAAGAAGATCAAAACTTATTTGCAAATATGATCTTCATTATTTTTTTTTTTGATTTTTTGTTTGAGGAGAAAAGAGATTTTGAAAATATTTTTATATGGTGTCCATTTGGGACCAACTTTTGGTATTTATCAACATTCCATAATATGGCTTAGTCGGTTAGTGCACTATCGCAGCACAATGACCTGAAGCCTCTCACCAGTGTGGTCGCCAGCAACCTGCAGATGATCATGTGGTTTCCCCCGGGCTCTGCCTGGTTTCCTTCGACCATAATGCTGGCAGCGGTCGTATAAGTGAAATATTCTTGAGTACGACGTAAAACACCAATCAAATAAATAAATAAATAAATCATTGCATAATAATGCTCTGAACAAGGATGTGATGCATGTCTAATAAATGTATTTGAATGTAAATTTTTGTTTATATCATATGCATTTATCCTGAATTATGATAATATTTATTTTACATATTAGAAATATAAGTATGATGCAAATCCATTTTGAACACATTTGTTAGCTGAAAAGGAGAAATTCTAGGGTAAAAATATTTATTAAACATGCATTACATCCTTATTTATAACATTATCACAGAAAGGCTATATATACCAAAAGCTGGTCCTAAATATCCATCATACAAAAATTATTTTCTAGTGTCGCCTTTCCCTGAAAGAAATGTCAAAAAAAATATTTTTTTGAAGAAAAATTTAATATTATAAGACCACATTTACAGCTAATTTCTTGCACTCTTGCATCTGAACTTTATATAATTTATATTTTTTCTCCACCTTTAAAGTGCTGACTCACTGCATCTGTCTTGCTATCTGAATCCAGGGCTTATTGCTTCAGTTGAAACTTGTGGTCATCAGATTTTGTCAGTCGTCGTATACTCTAGGTGAAACTATTCTGATATTACACTTATATGTTTTGAAACTAGACAAGTATTATCCCAGACTTGATGCCCTAAGGTTACTGCTTGGAGTGTACCTTAAATCTCAGGGCATATAGACATGCAGAATTTTTTACCTTAACCTGTTGGTTCTTTCATTCAGTATTTCCTGAGGCACAAAATGAAAGTGGGAATCTAACTTGTACTGATTCTTATTCGGTAATACGTAAGGAAGATGTATGCGTCCAGAGTTTAAAGTTGTGCAAGGATATCAACACCACTGTGTAAGTGTTGCTGGCTGTATGGAGGCAAAATAACAGTTATCTCCACATTCTGTGTTCTGTGTACATGATACCTGGTGTATTTGACTATCAGTGATCTATCTGGTTGATTCCATCTGTCTTTCAGTAAGCGTGTTCTGTGGGATCAGTACCACAACCTGAGGTATCCACCTGGCTACTTTCCCAGAGACAATCTCCGGATGAAAAATGACCCATTGGATTGGTAAGGCTGGACTCACCCACTCACAAGTGGCACTTTACTGCTGGCTGATATCAGTCATATCTTGATAATATCAAGCTATGAAGATTTTTTGGTAAAAGTGCTGTATGCTGAAAATTCATAATGGTCAGTAACTACAATCCGCCGTATATTGATTAAGTGACAGTTCAATAAGCAGAGGTCTTGAATTCAAACAAAAGAAAGTCTGACAGTGTCACAGATTCTTGTTGGCTGCTGAATTTCTTCTGATTTGTGTATGTCTACATTCTACATGGTTATATGTGGGTTACAACACCTGTATCTAACGCAGAAATATAACAGTTACAGTATGTCAAGCAGCGAAAAAAAAAAAAGAAAAAAAAAAAAAAGAATCTAACGTCACTGTTCTTCAACCTGTTCAATATGATCCAAAAAGTCCCCGGTAGCATTTTAATCTTTATTTACATTTTAATCACTGTTCAAAGTGCCAAAAATATTGAATACCACAATTGGAATCTGCACAGAATGGCTTTTTAGGTGATGTTGTCTTTTTTTTTTTTATACTACGTTTGACATTGGTTTTACCTGCGATATGTTTTCTCAGGAATGGAGACCACATTCACACTAACTTCAAGGACATGTATCAGCATCTGAGAAATAACGGATTTTACATAGAAGTTTTAGGTGAGTTGTCTTCACTTACGTTGATTGCCGTTGATGTAAAGTTGCTTTCTTTTTACTTCAAAAGTGAGAAGTACAAATGACAGTGTATGTGTAATTCAACTTCTGCATGGTGATATGACATAGTTTTGTCTGTAAAGTAAAGAAATACCTATCTTGTCAAGTAATACTGCTTGTGTCTTGAGCATGGCATTGAATACAAATCAAGTGAAAAATACATTTTAAATGTATGTGTTACGTTTGACGCAAGGCAATAACAAGGCCACCCGTAACACATCAGTGGCCTTCTCAGTATTCAGATTAATCTTGACCTAGCTGCCTTTTTAAAGTAAAAAAACAGCTCATAACCGAGGCACTGTTGATTAGAAACATTACCAAATTCTCTTTTGAATGCAAAACCCGTTTGAATTTGTATGAATTTGTTACTGAATTATCTGTGTTTGATGTGTGGAGTATTTAGCTGCCGACTGGGGATCTGGAGGAGCCCATGCTTTTATGCTTATGAGAGATTGACCAATCAGAGAGCTAGGAGATATCAGCTGTTTATAAGCTGTGATGTAAATCTTCCGAGTTGACTGTCAATGTAACATGTAATAACAGAGACAGGACATTGTTTTAATGTTATATATTGTAATTATAACAAGTACATGTGTGAAGAACACTGTAAACTATTACCAGACCACTGCGTTGTGGTGGAAGTAAGTTTCTTGATCATTTCATGTTATAAATTGGCATGTATACTTAAGTTTCAACCACAACCCTAACATCTTAGTCTCAGGTGACGAGTGTTCCGCGCTTGGAACAGTTACATCACAGCCAAGACAGGATGGTTGCATTTCATGTTAGCCGACGGAGCACTGTTAAATGTCATTTTCCACTGTCGTAGTAGCTGTGAGAAAATATAATTTACGGAAATAATCATGATATTGCCCAACCTTTTTGACAAACTAAACTCTGAACATGAGCTCTATTTGACTTTAAAAACATTCTGAGTACAAGAAAATGATTATAAATCATTTTAAGAACTTCTGCATTATGTCTCTGAGATCAGAACTTCGTTAGATGCTTGTAGCTAACAAAGATTATTTTACCTCAGGCCCTCCAGTTCGGCACTCCAATGCCCTCTACCCAAAAAACTGACAACCATAATTCAAGTGAAAAATTTGTGAGTACAGTGGTGAAACACCAATCATATAAGTAAATCACACAATTACCTGTTTAAATGTAAAATTGACATTTTATATGTTCCAGGCTCCCCATTTACCTGTTTTGATGCCAGCCAGTATGGTGAGTCAAATATTTTTTTATCAAGTATCAATTTTTTTAATCAAAAATGAAGTCAGTGTGATGTTAAAAAAATATTTTGTGGCAATGAAGAGATTCTGCTTGTGTAAGGAGAATTCTTGAACTATGGATAGTTAACCCAGAGTTGTCTCCCCTGACAGGAACTCTTCTGGTTGTGGATGCTGAAGAAGAGTATTTCCCTGAAGAGATCACGAAACTGAAGCGGGACATCGACCAGGGACTGTCACTTATTGTCTTCGCGGACTGGTACAACGTCTCCGTCATGAAGAAAGTCAAATTTTATGATGAGAACACTCGGTAAGATTTCTTTGTTTATGTTCTACCTAAATGTACTATACAAAGTTTTCTCGAATGAAGTAAATCACAGAGACTTGTTTGCATGTTGTTTCATAAGGTACAGTAGGTGCATGTAAAATGTGATAAGAATGAAAACTTCTGTTGCCTTGTTTGGTTTCCACTAATAGTGTGACTGACCAGGAACCACCTCACTGAACATTGCTGACAACCTGCCTGTGGATAACGCGTCTAAAATTTACACATAGTGCCGTGTTATTATATTCAGTGGGCAGAAAATTTGTCATAAATGTTGCTGAAGTGTATACCTGTGTGATCCATTGTTTATGATAATTTAGGGATGGGTGGGATTTTGCTATTAACAGTGTTAAACATCATAGTGCATTCTGATAAGGAACTGTTGGTTTCTGTTTGGTTCAGTGCTGTCAAGCTTTGACACACTGAAACTTTAGTTGCATGTTGATGTTTGATTGTGATAAAGAAATATTGTTTTGTGGGTGTGTTCAATGCTTTCTACATCTTCTACACTGAAACTGTACTCACATGTTGATGTTTTATTCTGATAAAGAAATATTGTTTTTTTGGATAAGTTCAGTGCTCTCTACCTCCAATACACTGAAAACTTTAGTTGCAGCTTGATGTTTCTAATTCCAGTCAATGGTGGATGCCAGATACAGGTGGGGCAAACATACCTGCCACTAACGATCTCCTGGCTCCTCTTGGTATGGCCTTCAGGTGAGTGATATTCCCATTAATCCACACACATGGTCCCAACTGTGTCTCTGAGTCTCATAACTGCTTCTTTGTTCTTATGTCTTGTGGCATTGATAAGGCTGAAACACTGCCTTAAAAATTATTTATTGTTCATTCAATTATTCATTCTGTCACCTAATAATACTATTAACATATCTGATTCGAACACTTGTTTTTAAGATAAAGTCAGTGTAACCTAATGTGCAGTCATGTTGCTGGGATAGTAAGCAGACATTTAAACTGTTGGTAGTTGAACACACAGCTTGTGGAATTGCTGCAGCCATGATGGTATTTATTGCAACTCAGTTCTGTATGTCTTTTTACTGTAATTCTTTTTTTGTAAATGAAAATGATAAAGGACAGAATTATACAAAATGTGAGTGAATTTCTAACAGACCTTTTAAAATTGTAATACTGTGGCCAGTAGTTAAATTCTGCATGTTACTACATTCATTTCTGTTAATCAGTTTGGATTTATTAGATGTACATACGTGTAGTTGCTGGCATGATGTACATTCACGTACTGGGCTGTATATGCACAGCCCTGTTATAAAAACTGCCTGTGAGGCTCCATGGCGTAGCAGGCTAGCATGCTAGTGCAGCGTAATGACTCAGATGCCTCTCATCTGTGAGATTGCTTTGAGTTCAAGCCCAGCTCACACTGGCTTCTTCTACAGTTGTACACGGGAAGGTCCTTCAACAACTTGCAGATGGTTGTGGCTCTGCCTGGTTTCCTCCCACAATAATGCTGGCTGCCATCATGTAAGTGAAATATTCTTGTGTAATGCATAAAACATCAATCAAATAAATGAATAAATAAAAACTGCTGTCTTCTTCTTTTCCCAGTGATCAGGTATATGAAGGTGACTTTGTTCTGGGAGACCATGACAGTAAGTCCACACAAGTTTTCTCTGTGTTTTCAAAACCTAGGAGCACAAAAAACACAGTATATTAAAACTGGATACCTTAAATTTTGTCCATGACAATGATGCTTATTTTTCTAGGCTGTAAGAATTCTATTAATCATGGAAAGGTAAGGTGATATCCTTCTGGAAACATGTAAGTTTCGGCTCAAAAAGTAATATTTTATGGCATTTATTTGCCTCTAAAAATACCTTTTTTGGATGACATTTTAGGCCACTCACAGTATATGCATGTTGAGTTCAGATAAAATCAGGCGGCATTTTTAGTTTAAAGCAGGCTTAATGTTTTGTAACTTTTTGCAAAAGTATGGCAAATGATGATACTTGTTGCAAACAGAGTTGCTTTTATGATGGTAGCTTTTCTTGTTCCGATAGTAGCAATTCATGCATGCCTTCTCTTGTCAGTGTACTACGCTTCAGGGACGAGTATATCCAAGTTCCCTGAAGAAGGAATTGTCATAGCACAGACCCTGAAAGATCAAGGTAAGTAAGGCCCAAGTGTGTAAACCAGGTGAATTGTGAAGGGGGTTCCAGGTGGTAGAGGCGCACCCTTATTTAGAAACATTATTATGCAAAGGTATGATATGATTATGCTATAGGCATAGTCCTAAATACCTAGCACACAAAAATTATTTTTAGATGTCCTTTTCTCCTTCAAGGAAAAAGAAAAAAATATATTGAAGATCTTCAATGTATTTACAGATAACTTTTCACATCCTTTCAACTGATGATAGCTTCATTTTCATATTTTTTGCTTCTTAATGTTAAACAATTGACTGCAGATACTGGCACACATAAGTGTGGCTTGGTATAGAGAATTTCTAGAATCTGTGGTTTTTCTTGTTCCTATGTATATATAGATATATAAATCAGTCAACTTATTTGCCCTCTTCTTTTTGCAGGTAATGAGGTTCTCAAAGGAGAGACGTTATCCGTTGAGAATGTGGCCACCCTTGGCCTGTATCAGACACGCACTAAACCCACAGGCGGTCGTGTGGCTCTGTACGGAGACTCCAACTGCCTGGATAACAGCCACCTGCAGAAAGGTCAGTAGGTTCATCCTGTTGTCCCGCTGAGACTCTGGTCGGCTCTATAATATACCCAACTCACAAACCGTGAGGACGTGGTGTTAGTTAATTAGGTTGAAGTACAATGTAAGACGCTCATCAAGTATTTCTGTAAATTTATTAAAATATTAACGGGGAGAATGTTACGTGCAGCGTTCCTTCTCCTTGTCACTGTCTCTCACCAATTTTTGATGAGTGACCTATCTGTATATCTGGGGGCCTGGTTGGTTAGCATGCTAGTCCAGTGTAATAGTTCAGGAGCTTCTCACCAATGCAGTGACTGTGAGTTTAAGTCCATCTCTTGCTAGCTTCCTCTTAGGTTGCGCAAGGAAAGGTCTGCCAGCAACCTGCGTATGGTTGTGGGTTTCCCTCTGGATCTGCCTGGTTTCCTCCCGGTATATATCTTTAAAGCTTGCTTAATTACTTTATACAGGTACTGTTTGTCCTCAGGTATATGTCTTTCTTCTTCAGATTGTTTTTGGCTGTTAAGTGCCCTTTTGGAGTACACTGCATATAATACACTGCCATCCAGTTTGACTAACCAGGAGAAGATAACTCTGCCTCCTGTACTGGATCTTCCAGAGAGAATGGAAGGTCAGTGTTGTCAAGTCTAAATACTTTCTTTATCATTTATGTGGGTTATAACATCATTAGTAAAGCCAGAATATTTTTGATGTCAACTTTTGTCCCACATATGTACATACTGACCACAAACACTTGCCGATGAACTCAGTGGTGTTTAAGCCAGTGTGAAGTGAGCCCTTACTGTCTAATATTATTATATTGATGCCGGATCTTCTTTCATTTACAGTTAACCCCATTTTCAGTAAATTTCATGAGAAAAATTTCTCAAAGCTTATTATGTAATTGTCAAGAAATTTACCAAACTCATTTATGTGAAAAGTGACAAGAAATTTATTTATGATGTTTGTGAAAATGTCGAGCATTTCAGATGAACAAACAAATGGTGGAGAGGCAGTGGTATATATATTTGATGTTTTGTCATTTTTGTTGCCTCTACAGGAAGCCACTTGTACCGCTACTCTAAGGTCCTGGAGGGTCACTTGGGCAGCCAGCAAGCCCGTCCGCTCCCTCCCTGCCCTCACCTTATATGGGCACAGCCACACCCACTTAACACATCTGCCCCTAGGTAAGCACTGGTGGCTATACATGTATGTACAGCGCTAAAGATAGACTGCTGCCTTAAGCTTATTGCTAGTGAGCTCCCATAGCATGTAAACCTAACTCTACCAGTTCATTTTCAAATTGGACCTTCCCCCCACCTCTGACCAGTTTCCTTCCAACATAATGCTGGCCACCGTAGTATAAGTGAAATATTCTTGAGCACGGTGTAAAACACCAATCAAATAAATAAGTAAATAAAACTAACTGGATTGTGCCAGACAATAAACGGGGTAGTTGTAGTGGCCAGCATTTTGGGGAAAGTGAAAGAATTTGATGGTGAATTCCTGGCTTGTAAATCCGACTTTAGCAGTTCAGTCTCAGACTGGATCTTACCAAGACTTTGTTTGTGATGTTCAGCATTTTGGGGAAAATGAAAGAAGTTGATGGTGAATTGAATAATTATGGCTAAACGCCACATCATAAGTATTGCAGCCGTGTTGTGGCGGATTCGATGGCTGGTGTCATTATTATTGGGTCTGAGTGAGCTCTTTGAGCATATTACTATAACAAAGTAATCACTTCTGTGAAAGGTATTCTTAGAAAGCGAAGAAAACATTGGTGATTTTGAAAGCAGAAGAGACCAGCACTGTAAATTACTAGTTGTGAGGCCCTGTCTGACCCAGAAGTAATGCCTTGACCAGTAAGGTTGCAGGTTTGAGTCCAGTTCTGACAGGCTTGATTGCAGCTTTGTGTCAGGAGTTTTGTCTAATGATGTACTTGGAAAAGTGCATTTGTTTCCCTGTGGGCCTATAGAAATGAAATATTATTAAGTGCAGTCTGAAACAACAGCCCACCAAATAAAAACAGTAATGACTCCTGAATGTGATGAGTACCTGTGTCTTTTTGCAGCAATCTGTACCAACCCCAGAAGCTGTTGTCCATTGGCTTGGAACCCCCAGTTCCTGTGGTGAACAAGCCTGATAACGCCCTACCTCTGGGGATCCGAGACAGCCCTGTTATAAACTGGCAGTCTGGGAACGGTGGGGCTGTGTCGGACGGGCTCACCGTCTTCCCAGCCGTTGCGTTTCTCGGGACAATACTAGTCGTGGTTTTCCTCGTGTGTCACTTTTATAAATTCAAGTTCAACAAACCTCGGCGAAAAAGACCGAAGATTAGAAAGATTCATCATTATCTGATGTATGGGTCTAAAGTTCCCGGGGTTTGACCCCCTCAGGAGTTTTAGGCCAGTGCTCAGTGTTTGTCGTCGTATATGTTTCATCTGTAGGGTCATCCACACTGGAGCTGTACACGTACCTGGCCCAGTCTGGTGCTAAATCTGGAGTGGGAATTGTGTAATGGCTGTGGGTTGTGTGCATTAGTAACATAGTTAGCCAAGAACAACATGGAATGACGTACAAGACTGTACAGGTGTTAAAGGAATCTGTGTTGTCCTGGGAAACGTGGATTCCATCGTCAGGGGCTGAGACTTGTAGTAGCAGGATGTAACATGGTCTTGGAAATTTAAATGCCTTTACGAGAGAAACTGGGGTTATCAAAGTAGGTTTGACTACTGCGGGATCTAAGAGATAAGGCTTCGTGGATTTACTGGACATAGAAAGATCTTCTGTGCAGAGCAGGTTTCTTGATGAGACACTGTATAACAGAATGTCTGAAGATCTTGTCTCCAGAACCATTTTAATGACTGAGGAAATTATTCATGGTGCCTGAAAGATTGACAGCCACAGTTTTTACGATGATAAATGACGGGAAAGAGAAAGTTCAGCATGACAGAAATGATATCTGATGAGTGCATCATCTATGTATTCATTGTCATGAGTACACCAGACATCTGCAGGAAGAAGTTGTGAAGAGGGCTTTTCATTGGTACTCTCACCAATCTGCAGGAATATATTATGAAGAGGACCTTCATGTAAGCAACCACCATCTGCTGGAAGGAGTTGTGAAGATGGATTTCATGAGAACACCCAACATCTTCTGGAAGGAATTGTGAAGATGATTTTCATGAGAACATTCACCATCGGCAGGAAGAAATTATAAAGAGTGTTCTCATGAGAACATGCAACATCTGTTGAAAGGAATTGTGAAGATGTATTTCATGAGAACGCCCAACATGTTCTGGAAGAAATTATGAACATGGTTCTCATGAGAACACCCAACCTCTGCAGGAAGGAGTTGTGATGAGTGTAGGTTGTGTTCATTGTCATTGGTACTCCCTGCACCATGTGTGTATTCACTGGACAAGTACACCTAAGAGTGATAGTGAAATGGAAACACAGCCTGCGGGAAATCTTCATCTGATTTACCCGTATACATTGTTACAGTGTTCAAGTACTCCAGAACACTCCAGAATGTGAAGTGCACTGTCTGTACACCCCAAGCAAATACTACGCTCACAGTGCCAGGTAGTGCCAGGGGACCACCGACATATTTATATTGTCATCATTTGACCATGTCTAATACCAGATTACCAAAGTTATCGCCTCAACCTCTAGGAGGGTGGGATGTGAAAGACAAGGCCTGTGGCCAGGACATTCTTGTGATTGATTATAAAAGTGATGCCCACATTCATTGAATCTCTTCATTTGTAAGTATGTTGCAAAGGCACCGCGTGTGTGCAAAATACAACATTTGTATTTAGGAAAACTAATTGCAATGTCTTGTGTGGATTTGTATTTATTAAAGTGTTTGCAGGTTTGTTTCTTCTCATGTTCTTGTTATGTGATTTTTTATTTGTGGGGGTAGTGGGGAGTGTCATCCTTTTGTTCTCCTACCTTTGGTATGAACCAAGAATCTGTGTGGAGAGAGAATATTTTCTGGACACTTCTCTATATGAACTTTATCCTTGCATATAATCTCTGTCTGTTCACTGTTTGAACTCATTCCCAACAGTTACAAATTATAATTATTATTATAATTAGCAATAATTATTGATGTTTGATGCCTACAGAGCATGTGTCTGTGTTCTTTACGATTGCAAAGTGTGTGATCAAATTCTCTGGTAATTAAAAAGTGTGTAAACACAGTCCATGATGATTGGAAAATGTATAAACGCAGCCCCAAATGATTAGAATATTTGTGTACGCAGTCAGTGGTGATTAGACAGTTTGTAAACACATCCTTTGATGATGGGAAGTGTGTAAACACATCCCTTGAGGATTAGAAAGTGTGTAAACACAGGGTGTAATCAGTGTATTGATAGAAAATTATGTCTCTGAATATTAAATTGTGTCCTCTATTAGAGAGTGTGCAAACAGAGTTCTCTATGACAAAGTGTGTAAACGCTGATGATTAGAAAGTGTGTAAACTTGTCTATAAATACCTCATTCAGCACACACTTTGCTTCTCTCATGAAAGCTGTGTGTCAGTATCCAGGCTTGGCATTATTCCTAGAGTATCCAGATCAAAACCAAATATAACTTGTCCGCGCAGCTTTCATGCCACGGGATCTACATGCATATTTTCAACTCACTACTCAGTAATTTCTTCTGTTAAAGTGAAAGACAGCTCATGTACTAAGTTAAATTTGTCTAAAAGGTGGGACAATATGTTTATTTCGCTGAAGTATTTTTTCTAACAGTTGAAAGTGACAGTGCTTCATCAACTAGCATTAAACACGGCCATTCTCTCTGGGCTGGGAAATAATTGTTCCAAGCGCAGAGCTCTCTTGTAACCCGAGACAGTAGTATGCTGTTAGGGTTGTGGTTGAAACTTATGTATGTAGATTTATAACATGAAATGGCCTAGAAACCTAATCTTGTCATAAACACAATGGTCTGGAAAAATTTGCAGTGTTGTTCACACGTGTACTAGTTGTAATTGAAAGGTACATGTATAAGGCTAACAGAGTGTCCTGGCCCTATGTTATTACATGTTATATTGACATTCGACTTACGTTTACATCATGGCTTATAAACAGCTCATATCTCCTAGCTCTCTGATTGGTCAGTCTCTTAAGCTTAAAAGCATGGACGCCTACAGATCCCAAGTTGGCAGCAAAATACACCACACTTCAAACAAAGACAATTCAGCCACGAATTAATATAATTTAAAACAGTTTTTGGTATTCAGAAGAGAATTTTGTAATCTTTTTTAACGCTCAGTGCCTCATTCATGAGCTGTCTTTTACTTTAAACATAACATAAAATGTTTGTATTTTATGACCTCATGAAAAGGTATTTTGAACTTTCGAAGGTTTTGTTTTTATCTATCATTTGTTAATAACCGTCACACTTCTGCCACGTGTTAAAGTGTTTGTCAAAAGTTCTTTGCATTATTTAAGACCGCTTTTGTCTTCCAATTCATGTCATCTTCACCACATTGTCACTCTTTTTTCTTGCCCATTTTTATCCGTGTATTTCATGCCACAGGCATTATGAATTAATTTTTTTTCCTTAATAGATGTAAGTTTGGGACTGGCATGCCAAAACCATTCTCTCATCACTTGCAAATCAGTGGTTCTCCTTATTGATATTTATACCCAGGCATCAGGAGGCTTTCCGTTTGAAAGAAGAGTTTGAACATAGTATTGAAATGTACGTCCTTCGATTTCTTGGTGGCATATGGAACTGATGGGTGTCACTGGACAATTATACAAGTTGTTAATTTTTTTGCGTTTTACATCATGTCTATTTTAGTGAATACAATCACCTGAGCACTATATGTTGGGTTTTGTCCAAATATCATAATGACTTTGATGTCCATGTACTGCACATACTAGTATACATATGAATTTACTTTTGAATCCATTCTGTAAAAAAACATTATTATGTAATAAATGTATGCAGTAATACAGGGTTTGAAATCTGCAACTTTTTGTTGGGTTAAATGGATTTTGTTATAGAAATTCTAGTAGCTCAGTTTTGGTCTAGGATAATCACTCAGTGATAGAGTGGGATGTCTGTGCGCTACAGTTTTAAGTTCGCACTCATAAAGCTAATTATGTCTAAGTTATCACCGTTGTTATCGTGATTATTTTTGAGGGAGAGTGAGTATTGCAGCTTGGCGTGTGTTATTTACTTCCCACTGAGAAGTTTTAAAAAAGCAAAGTTCTGCGGCGATACACGATTCAGTAGCGGGGTTTTATTTGTAACATAAAATTCAAATACTGAATCCTGTTTTGCTTTGCAGAATTTGATAAGATGGCTGAGTTAGTTCTTGTAAATCAGAGCTTTTGAATGGTATTTTCGTACACAATGGATCACATTTTAAAAAACACCATCCAAGTATCCTGAGGTATGTGTGTGAGTAGTTTCAGAGATTATCAAGTTCAGAGATTTGATTCTAACGTTGTGTTTGGGGAGATCAAATACTCAGTTAAATTAGAAGTATTGTCTTGTGTCTAGTACACGGAAACTTTAGTGAATGACTTGCCTCATTTATTGTTGTAGCAAAACTAGACATATGTACAGACTGTGCAGCTGATGTAGCAGAGAAAATAAAAATGTTTGGCGGTTTTGTGTGAGCAAGCCAAGGGAGAGAATTCCGGACACCATCAGTATCTATGGCTAAATATATGTTCAGTTGGTGGGGCCTTAGAAAACATTGGGAAGTTTCAGACGTGTATTTCAAAAAAGGAAACCGTCACTGTGTGTCACTTAACTGCATGGCTATTTGGACATGTGATTAGTAGGTATGGTGGTGTGGCCCAGGATGGTCTCAACGATCTAACATATAACAATGGTTTTTTGTTTTTTTTTATTTTGGCATGCTTTAGATTCAATGTACATGTAGATGGATTTTGCTATATTTATTTTATATTAGCAACATTTGATTATAGCCACATTTGATGTTTTAATTGTCTTATTTCTCTCAGAGAATGTCCAGCATCTTTGTTTAATTTGAATACATAAATAAATGTTTTTATGGTAAATGACCCTGATGCTTATCTTTTAATTGCTGTAGGACAATCAAGGTGTAAGCTGTGTCCTATCCCAGGACAGGAAATTTGTAGATTCCCCCACCATTAATGGAGCCTTGGTAGCAGTATTTAAGTATTCAACCACTTTAAAAGAACAGATTACATTTAAACAAAGTACACATCATGGAAAAAGCTGTTCTTTACTGATTCTTGGTATGAAGTATGGGCTTCATTATTTTTAGGCCCTTTTGTAATTTTTTTTACAGTGATTAAAATGGAAATAAAGATTGAGGAGCTAGGTTGGACATTTTGAACCATACTGAACAGACTGCAGCACAGTGACACCACAGATTCTTTTTATGGTCCAAAAAGTCCACCCTAGCACCTCAGTGTGTATTTCCGTTATGAACACTGTAAAAAATGCCTAAAAAGAGAAGGCCATATTTGGAATCATTTTAGGGGATGCATGCTATGTTTAAATGTGTAGTGTTCTTATATTAGTTTGATGATGACTTGTCTTTCTCGAATACAATGTGCATATTGGTACATTGCAAGAGGAAAAGTTTGTCAGTAATTTGCCAATGATCTTTAGTTTACCCTGGGCAGTCTGGTGTCCTTCTACCGACATTGTCTGTCATTGTGTGAAAAGCTGAAAAAAGTGAAAAATTCTTGATAATAGTGTTGAAGAGCATTTAAAATAACAAATGGAAGAGTAAATAAATGACCCAGAATGTTGATCTGCATAAAGAATTCACTTCTTTAGTGAAACTGGCAGACCATTGTCACAGGAGATAGATGTGTATAGAAATGAGGCCCCCAAGGGCTTTCAGAACACATGTAAACGTTAAAATGGCAGTGTGTGAATAAAGGGAACCTGAAAGTATCCAGGTGAACAAAGCTTTGTATACTAGCTTCGCAAACTCTTAAACCGGACCGCTGTTGTATAGGGGACCTGTGCTTGAGTATGGCGTTAATTTAACCGACAATCAAACAAACCAATCAGTAAGCAAAATCGTCTTAACTAGGGTAACTGCCTATGTCATAACCATCCATTTAATGAATGTGTATTTTTTTTTTTGATTGGTGTTTTATGCCGTACTCAAGAATACTTCAGTTATACGAAGTTATGGCGGGGGAAAACCGACGACCATCGGCAGGTTGCTGGGAGACCTGTCCACTTTTCGCCGGAGAGGAAGCCAGCATGAGCTGGACTTGAACTTACATCAACTGCGTTGATGGAGATTTCTGGGTCATTACGCAGCGCTAGCGCGCTAACCAACTGAGCAACGAAGACCCCAGTGAATGTATAAGTTACAAGGAGCTTTGGTTAAGACGCCATTGCAGGATTTAGTCTCAAATCGTTTTCCCCAATCAAAACCTGTGAACTGCTCATTGATTTCTTGGTGTAAAAGAACAGATCGTGTACTTGGAATTGAAAATTTTTAAATTTACAAAATTTGTGTATTTGATGTAAATGGAATTTAGTCCATTTTCACTGCATAGTCTAGTGTGTTTAACATGGGTAACTAGTCAGGTAAAAAATGACACAGAGTGAGCCGGCTTTATTTGACTGAGGTTTGTGTAAGGAGACCAGCTGGGACGTCACAGTGGTTTATACGGGGCCAAAATAGTAATACCTGTACTTGGAAGATCTGGTACACCCTCTTTATGTATGGGCGTCCACCTTGTGTTGAGATGTCTCTGTGCACCAAAGCCCGGCGTCGCAAGTTCGAATGTAGCTCTGTCTTTATGTTTCACCTTTGACTCTTAAGCTGGGATACCGTTTTACAAAGCGATTTCAGGGTATAGTAAATTGCAGTCAACACCGCTGCAATGCAGCTTAAACCAGACGCGGGGTGTAAGTTGTTACTACTTAAACACTTGCATGAACAGTTAGAATAAAATCCTGACTGAGGTAAATTGACAAGAGACCCGACCCGTTTGGCAAAGTATGACACTGTCGTCGCTGCTGTGGTTTTACTCTCTATATGCTCTATGTCTTTTATATTGTAAATAGACAGAAATTGTAATCCAGATTAAACCTCTACATTGTAAATGCATGGATATACATCAAGTCTATGAAATTGTACCAGCGGAGTCTCGAATTTATAGAAAAATTTCAGGCAAGTTGGAGGATGGAACTTCAAGTGTTGGTTTTTTGTTTTTTGTTTTTTTCTTTGTAAAATAGATTAAAAGAAAAGACAACACTAAACCAAATGGATATTTGTGTGTATAAAGAATTCATCGTTCAAAATACTTTTTATTGTTGTGATGTAGGATAAGTGAGATATCACATTTCAAAGTAAGCAAAAATGCCCATGTAAGGAAAATCGAACGGATAGCCATGCTCTCAATTTTAACCAATCAAGGGCGAGATATTTCTATCACCCGAGACGGCATTTGTTTCGTCACCGTGACGTGACGTCACCCGTATGTGGTACACCATTTTACCATGTGGAAATAGTGTTAAATCAGTTGTTTTCCTTCTCATTACGAAACAATTCTGATATATTTTAAAGGCCATTTTCAACGAGAAAGTGGAAGTAGAATGCGTCTGGTAACCGGACAGAGCCTGCGAGATACCCACGACCATCCGGAGATTACCACGTACTTCCCGAACAAAAAACTCAAGTCATCACGGTATAACCTCATATCACTCAGTGTCTGATATACTTCTATAAACGTAACAGACAAAAAATACTTCAGCTGTATAGATCGAAACAGATGAGAAAACGTCAGCTGTTTCATGTAAAAAGGTTTTCTTGAAACAGCTGAATATAGGAGACCTTTATACCTTGATGGGTCGTCTGAATCCATTGTAAGAGACAGGCATTCTATATTTGTATCAGCGCGTTATGTGACCAGTTATTAACCTTTGACGAATGACGCCCAATGGACAATTGCTGTCCCTGCGTTCACGTCATGCACAAAGTGATCGCGTCATGAATGGCACAAGAACCGTCACTTCAGCCGGAAGTGCAAACAAATAATTTGTGAATTTCAAAACGTTTGTCATATTTAAGTTCATATCAGTAGTTCAACGGAACGGAAGAGGATTACGATTAGGAATAGGCTTATTTACGATATTAAAACATTGTAAACTCAACTGCATACCTGAAAATACCACTACTTTTCAACAGATTCTTTTCTTTCTCTTGGGAACTCCAAAGCTTTCAGTGTGGTATCATTTGTTAACTAGTATATAATGAAGTTTATAACGTGTTAAGAAGATGTATACCTACAGCTAGGGGGCCTACGTGGCCGAGGGGAGTAGCGCGTCAGCGTTGCGCTATGACCCAGCGCCTGTCACCAATGCGGTCGCTGTGAGCAAGTCCAGCTCAAGCTGGCTTCCTCTCCGGCCGTACGTGGGAAGGTCTGCCAACAACCTACGGATGGTCGTGGGATTTCTCCCCGGGCTCTGCCCGGTTTCCTCTCACCATAACGCTGGCGACCGTCAGAAAAGTGAAATACTCTTGGGTATGGCGTAAAACACTAATCAAATGAATAAATAAACCTATGGAAAAATATGAATTTAAGTCACAGACATGTGTAATTACAAATGACATCTTGTATCCATTTAATGTGAGTTTACTTTACACTGGGTAATAAAAAGAAGCTGTACCTTTTGCTAAATGTGATTTAATTCCAGTAAGTTTGATAACAAGGTATCGTAAACCCGTCACTATCATACATCCGTTTATGTATGCGTGTGTGTGAGTGTGTGGGTGTGTGTGCGTGGGTGTGTGCGTGCGTGTGTGCGTGTGTGTGCTTGGCTTTACGTCGTGCATGACAATTTTCCATTCATATTACGACGAGAAGTCCTTAGTGTGTATGTACTGATGTCCTGTGACCTGTGGCAGGGCGAGTACATGCCATTTGAACATCATGCCAAAGACAACAGACATGATACCCCACCAAGTCACATTATACTGACACCAGGCCGACCAGTCCTGTTTCCTTGCTCTAACCTCTGAGTGCTGACCGCTAAGCGAGGCAACAACAAGTACCATTATTAAAGTCTTTGGTATGACCCGACCCAGGATTGATACCAGATCTCTGGATCTCATGGCAGAAGGTTACTAAATCTGATGTGATCAGATGTACTTCAGTTAACTGAGTGACTGTTCCATACCATAAATTTGTGTTCTTCGATTAAGTTCAAATAACTGGGCAAACGCTACAATTTGGTCACATTTTGCACCTCGCTAGGCAAATCGCAATTTGCGAACGTGGTTTAGGTTATGGTACGTGTGCACTCAAATACCATTTAGCTCGTTCGTTCAGTCAGAATGGACAGCCAAGATATAATGATAAGTCTCATCCAAACATAATTAACCCTTAACAATACGTAACAGTACGTCGAAATTAACCTCATCCACCAGTGATATATCGGGTCATTGTCCGCTATAACCATGAATCAATACGTCGATTGACGACGAGTTTTGATTGCTGTTTGGGAGCTGCTTTAACCTGGTTAAGACTGGATATATACAGAGGTCTGAAGAAAAGTAGTGGTATTTTCAGGTATGCAGTTGAGTTTACAATGTTTTAATATCGTAAATAAGCCTATTCCTAATCGTAATCCTCTTCCGTTCCGTTGAACTACTGATATGAACTTAAATATGACAAACGTTTTGAAATTCACAAATTATTTGTTTGCACTTCCGGCTGAAGTGACGGTTCTTGTGCCATTCATGACGCGATCACTTTGTGCATGACTCTACTGAGGGCTTAACCCCAAGCCATAAGGGCAACGGGTTGCGGACTTGAGAGTCAGGCTATGTTATGACAGCACAAAGTTGTCCAGTTTTTCCTAAGCCAAGCCGGCTGTGTAGAGCGAATGATCTGAGAGTGGCCTAAGTGGGCTCAAGATCTCTCACGGGATGGAATCAAACAAGACAAAGGGTTTTTCAGTCGATACCTAACAGGTGGTGTAGACAGCGCCATTCCACAAGACGTCTGGGGGCACTGGGGCAACCGAGTCTTTTAGGAACCACAGTCCTGGACAGTGAGCGCGGAAACTGAAGGAATGGTGCTTGGAGAACTAGTGTCAGCTGAATACATGGGTGAACCACGAGTTATTTGCGAAGGTCTCACTGAAGCGAAATATACGGTATTTAGTTAGCAGCATCGCAAATTATCCTGTGAATCTAGACGTCGACCAAAGCGTGTCTTTTTACGTTTCAATTGTTGTCAACAATAATCGAGGCTCGATCCAGGTCAGTAATCACAGGACCATGATAGTTTCAAAACAAGGTATAAAAACATAAGGTACCAAAAAAAAAAAGTGTATAAGTAAGTAATTTGGACGGGTTCATGTCGACAGTTTCTGTGATTCCACCGGAAGAACATATGGAGTGCTCCATCGGCGCTTAAATAATAATACTTTACCACAATATTGTCCAACCTTTTCAGTAGACTTAACTCATAATATACCCTGTCTTTCACGTTAACATAATTACCTTTGCTAACGCCCGCTGTTAGAAACAGCGAGGTAGCGAGGTAGCAAGGTAGCGTGGTAGCGATCTGTCTTCTATTGGCTTCTGTACTCTAGACTCGTGCTGTTTTTGTAACCATTTAGGTGAGGTTTTCTACCCGTGTTTGGTGGCAGGAAACTCGAACCACCTAAACACATACAGTTAGATTCCCTTTGATCTGTATAGGCCACGCATTCATTCAAACTTTGATTGAGCATGTCGTAGAACGTGAGAAATCGAACCAATGAAACTAGATCACTGACATGCAGATTCATGCCAGAAAAATATCAAATCATTGAGCGCATAACGTGAATCGTCACTGACAATGTCTAACACAAGGAAAGGAAATGGCTATGCAGTTTGTTAGTTCCTCCGTTTCGACAGAGGTAGCAAGGTCGATTCTACAGGAGTAACAGAAAAGTGTCACACGTAAAACCAATCAAACGGACGCAATCCGTCACGTGATGTCTAAAGGCGCCATGTTGTCTCGGCAAACAAAAGAGATTCCTTGGATTAGACTTAACTGTGTATTCCAATTTTACCCACTAATATGTTAATTCTCTTTTTCATTAAATTTCAGTGAGGGTTAAAGGCAGTGCAAATAGCCAGTCGAAGAAATCAATTTGGGAGACGTAATCACAAGTCATTTCCAGAAGTGAAGACGTTTTTTAAGACATTCGTCATGTTGAGCTCAACGGGGCTTGGCATAGCTCTGGGCGAATGAGGAAACATGGCGTTCGTGTAACAAGTGGCACGTGTAGCGCTTAAACTAGCATCTTTATGACAACATTTGAACAGAAACTCAGCGCATTCCACCCACCTGTTTGCAGTCATCAGATCAAAAAACCTGGATTTTCTGAGCAATATGTGACGTATGTTCAGTCTGTCAGTTCTTTCTTATTTTTGCTGGGTTACTTTGTATTTGTTTTGAACAATTTCTTCATCAAGTTTTACTATATCCATTTTATGATTTTTGGTGGGTTATTTTTTTATTTCTTTAACAAAAAATAATAGTTAGCCATTGGCGACCATAAGTAAAACGACTGTAGCCAAAAGAGGAAATCCTGGGACATGTGTACTCCCGGTGTGGTTCTCACTAGCACAGGGGGGCCTCAGTTGGTTAGCGCTCTACCGCAGCGTAATGGCCCAGGAGCCTGTCACCAATGCTGTCGCTGTGAGTTCAAGTCCAGCTCATGCTGGCTTCCTCTCCGTGGGAAAGTGTGCTAGCAACATATGGATGGTCGTGGGTTTCCCCCTAGCTCTGTATATCCGGGGGTCTCGGTCAGCCCAGTGTAATGACCCAGGAGTCTCTCACCAATGCAGTGACTGTGAGTTTAAGTCCAGTCTACGCTAGCTTCCTCTTAGGCCGTACGAGGAAAGGTCTGCCAACAACCTGCGAATGCTCGCGGGCTTCCCTCGGGATCTGCCCGGCTTCCTCCCACCACAATGCTGGCCGCCGTCGTATATATAAGTGAAATATTCTTGAGTATGACGTAAAACACCAATCAATCAATTAAATCAAATCTCACCAGTACATGGTCTATTGATATACCACTGTTTCAGTGAGAGAGAAGAAGTCCAGTGAACTTCCATCTGATTTTACCGTGAGTAAAGAAACAAACAACCAAGGGTAAAACCAGAGCGACCATGAGACTGTGATGGTTGGCACAAGGTCACCCGTAACTGGTGAAATCCGGCCTTTGGTCAGTTTACAAGTGCTTTAATCCTAATAATTAGATGTTTTAGTTAGCATAATTAAGAAAATGCAGTGATGTGTCGTTACCGCTAGTATTTAGCTTCAAATCGCTTTTGCAGACACCTAGGCGGCTTGGGTGCAGTTTTTTTTGTGACATTTACACATGTTTTTACCAGATGGTTTTTTATTCGAGTTTCTACTCGATCCTATCCGCCTAAAGGTTCATATCTTCCTTTTTTATGCAACCCAAGCTTTCCCAAAAAAACCTGCATGACAGTTTTCACAGGAAAGGTGGTTAAGTGCTTTTCTCTAAACTCATAGTTAAAGGAAAAAGCTGTGACTTTCTTTACGATACTTTATATGTTTTCACAGAGACATCGGTCTAACATAAGGTTAGCCAAATGTTAGTTTTGCCCACTCGATTTTTGATTGCGCAAGTTATGGGACTGTCGACAAGTCCCCTGCAAGACATGCCCATATAAGACCTCCTACGTCCTCGCAACACATTTAGGCCAGAATCAAGCATGCATCAAATAAACTCGGTGCTGCTGCTATGGCTGTACAGTACCTGAAGTAGAGAAAAACTGCAAAGGAAGCTGTTTTAATTTGTTTTGCAGATGAATGAACTTTTTTTCGCCAAGCAGTAGTTTTCCTCTGTAACCAATTAAACTGATACCCAACATGTGCTTTCGAGTCTGCTGGAAAAGTTTTATGTTACAGAAATAAATGTATAAGAAAAAAGGCCCAGATTGTCGAAAAGTTTTTGGTACTAAATGCATTCAAACCCTTATTACGATACCTTTAGGATTTTTTATTTCATCGACGCACCACAAAGTTTTGAACAAGTAAATGTATTGGCATCCCTATAACGAGATAAATGTACATGTATTCGAGGATAGGACTGGACAATTCACCGTTACGGCTTATTTGGGAAAAAAGTGCATTGAAAAATGAAATAACATAAAACATTAAGGTTTTCGAAGGTAGTTGGGTCAGCCCTGTTTTAGAACGAATCCAGCTCGGAGAATTCACGCTACTACACGGTGGAGTATTCTTAATCAAACGCCATGTTCTTGATAAAGCCACAGCTGTATTCGGAAGCTCTGTTTGTGGAATTGCTTGATACGCTCTGAAAGTTAATTCTTTGGCACATTATTGAAAGAGTTGTGTGTGAAAGGTTGTTCTAGGGAGTTCTGAGTAAGAGTATGTTGTTCTCAGTTTGGCAGTTCTGTGTGAAAACGTGTTTTACTCGATGTTTGGGTGTTCTGTGTGAAAGTTTGTTCTACTCGATGACCGGGAGTTGTTTGTGCAGACTTGTTCTACTCCTTGTGCGAAAGTTGTTTTTCTACACACCCATTTCAAGTCATAAAACAAAAACCTTTGAATTTTGAAACGTTGACGTTTGTTCAGTCTGTCTCTTCTCATAGTTTTGCTGGATTGCTTTGCACTTTGTGCTTGACGTTCGACGTGTGACTTTTTTTTGGTTTTGGTCTTATTTCTATAACATAAAATAATTCCACCCTATGGAAGACCGCATGTGAAACAAATGAATTCGGCATGAAGAGTAAGGCCAGATTAGGGACAGCATTGATAGTTGGCCTTTGGTCATAGGTAATCCCTGATATACAGCCTCTTTTCGATTTACCTCAGTTACGGTTTTATTTCAACTGGTCATGTAAATACTTGAACGGTAGAAACTTACACACCCAGCACCATGACTACATGCAACAGGATTAGGTAAAAATGTTAATTGCGATGTGTATGTCGTCACTGATCTAGAATTAATTAAAGGGCTGTGTTAATATATACATGACGCCATCTTGATCAGTAAGTGTTCTTCCTTGTTCCTGTGAACTTGAAAAGCTAAAGGCCTGTTAATCCAAAGCATAAGAGCTCGTTTGCTGCGGACTTTCAAAACTTTGTGGTATATAGGTGCCATTCTTCCTCAAGCGAACCGTGCATGGTGACGTTTGACGATATATGTGTGATAGAAACCATCTATTGACCCTGGGCCGTTTAAACTGCGTTCCTTGTCAATGATGTCGGGTTTAAGTTGTAAAGTAAGCTTTCATATGGAACACAGAACTGTTAAATGCTGTAAAGAACTAATTTCCACACTTAACTCTAACAGAGTGATTAGATGAAAGCTTTCAAAAACGCCTTTCAAACAAGGTAGAAAAAAGTTGTTTAACACAGACCTCAACAAGACTGAGACTAGAACACTAGCAATCCCGGGTCAGATCACACCAAAGACTTTAAAAATGATGCATGTTGCTATCTCAGCTCTCAACACGGAGAGGTTAGAGCAAGGAAACATGACTTGTTGGTCTGTGTCATGGCATTATAATGTGATTGGGTGGGGTGTCATGTCTGGTGTCTTCAGAATGATGTCGCGGTAGCGGCAGCACTTGGGCAGCATGGGCTCGCCCTGAAAAAAGAAGATACAGAATCTATATATACTAAGGACTCAGCGTCGTAATATATCTGAAAAATTGTTAAGTACGACGTCAAACTTAAGCATACATACAAACATACTTTCACACGGAACTCATAAACATTCGGGACAATAAAGCTGTCAACAAGAAACGCCCAAAATTTAACGTAACACGCCTTAACATTCAAAACAGCAAGATTTCACACAGAACTATCAAACACGGAATAAAACTCATAACTTCCAAACAATGGGTAGATGTTTGGGGTCCTTAGAGTAAAGACAGCTCATGACTGAGGTACTGTTTTAAAAAGATTATAAAATTCTCTCTTGAACATAAAAACCTGTTTGAATTGAATGAATTCGTTGCTGAATTAGCTTCGTTTGAAGTGTGGGGTATTGTGCTGCCGAATGGAGATCTGGAAGATATCAGCTGCTTATGAGTTGTGACTTAAATGTTCTGAGTTGTCTGTCATTGTAACACGTAATAACGTACGTACAGCACACTATTGTAACGTTATATGTTTTAATTATAACAAGTACATGGGTGATCAACACTGCAAAGTATTTCCAGGCCGTTGTATTGTGGCGGTAGTAAGTTTCTTCATTACTTCATATCATGAATTGACATATATACTTAGGTTTCAACCACAACCCTAGCAGCTTGCTACAGTCTCAGGTGGCAAGTGTGTTCCGCGCTTAAAACAATTAACCATTATCTTGCGTTTCATGCTAGGCGATGGAGCACGGTCAAATATAAGTTTCCACTGTTGTGGTAGCTGTTAGAAAAAATATTTCACCGAAATAAACATAATATTATGCAACCTTTTTGGCAAACCTAACTTATAACATGCGCTGTCATTCACTTTACACTTTGGGAGGAGCAGGCATTCATAGAAAACTCTCAAACATTTAGTAGAACATGCTTTCCCAAAGAACTCATCAGCTAGGAGAAAACATAAAAAAACTTCTAACACTGAGTGGAACATGCTTTCACACAGAACTCGCAAACACTGAGTGGTACAAGTTTGCGCCAAGAGTTTCCAAGCATTGAACAGAACAAGTTTTCACACAGAATTCTCAAACAATGAGTACGACAAGTTATCATACAGAAGTCCTTAACACTGAGTACAAATAGCTTTCACTCAGCATTTCCGGACATCGAGTAGAAAAAGATATCACAAAAAACTCTTAAATAATATGCTAAAAAATTGCGTTGTCCTATGTAACAGACAAAATAGAATGATCACCTAAACAATGTTTAAAACAACTTTTCGCAAAGAACCTCCAAACCATGTGTCAAAAAAGCTATTAAATAGAAGTTTTATACAGACAGATGTAAGTTATAAATCATATCGTGGAAATCCAATTATCCTAGTGTACCATAAAGAAGATTCTGTCCGTCATCAACCTGCGGATGGTCGTGGGTTTCCCCGGGCTCTGCCCGATTTTATTCCACCATAATGCTGGCCCTTTTCATATATGTGAAATATTGTTGAGTACGGCGTAAAGCGCCAATCAAATAAATAAATAAATAAAGATAAATCCAACGGTAAAGGAAAAGACAACAAATAATATAACCTGGTTTATTTCGGAAGAAAGAGGAAATCTAATCTAAATGGCCACAAATATTTTGATTCACGTTCTTGGTCACTCCTACCTGACTCTCACATGACTCCAAGGAAAGACAGAGTTCGCGTGCGTATGACGTCAGCGGAAAGAGTGGCGTCCTCGGGTTATAGAAATAACTAGTGCCTCGTTGGTTAAATCTGATAACTTGATTAAATGCAGGCCTTTGGAATTTCTCAATGTGGGCGATTGTTTCTTAGTTTTAGCTGCGATTTCTCGGTTACGAAATATCACAAATATAAAATGGAGCTTTTTTTTGACTTTCTTAAAATAACTTTTTGTCGACGAAATAAAAAAAAAAGACATTCTAGTGTTGTCTTTTCTTTAATGCAGCGTACACCCTTTCGAGTTGAAATCATTGTTAAATTGGGTTAACCCTATACATCCCTCATATGATACTGCTGTTTTACCCAATCACCAGTACTGGAGCAGAATCACACCTTACGGTGTATAATATTATAATTTCATATATTTGAATCATGCATATTGGTTGGTGAGCTCCAAACGTAATGGCAGTCTGTCCAATTAAATTATGGCTTTGCCTACACTTGTTTGTTTCCACGCGCCTTTCTCTACCGGTATCAGCAGTACACAAGTTGTGTATTTCGTGTGGCGTGTACACAATGGCATGAGGATCAGTGGTACACAAATTTTGTCATTGCTGAAGTGCAAATTTGGTATCGTCCTTTTTAGACAGCAGATTTCCCTGGTTCTATAAGTATGGTGTCCGAAACAAGAAAAAGACATGACTGTATAGGATTAAGAGCTTTACCCTCCCATTTACCAAAGCCTGTTGTTAATTTAGACCTTCTTTCAACATACATACTGTAATTATTTTCTTGCGTACCTGCTTATAACTGGTTAAGTACAGTGGAAAACTGGTTCATTTCATCGGCGAAACAAATGAAAACAGTTTCATTTGCAGATTTTTCCCTGCTTCAAGAACATGAAAGGTAGCATTTGCACTTCCTTTACGCGATGTATACTTGATTCTAGCGTAAATGTATGGTAAGGACGTTGATCGTTCATGGACGTGATGCGGACGGCCTGCTGGGTAGGCAAAACTAACATTTTACTAATCTTTCGTCAAATTGATATCTCAGCAAACACATGTAAAGAATCGAAAAGAAAACCACATTTTTCTCCCCTGTAAGTTCAGAGAAAAGCACTTAACTATCTTTTAGATGAAAGCTGTCATGCAGCCGACATGAGTTTCTGTGGCAAAGCTTGAGTTGCATGGAAAAGTAGGATATGACTGTTGGCAGAGAGGATCAAGTAGGAGCCGTATCGAGATACCATCTAGTAAAAACATATGTATGTTACAACAAACTGCACCCAAGCCGCCTGGATGTCTGCACAAACAATTTAGCCTCTGTACTAGTGCTAACGACATTTTAACTACTCAGTGTTTTGTGAAACATAGAAAAGTACAGTGTGTGTTGGCCTATAGACCTGGGTTAACTACTGCGATGTTCCCATTTACATTGCTCTGTTTTCCATGTTCTGGGAGGGTAGATCTTTGGACTGGCTTTTTGACCTGGGAAATCTGCAGGGATATCCCTGTTTGTGGGTGGTTAGACCTATATAGGCCTACCGAGATTGTACTGAGTTACAAGTTATAAACAATTTCTCTCTCTACCTCAGAGTAGCTTGTCGCAAAATCTACCGATGAATAAATACCCCTTAAACATTAACCCACATATTAGCTGCAGCTGAGAACAGAGACATGCTCCGGAAATAAAACGTGTCCTGATAAGTTTTCGTTTCCTAGCACTCAAGGTGATGAACTTCTGAACGAAGAACATAGCCAGCATTTATTTATTTCTTTATTTACGCATTTACTTCATTGGTGTGTGACGTTATACTCAAGAATATTTCACTTATACGACGTGGGCAAGCCTTAAGGTGGTAGGAAACCGGGTGGATCCCGGTAGAAACCCACGACCATCTGCAGGTTACTGGCTTTTACATGGAAGTTAGAAACAATAGGTACAATAAGTTTCAAACAGAATTGGCATTAATCAGAACTGAACATAAATGTGTAGAAACGGTTATGTAACCTCACAGGTAACATGTATTATTAATATGTATTATCAATAAAGCTCACCATGCATACTACCAAAACATTTGACAACATTCAACTCTAAAAAAAAGTCTAAAACTGAAAATAAACGTAATGTCAGCTACAGTTTTTAATGACCTTCAATGTTGATGATGCTGACTTCATTTATACAGTTTGTTTTCCTTTTTCAGTGTGGAAAAGACATAGCAATACCCGCTTCCCTACCAAGCCGCATTTACACAGTCATTGCGCGTAAATAGTCGCATTTAGAACTTTATTTAGATAAGACTGGTAATCAATTCCCAATAGTAGCCAGTTAAAAGAACACAGTCTTTATCTGCGTTAAACAAATTCCATGTATAGGTTATAGCCTTAATCATCTCTTACACCCTTCAGGCCCAAATCCCGTAAATATACATAAACAAACAAGCCAGGCAGTTGTTTTGACTGCGCATGACCGGACTTCTTTCACTGGTAGATAAAAAGACACTCCTGGCTGTGTTGAAGGCATTGTAACCGTAGGCAGTCACACACGATTCAGCCCATTTCGTGCATTTCATGTGTCTGTGTGACATTTGAGACTGGGGCTGTTTCAAATGGAAAACTCTGTGAAAAACACAGAAAAAAATTAGAACTGAGCTATACACTGGGCTATTGCTAAAGCCTGTAATATTAACAGATAGACAGGAATGGCCATGTGCTTTTGTTTATCTACCGTATGGTGCGTTCTGCTCATGCGCAATTATGCGGAACTCGAAACCGCTATATGGCTACACACCACAACTATTGCTTCCGGGTCGGGAGGACGAAGCTGGTTCCTTTCTATTTTTAGAGATATTTTCTTTTGCTCCCTGGGCTGCCTCTTTTCATTTTTTTCTGCTTGTTGGGTGGTATCATTTTGTAGGACAGTCTTCAAAGTTTCATTCCAGGTATAATTTTGTGTGTTTTTCAGGAAATGGAAGCGGATCCATACTAGGCAAAAATAGTGATAAATCAGTGCTCACTGATCTTTTACTGGGTGGGTTTGACCCCTGTCAGCTGTTTGTCAAATTTGCAAAATATTTAATGGGTCATATCCTATCAGGAATTTGACTGGAGTTTGCTCAATGGACAAGGACGATGAGGCCAGGAGGGTTTAGGGCTTGCAGATTTAGGGACAGTGCTGTGAGGCCAAACGTTAACAAATAAGTAAATGGGAAACTGTGGTGTATGGCCATATGGCTTATTATGTTATATTTTAAGCAAGCCTCATGGAGTCCAGTTTTTACGCTGCCCTCAAATTAGTTTGCCTTGGGTTGTTCATATGATGTAAGCTCTTGGATCCAAAACTGGACTGAAAACGAGATCAACTCAGCAAATGCATGATCATGCAAAAGCACTTAGCCAGTTTAATAAAATGCCGACACTGTCGTGGGTTGTACCCTAAGTCTACATATCACAGCCTGACATTTCTTTTCCGGCTTATTTCGAATACTTTAGTCTGACATTGTATTGTAGGGACCTGCCTCTTCCTCTGCCGATTAGGTGTAACCGCAAGGTACTGTCAAAACATAAAGCAATGAACGAATGCCAGGGTTGTTGCTCGATCTATAGACGATATACGTATTGCCCGGCTTTGTGGTAGAGATTAATAATTGTATGTGGTGTTGCACATGATCACGTTATCACTTCTTGTCGTGGGATTTGAACTCGCGTAATACACAGGATACTGCATGGCGTGGGTAAGCTCAGCTGAAACTTTGTTGATCGATGATTCTATACCTAACAGGGTCTACCGTTTGTGAGCCTTTCCTTCAACGACATTTCAAGGTAAGCAATAAATACAATTTCAAAATTATAATGTACACTTATCAGGGGACCTCTGTGACCGGTGATAGTGTGCTAGCGCTGGACATTGACTAGGGATCTTCCCACCAGTATGGTCGCTGTGAGTTCAAGTCTAGCTCATGCATTCTGGCGTCCTCTCCGGCAGTATGTAGAAAGGTCTTGCCACCAACCACGGACTTCCTCCCATCATAATGCTAACCGCTGTCGTATAGTTGAAATATCCCAAGGAACGACATACAGCTCCTTTCAGATAGATAAATAAGCGCTCTTATAGCGTGTCAAAATACATGCTTGCCTTAAATGAACTCTGGAATTAGCGGGTTGATTTTGGGAATCGGAGGAAACTCTGCAAACTGTATAAGTATCATATGCTGCTTTGGCACAGTTATAGGGCACGAAATGTAAACGTAAAGAATAAAAAAACAGTAACCCAAGTACAGACAAAAACAAAGGATGAAGTATAAAAATAGCTGAAAATAAAAGATAATTAAAAAAAGATAAAACAGACACATCCCCTTCCCCAAACCAAACAGTTCTTGATATATTTATTGGGTGTATTTATATATCTAATAAATCAATTCTTACCTCCGTGTATAAACAAAATAGCCCACCCTCATATAACACACGATCAGTATACCACAGCAACATCTAAATTCCATCCAATAACTGTGGATATCCTGCTGATTACTTTTGTCAGAAAGGGAACATGACTTATTTATGACAGTTTATGTGAAGGATTAAGTGGATCATTGGACTGGAAAAAATTCGCATGATACAGAACTAGTTCGTTCCTGTAAAAATGGAGATACCGTGCTCGCGAGAAGGCTGTAGTGATGACCAAATGGCTACTAACCCCAATGCAACATGTGAACTGTCACGCCTATAACTGGACAGGCCATGCAGCTCGTAAAAATCGTCACCCCCTCGCATTTTATCGCACCATCATTTTTATTCACAAAACAATCTTGATCGTTGCTTATCCTCTGCGACTGGATGGTGTAAAAATGACATTAATTCCCTGGCCAAGAGACATGTCTCAAGCTTTAACAATTCTCTTCACTCTTACATCTTTATCATCTTTCATTCAGTTTTATAATTCAGCGTTCCAGCATAACCATTCAGTTTTATAATTCACCGTTCCAGCATAACTAGTGGTGATACACCCGAATCTAGTGATAAATCACGCTACTGTTTGGGTATGGTCACTTAGCTACCACTTCAGTAGAAATCCTACAGCGATTGGCAATATTGTGAACCGGGTAACTGTGCCCTGGGTACAAAGTTGAGTCATCCGGCGCAGAGGCACAAAATAAATGGAATCTGTACTAATAGATCATCGCATTCAGTGGCGATGTCAAACCTCAAGGACTCGACCGGATAGCGCAAATGGTAGAGCGTCCGCTTTCGGACGGGGAGACTGGGTTCAAACCTGGGTCGGGTCATACCAAAGACTCTCAAAAATGGTACATCCTGCTTCCTCGCTAGGCGCTCAGCAATAAGAGGATAGAGGGTGGACTGGTCGGTCCGTTGTCAGTATAATTTGACTGGGTGAGGGGGCTTGTTGGGTGTCTTCGGCAAGTCGTCTGGGTGAGGCAGCACCAGATAAAAGATATGGTGGAAATCCGCCCTACACCAAGGAGACACCGCTTTCTTATAAGTAAAATATTCTTGAATAGGGTGTTAAACAACAAGCATCCATTCATTCATTCATTCAAACCCCAAGGGTGTGTAGCTCGGTGGCCGTAGCTGGTAAATGGCTTCGTGTCTATTGGGGGTAAAATACAGCCAACAAGAAATGAGAGGGCTTTGCCGCTCATGGACCTCAAGTGTTGGTCTCACCTCAGCTGACCGGATTTACACCGACGAGGTTGCTGGCTCGAATCCACCACTCTCTGGTTTGTCTGCGTCTTAAAGAGTCCTGGTTGACGAAAATTTGGATTTTTTACCTAAATTCTGATTGCGACGTCTTAACGAAAGTTTGAAGTTCGTTCATAAAGTATATCAGTCATGCTGAAGTAAAAAATATCCACTGGGTATGTAGCTTTGTACGAGCCCGGACAAGCTCTGTCATTATTCGAATTCAACACGAAGAGAGTGGGTCATGTTCGCCGTTTAACATCGCCACAACAAAAACAACATTTGCACCCACCTATCAAGCAGTGACGTTTTGCGATGTAAAACTTCACGTATGAAGTTTACCGAGCGCTGTGCGCATGTCCCAGTTCCACTGAGTTGACAGCTCCTCATTTAAATATTCTGAGAGACTTTGCAGTTTTCATTTTTTTGTTGTTGTTATTTTTAAACATTTACTCAACGCACAATGTTTAAGCTCGGATTATCGAAAATCTTGTAACGTTTACTTCTTCAGAAAAATACCTAATACCCATGTCATTCTGTGATAACGCTAAAATACCTAATATTTGGGCGACAATGTCCTTTTAAAGTCAGAAGGTTAATTTTGTTAGGTACTTAATCCGGGGGTTTCCATGCACCTTGAGTACTCTTATGTGCACCACCCATAAATCTGATCGTCGTCGTAAAAGTAAAACATTCTTCAGGTCGGCATTAAAGCTCACTATAATAAATAAATAAATAAATGAATTTACACGTGTGCAAAGCCCAATAAAAGGCCCTGTTGTGTCGGTTGTATGTATTTTCTCAGTTTCTGCTAACGATGTTGCTGTAATGATTTTCTGAAAAATGGATGAACATCACGAACACATTATATATTTGAAATCAATTGTAGAAGGGGGCAAATGAACGTTATCATTTCGATAAAATGGCCATTGAATCAGATTCCCGCTGGATACCTGGATACGCCATCCACAAACTGAACAGCAAATTACATCGTCAGCTGAATATAAGGCAGGTAATGATTTAAAGAGCTAGTCCAGTCCTAAAGCGTTCAGTTGGCGTTTCAAAAGTAAGGTTAAGTGATAGAGATCGTGCAGGAAATCTAGGATTGCTTCTCTAAATTCGAATAGAACTGTAGAGTTTCAACAGCTCTTTGAAAAGCTCGAGGGATTGTGCTGAAACAGTTTTCTTTGGTCCTCCACTGCGATTCCCCTGACGGAAAGCCTCCAGTATCACAGAAGGGTATTGTATATATATATACATCACAAAAGACTGAGGAGTAAAAGCAGCGATGACGGTATGATATTTGAGATAATGCATGATGCTTTTATGAACAGTTGCAATCAAAGCCTGACTGAGATGCCTATATCTGCATTTGATCTGAAAATTATTCACGCAATACGAGTTTAAAATTTTGAATTGCATTTGATACCTACATAGAAAATTTCTTCTCTTTATCACTGTAAGTCTTCTTTGTTACACTTAGGTATACCGACTTTATTTAATAATTATGTATTATTTCTTATTTATTCAAGTTGTTGGTGCATGGGGTTATAGATTGTTTTAAAAGTGTATCTTGAGATTGTCGACTTCGACCCGACCCGACTTTGGGGATTCTTCATGATATACGAGTGGGATATGAATATCGGCTTTGACGCTTAGATTTGAATTGCAATGACATAATAAAGAAATGTGATTCTAATGGCTTGTGTGCATCACACTCAAGGGTGCTGATCACACCTAATTGTTAGTGTGCCGGTCTGTACACGTGTCGAAAACAATGTTAACAAATAATGATGTACAAATCAGTCTAGATCAGTCTAGATCAGTCTTGTATAATTATTGTAGGGAATTTCTTTTTTTTTTTTTTTTTTTTTTTTAGGATTTTAGGATTTTACCAGGCGTTTCCATAATCTATACACACACATTTTTATAGGTTTCCAAAACTATTGACAATGTTGTTGTCAGCATATACACAGTTGTTAGTGAACTGTACTGAACGAGCATAGTGATTAACAATACATTTTCCTCAAACAGATACTGACATTCTATGGAAGGCAGATGCGGCTATTCACGTTCTCGAGGCCCGCTTTTAAAAAACCGCGAGGCTCGAGAACGCGAGATTAGTGAAAGATTTTGCCTAATCTGTGGTGCCTCTTGTTCTAGTACCTCGTGTTGTTTCAAAGGCGCGGCTCGAGGACGTGCGTCGCCGCTACCATCTCTCACAACATTCTGAGATATCACCTACAGAATGTAATCTCTGATTAGATAATCCTTTGAACAGAGCGTTGTGTGGATTCTACGTCAATATATATTTAAGCCTACACGAACTTTCTGGAATCTAGGTAACAACGTGTTGTTGTTTTAGTCCCCGTATACCCTACTACCCCAGATTTTGCAACAATAGATAATCAGGTAAAAGACCCAAGGTAATAGCACTGTGTTCCGGAAAAATTGTCTTGTCACATCCACAGGATACACCCATCGTCCGCGTCTCTTACAGGCGACGGATGTAGGTGGTGGGGCGTTCCCGGCGGGGATAGATCTGTATTCCATGCCCACGAATATCGAGGAGAGTGTAATCCCTGCCAGCTGTACATATCCCCTCTACCAACCACTCGATTGGTTTCCTTTGAAGTGAGACCGAGCGGCTAACGGCAAGATCTAGATGATCCCGTGGGGTAAGGGAAGGTCGCACGACCCCGGGCACCGCTGTCTCCTAGTCACCATTCAATTACACCCTGCCTGCTTGTATATCGCTTATTAACGCCTCGCCATTATTGCATCCCGAGAGGCTATGAGATGTTGGCTGTCAGCATGCCCGGCCCGCCAACCTCTCCCTCAAGCCAGTTTGGATGTGTTAGGTAACTTCACAGTTTTACCCATGATCACCTGCTCTGGGAACGTTTAGTGTTTATCGCTTCGCTGTGGACACCACCGCGGTACACCGCAACCAGCCGGGCCAATATTAGAGGAGGCGGCAACTACAGAGACGGCCAGTGCTAAACTCGCCCGGGATAACTCCAAGCTTGCCACATCAAGCTACAACTGTCGGTATATATATATGTATATATATATATCTAGTACTCACCTCGTCCTGAAGTGGACTTAATATCTGGACTTACTGACGCTGTTTCGTCTTCTTTGTTAAAAAGGATGCTGTTTACTGTAGCCTAGAAAGGTAAGCAAGTATGCAACACTAGTGAAATTATATTTAACGGTATTAGGCCAAAGCAGTATTATATTATGACAGCAATTTTAATCTTACAACAGCATTGTAGTATTTAACTGTTAAAGCTGTGTGCCCCCTTTTCTCGCCCTAGATGCAGCCTCCTGCGTAAATACGTCCAGGGGATTGATCGCGGGGACCTTGCGCTATGTATAATGTGTGTGAACCGAGCTGACAAAGTTAGTTTCACACGCCGCGTACACAGCTATATTATTTGTAAACATTTGCTGACATAGTCCAAACCTATTCGACTGACAGAGGTGTAAGATATGCAGTAATCGCACTGCCGAATGCATGTACTTTATGTCACCATTCAAGGCCAGCGCGTGAAAAAGTACTTTGAACTTTAAGGTAGATGTAATTCTGATGTGTAAGCATCATGTGTATATCATAAAAAACGGACAGCTAAGACTGACCTTTAGATACTATACAAACACAAGATATATTTACAGACCGCCTGTTGTCGCTTTTATATAAATACCTATATAGACACAGTGTTTCAAGTCACTCAAAGTGCGTAATAGCAGGCACGTGACGTACTACTTATAGAACGCGTACATATTTATAGTCAGATGATAAACACAGAGTTTAGTGTGCGCTTTGCTTCAAGAGAACTTCTTTACAAACTGCGTCCTTAGCAATGATTGCTCTCTCTATCAAAAGATCCTTAATTTAAGACCCATAAGTTATTGAATGAAAAGTTTTATAACTATATATTTCCAAAGATTATTCATGCAACATACTCTTTTTTTTATTGTAGGCGTATATAGAAATTCAATTAAATCTACTGCAATGATCTAAATTTCACGAAAATAACTCGTGTCCATAATGTACTGCAGAATGGTGCAAACTTTTGCCGAGTGCAGTTAAGTGACGTCACATCGGACACAGACTTGAGATTCGTGACGTGACTCTCGTTGTACTCCATGGTAACTAGATTCCGATTCTAGATACTAGATTTTTTGGTCCTTATATGCCACCATACTTTATCTAGAGAGTTTTGTGGTAGATGTTGGTCATGGAATTCACATTTTCTTGATCTAATTAATTGTTTTCTGTTTAATATTTATTTATACGTGTGTGTCCGTGTATCTGTATGGACATAATCCAGTGTTTTGATTGTGGCAAACGGCTGACACTTGGCAATGTTTTTTGCACATTTTTCTGTCACTTATTTCAGTGAGGTTTCGGTAAGAAATATGTTTGTAGCATCGTAATAAAAGGACAAAGAAATCTAAATCGGAACGAAATGAATGTCGACTATACTTTCCCCTCTGGTGTCCATGATTTCGAGCGCATTACTTCGTGTGGCCTCCATTACTGTGTCTATGTCCTTTGTTGGCAAAGATATAAAGTCTGTGGCGCACATGACTTTGTGACGATGGCGTCCATGATTTTGACCATGTGGCGCATGCGACTTCGTGTCTATGGCGTCCACGACTTCCTTCCTTAGGCGTCCATGATTTCGGACCTGTGGCGCAAACGCCTTCGTGTCTACGATGTCTTCTTGCCCGTGGTCTTCTTGACTTCAGAATTATGGCTTCTGGCCCATGACGTCCATGGCTGCGAACCTATGGCGTCCATGGTTTCCAGCCTGCGGTATTCATGGGTTCCAGTCTATTTAATACATGGCTTCAAGCCTGTGGCGTTTTTGACGCCTTTGAGTTAAAGAGGATGGCTTCTTTCGATTTGATACAGCCAATGGCGTCTTTGATTTTCAGGCAGTGTTGTCCATGGCTTCCACCCAAAGACGTCTTGGATTTCAAGTCTATGGCGTATGTGACTTCCAGCCTAAGGCGTCTTTGGCTTCGTCTATAACATTTTTGCTGTATAATATTCTTACGCCTTTGTGTCAGATTATATCGATTCATAGTTCCTACTTTGTGTGGGATTATATCTGTCCAGCATTGTACGTGCTTACACCTTTGTGTCAGATTATCTCTCCAGTATTGTTCCTGGGGCTTTGGTGACAGTGAGCAGTTTACGACGCTCAAGTGGCCGTTTTCGTAGTCTACTGAAGGTTGAAGTCTTCTTGTCTTTCACAAAAGTATCGCCACGGTATGGCTGAGATATTGCCGATGTGGCGTTAAGCCATAATCATTCATTCATTCACAAAAGTAAATATGGTGTGCATGTCTTTACACGAGGAAAACTTTATTAGTAACTTGTCAAAGGTTTGGGTTTTCCAAAGGCTTTCTGGTTTCATGCTTCCATAAAACTGCCCCTCATCATATAAGTGACAAATCCTTGAATGTGGCGTTAATAAATTAATAAATAAATATATAAATAAATAAGTAAACACTGTACATTGTGCTACATGTCTATATGCTGTAAGGAATTAGGATACGATGCACAGACTATTCGAGCCAAGCAGGCCTAGTTGATTAATATCAATTTAACCACACATATACAGACGTGGGGAGATATCGACCCCATTAACTGTCACCTCACCGGCGTATTAAAAGCAATATCACGAGGTCTCGGTGCTCAAGCTGTTAACTTATTGCATAAATGTGAGTTCGCGCCACAGGCAAATGCTGTGCAAAACTTTCAAGGCACACGATTGTCGTATAGCTGTGTACTCATATCTACAATATACGAGTTTGGCACCACTTGAAGTCTGTGGAAATGTACCAGTCTTTGATCATATGGTTATAGGCATGGTAGACGTTATGGTTAGTCTTTGGTTTCTAGACCACCATCATAAATGTATGACATGAATAAATCTGCATTAACCCTTAAATATATTGACAGTTTCAGTTGGAGCATTCCTCGTGCCTTTCTGTTTGGCATCATTGAAAACTACGATATGACTGCTCCTGTGGTCATTACTCTAAAGTAATTTCTTACCTTATATACTTCCTAAGCGGTATTTTGTGCTGAGCCATATTTTGAAAGTTTATCTTGCTAGATCAAATACCTGTCCTCTGCTGAAGGTTGCTAGAAAATACAAACTGATGGCGTGGATTATGCAAGGCTAAGCTTGTAAGCGTTTTAAACATGCACACTGATAGAATTTCCTACTGGATTCTGCAAGAAAGTTTCCGCAGTTCTGTCCCATATGTAAATTGATACGAAACTAATCTAATCGTGAATTAAATTACAATACCATTTATCATATACTGATGTTGGAAGATAACGGATTCCATTCTTGCCTCACTCTGTCTCGATGTATCTTATTGGCATAAAATGCCACGATGTTTGTACAATGACATGTGTCGCAGCATATATACCTTAATATTGCTTTCAGTTTTGAAAATTATCGCTTAAATTTTATTTCAAGTCTTGCCAAAACTCGCTTTGTGAAATGGACACTAAACCAGCTGACTCTACTTTAGCATATACTTTACTAACAGACTTGCATTGGTTTGAAAACGATGTTAAGATATACATCGAATTGTCACCAAAAATAAAGTCAAGGAGTGTGTTATCCATAAGTAATGTGCCTTCTTAGCTTGTTACTTCAACCCCTAAATGCCGTTGACAGAAACTATGTACAACTATGTATAACTGACTTTACTACATGAACGTCAAAATAACAAACTGCTCTGGTTTTAAGTTACAACGGAATCTCAAAGCTGTCATTGCCTCTGAAAACTACATGTGGGTTAAAATAACTCGGCACTGAGATATAAAGTTACCACAGGGTTAATTATCAGTATTTTGCATGACTGCTTCGTCAAAATGACAGGGTAGACTTTTCCCTGATTCCGGTTTACCGTATTTCGATTACACGTACTGTATTGCCTTAATTTGTCTCTCTGATATATTAATGGAGTGTTCCTCCAATTGCCACAGAACATACTCCACTGCTATTTTCACCCCGATGTGTATAAGATTTCTTTTTTATTTTGAGGGGAATTTTCACTCATTTTGAATTTGTCGTAAGCTAATCTGCATGGAATGAACATTCAGTGAAAAACAGCTGGCGCATGAATGTCTGCCACAGCTGGCACATGAAAATTACGACACTTTTAAAGGTTATGCTAGAATCCGGTGTCTAGGAAAAACTTATTGTTTTGTTCTGCAGAACTTTAGGTTTTATCCTATCTATATATGAGGGTTTTGTTTATAATTCTTTTAAGAATAATAACCTAATGTTGCAATTTCACAACTATATTTATTTATTTATTTATTTGATTGGTGATTTTCGCCGTAGTCAAGAATATTTCTCTTATACGACGACGGTCAGCATTATGGAAACCGGGATAGAGCCCGGGAGAAACCCATGATCATCCGCAGGTTGCTGAAAGACCTTCTCACCGAGAAGAAGCCAACATAAGCTTATGATATATCAGTCTTGTGTAAATGTAAGCAGATTCCTTCATCAATGGGCTTGCATGGTTTTATGATGTACTTCAGTTTGCTTCTTTAATAAGGTGATAAAGTTGACCAGGGTAAAGATAACAGGTGCACCGATATCAGAGAGATCTGTTGAAGGAAACATTAAATGTTGGGGGCTGACCTTTATAACAGTTCTATGAAACGTGTTTGTTTGACTTCAGTCAATACGGCCAAACAAACTGTTCGATTTGGCCGACTTTCAATCCCGTCCGTGGACATAACCCTTGAGGCAATGGTCTGCCAAACACAGAGATCGTTGAGAGACTTGATTAGCCACGCCCTGACTGTTCAATAGCGTTGCAACTAAAGCATACCACTGTGTGGAAACGATGGAGACTGCTGCTGAATTGTTTGCTGAGTGACAAAAACTAAGTATTGCGTAATTGACTAAAGTGGCATTTTAAAACTGTTTACGACTGACGAAAACAGAAGTCTTCGCCATCAACACTTCAGGGTCTCTTCTGTCTTTCGCTCCTAAGACTTGCCTCACTGCGGTTTAAGTCTGACTTTAAAGGAAAGACAAAAATGTCGTCTGTGTATTAATGAAAAGCGCCATCTTGTTGGCTGTTTGTCGAAATTGGCATCTTCATGTGTCGAGGAATATAGTCCATTCTTGGAAAAGACATTCGTGTCTAGACCATAATGTTTTTAGTTCTTTTATACAATAGCTCCAGTCCACTCTTTCTTGCGTTGGGTGTCTGGGCCTAACCCATTTAATTCACGTTATAACCCATTACCGGGTCCTCCGTGGCGCAGTCGGTTAAAGAGCTAGAGCAGAGCAATAACCCGAAGCCTCCCACCAATGCGATCGCTGTCAGTTCATGTCCAGCTCATGCAGGCTTCTTCTCCGGCCGTACGTGGGAAGGTCTGCCCGCAACCTGCGGATGGTCGTGGGTTTCCCCCGGGCTCTGGCCGGTTTCCTCCCATCATAATGCTGACCACTGTCATATAAGTGAAATATTCTTGAGTACGGTGTAAAACACCAATCAAATAAATAAATCAAATATTTTATTGTTTTGATTTGATTTATTTCACGCCGTGCTGTAGAATATTTCACTTATATGACGGCATTATGGTGGAAGGAAACCAGACAGAGCTAGGGGAAACACGCTACTGTTGATGGCAGGCCTTCCCAGGAAGCCAGCATGAGCTGAACTCACAGCGGCCACGTTGGTGAGAGGCCTGATTTTAGATGATTGCATCGCGCTAGCGCGCTAACCCCCTGGCCCTCCTGATTTATAGGAACGATTATTTTTTCTATTCAGGCATAGCTGTTACCTTTGTTTACTTTTCTTTTATCGTCGGCCAGATCTACTCCTTTTCACAGCTTCTTCATAGGCTGTATGTCGTCCACCAATCACTCTAAAGCAAGCAACCATGAGGAGTCAGGTCCGATTCCAACTATCGCTGGCTGTCGCTTTCGTTCAGGGGGATTTTGAGCTGTAGCGTGATTTAACCCCAGCTCTTCGGTGTCCCTCACCTGTATAAAGCTGAATACCGTAGAATAAATCTACACATCTTGAGGATGGCGACGTTTTAATAAATCAAGAAATAAATTCGCATCCACCGTTTGCTTGGTAGAAATGTGTTTCATGTATTGGATCTGAACTCGAATTACTTATCAAAGATGTTATTGTTATCGCTTAACGATGGCCTGTGGTGAAAAGAGAAGGCTTTACTCCGATGGTTTCACGTTAATATTTTTAGTACTTGCGTCCCAGTTGGAGTAATGAAGTAAAATAGTAGGCTACTAAAAGGAGCATGTATGTATTAATCCCGCCCCATGAGGTCGTACGTATACACATGTCATAGTCGCTTCCTGACCGAAATTTTCCTACAGAAGCAATGCTTGGATTTTTGAGCCAGAGCGAACATGGTACCCCGAAGACTCTGTCTCAAGGCGTTCAGAAAACATCGTCGCTTAGTAAGATGTCAGTTCTGCACAATTCATGGCAGTCGCTGATCACACGCCAATATTGGCCGTTCAATTGGAATTTGCTTCCTGCCTTCGGGGAAGTTCTTGAAATCTACCGACAAGCTCGCTTCTAATTGTCCCGCAGATTTAATAAACGAGCTCTGTTTAACTTAGCACTGTTTTATTTTGCCACGAATGAAATGATGGATACGACACTGACCCAGTTACAACGTTTCTAGCATCTTATTTTTATCCAATAGGAAACCATGTCACTCGACGTTTGCTGGTAACGGAAATTGTAACACCTACGGCGTTTTTGTGATGTGTTCATCCTCTGATGCCCCGGACTATTTTCGTATTGGTTGTGTCAGCTGCGGACATATCATATATGGAACTGATCTTCCTGTTTGCTGACCACAAGTTTGAATAATATCTCCGTGTTTTGTTTATAAATCGGAATTTTCCGCGTCACAAAACATAACAGAACTGCTTGTAGCGGTGTTAAGGTAATGAACGAATGTAATACATTTGAATCTTTCTTTTCTTTAAACACTTTCAGGCTGTCATGACTGTAGCTGTTCGGTTGATGACGTTTACTTCCTTTTTTAAACTTGTCTTCTTTTGACTTGCTGAAAGTAAACTTTTCACTATTTGAAAGATATTTTTTGTAATTAAAAATTATGATATTGATATATTATATATATTGTATTGTATATGTAAGTTAACTGATAAATCTGATAAACTGTAAATTAACTAACGATTCTTTTTGGTTCTGTCCAGACTCTGCCTGGTTTCATCCCACCATAATGCTAGCCACCGTCATATAAGTGAAATATTCTTGAGTACGGCCCTAAACACCAATCAAATAAAAAAAAATAAATAGAGGATTCTGTCAATTAACTGGTAAGTTTTATAGATCCAGTAAACTGGACTATTGACCAGATATTGATCTTCAGCAAATTGTACAAATGGCTTCACCGGCGTCGTCGACCGCTTATTGTCAGCAAGGTGCCACAAACAATGACAGCGGTTAAATGTACAAACTCCCTGTCCAAGGGCGGATTTGAACTCGCACGTCGTGTATCCAAGGGCTGATTGAAGGGCAAGCGCCTCTAATCACAGCAGCTCGCAATGTTATCGTTAAGACGGTAACCCAAACATTCCATAGGGCGATCTGGTTTTCCCTAACAAAAAGTCGCTGTGAAAAACCACCCTCCATGATTTTAAACTTCAATATATGCTCCATAATTCCAAAAGAATCTACCAATGCACAGTCATGTTTTAAGCAGCTTGAAAGTTTTCAGATGTGGAAAAATGCCCGAAATTTTATCAACATCTTCACCAACACCATAAATCTAAAGATATCCCGGTTTATTGCACCGGAAGCTGGTAGCATTTGTCACAAAGTTAGGTATAATCACATCACACACCCTTCAGGTTAAGTACATGGTCCTTAACTCAAACTAAGCCATATGTTGTTAATGTATTAATCATGTTCCAGGCCAGATGGAGCTTCCAGATACGTTGTAATACATATTGCCCGCCTGTACAGACCAGGTCTTACTGAGAAGCAGGGCAATAAGCCGATATCTGAATTTGAGGAGCATATCTCAAGTGGGTATGAGATAACAAGACCTTAAGTTACAGGTTAATACAGGCGCATCCGAAATGATTAGTAATAAATGTAGTCAGAGGGCAGCTGTTTTGCCGCAGTGTCAATGGCTTGGCGTCTATTTTTTCGTGAAATAAGCATTTTCTTATGTGTATACGCTTGCCGTTTTATGCTGTCTCCAGGAAAATTACAGCGTGGTGATTTATGAATAGAGATGATTGCTCTTGCATGAGTAGAGGTAACTTGGTGGACGCACCTCGTCTTTTATATATACTGACTTAAAGCCGATTCCGAGCCAGCGACAGCAGCATGCGATCCTGCAATCTGATTTGTCAGGTGGCCGAAACAAGCCTTTAGGTGATTCGAGAGCCTTTTCTTCTTATTTACAATTTTAGTGGATATGACGAAAACAAGAATCGTCAGTGTCAACTGGAAAAATACAAATATAAGAGAGGCCATTTAGACGATTCAATTTCTAGTCAACGTTTCCCTTGAACCCAGCGATTATTGGATTTCCAGGTGATTTGAGACTTAAAGGGGTTGCGTTTTGAAGTGATAGGGGAAGAAGATGTAGCAAAACGGGATGCAAGATGATAATTTTTGTTTATATTTAATTGCCTTTTATTCATTTGTTGTGTAAGGTCCTGGAGCTCCATTCACACAGTTACAAATATACCTAATCAGTCACGAGAATGTACCACAAAGGGTCTGTTACACAACCTGCGTATAAGCCACAAATGTAATAGCAAATTGTCCATGGTGCACCGGAGCTAAAGAGTTCAGATGATTGTCAGGTATGAATGATTCACTATTTCTTATAATCCAAAACCTTACACACAATAATGTGATAATGATAATTTGCGAAGTATAAGACATAACAGCTGCTGAAAGCACTGCGTCATCATCAACGTCACCATAACAGGACATATGGAGAAACTTTGTCAGTGAATTACCAAAGGTAGGCGCTCTAATGCAGTTTGTGGTCAGAGTGTGGTTAGGGACTAAAACGAATCTGTAACTTAATTAGCTGTCCTTTAGCCTGATCAGTATGGTCCAAATAGTCCACCGTAGCACCTCAATCTTTTAAATCGTGCATACAATGACAAAAAATAATGAAGTCTATATCTGGAAGAAGCACGAAATGGCCTATTAGATGAAGCCAACTCGATTTAAAGGTGAGCTGTCCTTTTAAGCACACTTAATCAACCCATTGTCACAGCGAGGACCGAGTTATCTGATTTTCTTTCCCTTTGGATTGACTGAAGTTTGTGTGTAATTGGTGTAAAAACTTGAGGGTTAGATATGAAATTTGGTTGGAGTGTCGTTCTAACTACTTGCCGAAGTTTGTTTAAGTGCATATGTGTCTTTCTCGGATGCCACCAGACCAAGCCGTTATTTATCAGGTGTTTAATTAACCCTATTCCTTGTACCCATCTTTCTGTACAAAATTATGATGAACCCTTTGTTTGAAAACGCATGTTCCTTGTGTTTATGAACGAGGCATTTCTTCCGGTGATTGATAATTAGTGTACTTATTCTTTTTGCCTGATTGTTGCCTGACACCATACTCAAGAGTTTAAACGATGGTCGTCAGTTTTACGGGGGCATCGTGGGGTATAAAGAGGATTGGTAATAAAATGGAAATCTGAGACGTTGCTTAGAGCTATTTAGGATAAGCCCTGAAAGTAAAGTTTAATTTAGTTCATGACTTTGTAACATGTGTTCCTTGTTGACTTGCCACTGTAACAAAGTCACCAATAAACTAGAAGAAGTCTTCGAGTTTCTCCTCAAGCGAAGCTTGACTTTCAGTGGAGAAACACTGATGTGGAATTTGATAAGAATTGTAACTGACATGATGGACATAGCTTGGTAGGAGTATAGTCTATGCAGTGCAGGAATTTAACTCCAGCGCGAGCGACGACGTTCCTGTAAGCCTGTTAGCACAGTACATGTATTTGGTTACGCCCCTTATGGAAATTGGAGGGATACAGTAAGGGTAAAGGTGAATTGTTTTGAAATAAATTGGGCTCAGGTTGAGGAAACGTAAACTGAGATTATCATATAACATCCATGGTTTATGTTTATTTATTTATTTATATATTTATTTTATTGCTGTTAAACGCTGAAAACGACTGAAAATTTTTTCATTTATATGAAGGGGGTCAGTTTTTTTTTGGGGGGGGGGGGGTACTTGAAAGCTTTCCTAGAGCTGGCATTAAACCGCTGCCTTTGGCCTGGACAAGAACTCTTGACTTAAAGCCTCATGCGAATCAGCAAAGGCCAAATAGAAGTTAACGACCTCTTTGGTCCGAGGCCGACCTAGTGAGATCAACATGTTTAGAGAGCGACAACTCCTCAAGACGCATGTGTGTAGAAACGATTAAATATAAATGACGCAGGTGTATTACTATTGAACCCTGTGTACACACTGCTGTGTGAAATACTGAAAATTATGTTTTCAAGCTTTCCAACACAAAATCCAAAGACGGGCTCTCTGCATTAGGTGTATTCTATTCGTCTACGTCTCTAGTACAAGGTCTTTATTCACCAGTAAGCTATGGAGTGTTAACAAGCTGCTGCCGATTTTGCCCGACATTATTGCAGAGTTGAAGATTCATTCTGTAGTACTTTCTGCCAGGTTTGTTCATCGCGTATGATTCACCTGTAACACAGTGTTCGGTAACTTTGACATTAAGTTATAACGGCGTAACATTATAATGTGACTAACGTCGGTACGAATTGAGGCAGTGTAATAATCCCTTTTAACATCAGTAATATATGTGTTTGGTGACTTTGATGTTAAGACTTCAAGTTATAACCACGCCACATTGTAACATGCCTAATGTCGTTACGAAGTCAAAAGGTACTCCAAAAGAAGCAGATTATAGGTTTAAGGGAGGAAGAAAAGTTATACGAATATTTCTTCCTCCTTTTTTTTCATTAATTTCATTTTGGGGCACATTTTATATCTCTTAATATAAAACTTAATGTAAAACCATTTGAAATCTCACCCGCCCCCCAGAACTGTTATTTTATATCGTTTTATCAAAACTCCAAGGCCTGAACAAAGAAGCTTATTGGTATGTAATTTGTATTATTATGTACTTCTATGGTCAGACATATGTTAAACTGTATATCAAGAAACCCAAACCAAACGTTTCTTGTTCTCTGAAGTTGGCTGGCATAATTTAACGCCATCCATCAGTAACCATATACGGGCAGCCCTTGTGGCACTTGGTGAGTTAAGTACAAAACCTGTCAGAAGAAGCAAGAGGGAGAGCACTGACTCAAAATCTTCGGTACATATCAGCGAAAAACTGCTTACTCAGTTACGTTTGTGCAGTCATCTCCCATCTGTTGTTGCAACCACGAAAGTTGTTGACACACACTGATGCCCATGCGGGCATGGCATAGCCGAATGCCACGTAAAATCACTGCTCACGGTGTATCATGACCCCAGTCTGGTGCTTGGCGGTACATGGTTTGCTTTATACACCGAATTTGATGTGTATCTGGACTAAATAAATAGTACACATAAGGTTGTTGTGTAAGAGTTTCGGTGGAGACCCCGTTGAGTTTGCTGCCCGCATGGCTAGCACTTTCCCAGATCGACTGGGACTACCATACATTTCCACGTGCTTGTGCCACAGTTATTTTCTTGTGTATTTATTGCCTTGCCTCTCAAGTTTCCCAAGGGGTCGGGCGAAAGTAAGGCACCCATGTTAGGTTCACAGTCTACGCTATCTTGGCAGTTGAGCGTGGATGTAATGCAATTAACTTACGGACAGTGTCACTCTGGTTATGACGTATTCAGGATCTGAGCCCAAAGTTCAACTTAAGAATACACAGCATCATTAGGACCAGTCTTTTTTTTCTTTTTGCTTGCAGTAACCGTCTTGAGAAGCTGAGTTTGGCTAGGTGAAGAGTGAGGCGAGTTGAGAGGTTCCAGTATCATCATGGGAGACCCGGAGAATGTGGAATTACAAAGTGTCAAACACAGGGAAGACTCGGACTCAGCGCAGCAGGGCAACAACGATCACACCGGAACCAATGACGTCGCCTTCAAAGAGAAGGCTGACAAACCGCCGACGGAAGGACACCAGAATAAATCGCCCTTACAAAATAACTCCAAGAAACCGGCCAAGGTTAAAATGGTAGAGGTGTATTTGACGGAGGGGGAAAGTCCCCCGGAATACCATAGAGGACATTGGGGAAAGAATATCGACTTTTTATTATCCATGATTGGTTATGCCGTGGATTTGGCAAACGTCTGGAGATTTCCCTATTTGTGCTACAGGAACGGTGGCGGTAAGTGGAAAAGTTCAATGCTATAGTGAGATTAATACACTGGAATATCTTTCAACTTTTTCGACTGTTGTGTTACACTTTGCTTAAAATCACAAAGCCGTTGACGTCCAGTTGATTTTGTGTGGAATGAATCTAGATGTTCCATATAGACATCCATATGACTTAACTTCTCGAAAGACTGACGCATATGCGGGTGCATTTACAGATTCTTTTAATTTTCATAACAGCAAAATTCGTCAATATTACTGAGATGTATTTCATATAATTTAGGATCCACCACATTTGTTAGCTATTTTGTAAAATGTTATATACGAGGCTGCTTTAAGCTATACGTGTAGTTAATGACCAGCGTTTTCCCTGTATGTTCACTGTCGGACGTATCTGTAGGAAACGTGTTCCTGTAAACCAACATCTTAAGGCTTCAGTCAGTAATTGTAAGTTGCCTGGGAATACTTAAAAGTATATTCTACTGCACTTTGTGAATATTCTTATACATTTTGTACACTTTCCTTTATGCTTTGCCAAACTTTTACGTGTTCCGAGCATATTTTCCCATAGTCACATGAACATAACATCAAACATTTTGTTAACCGAAAATACACAAATAGTATTGCACTCCAGACGATTTGTGGGTGAAAGATTTCTGCAATATAGAGCGGCTAAACCTGTTACATATTTATACTTCAGAGTTATCATAATGTACTTCTGCATCGGGGAAACAATAACAACGATTTCTCCGTGCGATTATTGTTTAAGACACAGCTTTTATAGTGGTTTGGGATGTTTCTATTTGTAAAATTAGGTTAATCATCTCACCAGTGTAGTCCATGCTCCAATAACTGCTGCCAAAGTATAACACCTCAGACCCTTTTTATAGCTCTTCGGTTGATTTACAACCCTACCCCACCTCCACACCTACGTCCATCTCATTTCTCGCCGATATCATTCAAGTCCCAACTTGCTGACGTCCGCGAAACTCAACGAACGTAACAACGCATGTCTTACCAATTAGGATTAAGGATTTACAGAATCAAAGAGTTTCACGTAGACGATGAAATAAAAAGGTTATTGACAAAACCAATCTGGGTGCTCTGAGCCAATTCACGAGGCAGTTGTACATGTCACAAGGAGTCCAGCTATTTTTGACTGACATGACCTACGTTTAACGCTCTAGTACCTTGGAGATGGTTTGTAAACCAGAGCTGCCCTGATGTGCCGCTTGCGAATGTTAACAAGCTAGATGGAAAAAGGAAACCACGTGTTCTATAGAAACTGCTGTTCTATAAACAACATGGAGCATGTAATGCAGGGCACATCAGCTGGCCAGGTAGAGATGTATGCAGATCTTTCTTGGATGTTTACGATTACAGCTTTGCGCGCTGTAAATGTGTACATATGCCAAGGAATTAGCGCCGTCTGGGCAATAAAGGATTCTAAAAGTGTGTAACGTTCAGCATCTATTCAGATTTTACCCACACAAGGAAACAGCAAGGCGTCACATGTAGTATACCCTAAGATACGTTGTAACCAAGTTTACTGTCATCGCTATGAACGTAAATAATGGATAATTTGTTGTGTTGGACTTAAATAATTCAGAAACGTGTTTGTCAAAGATACTTCTTGGACTGTAGCTCAGTGAGTAACATGTGCTACTCCCAATTATAAGGAACTTCATGTACGGGCTCAATCCCGGCCTTGGATCGGCATTATTTAGATTCCCCCGTTCTCATTGTTAGAAGAGGCCCTCATGTCAACAACGCTCATAGGGCAGTCGAGCTGTCTTCCTTGAAGATCATGCACTTGTCTTCCACCTGTGTAGAGTTTAAGTCTGTTCGTCTCAGGTGCGAAAGTTCGTCAGTAACTTGCAAAACGTGGGCACAATCTCCAATCATAAAACAGACCGTATAAAGCCTTTGATTATTCCGTTAACAACCATCATTCAATCTGATTGAACCATATGTGTCACCAGTTTCTCAAAATTGCATGCCCGATGGGTTAAGCTTTCCAGCGCAGCATATTGACCCAGGGGCCTCTCGCCAATGCGGTCGCAGTGAGTTCAACCCCATATATGTCGTACCTGGGAAGGTCCGCCAGGAACCTGCGGATGGTCGTGGGTTCCTCCCATCATGATGTTAGCCGCCGTCGTATAAGTCAAATATTCTTCAGTACGGCCTAAAACACTAATCAAAATAAATTAAAGTACATATCAGCATCCAAGACATTCCGCGTTGAACAGCCGTGTGTAATTCCTGTGAATGTTTGTAGAAGGATGTTTACATATGTTTGGGGTTCACATGAACACTGGATTTAGGTCTTCTTAACTTCCATTCTGGACATGTCCATTTTCGGAAAACGAGTGCTGTGCGAATATTTCAGCTGAGACCTAGATCTCATTGTGTATCATGGTAGTCATTGTCTATCTTTGTTTCATTGTCTATCATGGCAGTCATTGCCTATTGTGGTAGTCATTGCACATCATGGTAGTCATTGTCTATCATGGTAGTCATTGTGCATCATGGTAGTCATTGTCTATCATGGTGGTCATTGTGTCTTATGGTAGTCATTGTGTCTTATGGTAGTCATTGTGTCTTATGGTAGTCATTGTGTCTTATGGTAGTCATTGTGTCTTATGGTAGTCATTGTGTCTAGTGGTAGTTATTGTGTATCATGGTTACTTAGGTTACGTCCACGTTTCACAGCTTTATCTTTATGATGAGAATCTTAGGCTTAGGCTTCAGCTATTATGCACACATGTGGATACCTCATGAAATACGCTGTGAACTATACATGTTCTTAATTTAATATTTTGCTTGGTCATTACTTCAACCATGCCTTCTTAATAACTGAGTGGCCATGAATGTCCCAAAGCTGACTTAATAACAGATGATATTATCGTGTGCGAATGTAGCATTTGTCGATTTACGTGAGAAGGTTTGTTACTTTGTTGACAAAGTGGTTTGGTTTTATTCGCGTTTCCTCCATTTATGAACTTTAAAATAATTCAGATGATAAGTAAGTGTTATATGTAGGGTGAAGTAAGGTGACTTAAATTAAATTGCATGCTGCATTTGTGTGCCAGACTCAGGGCTTCATATTTAATATGTGTGCTGTATACATTATCACGACTTTACAGCACGCTCGGTAAACATTAAAACGAGTCAAAATCATTCTGCACAAAACAGACCCACAAACTGATTTTCCTTTGAAGTGTGCGAATGACTCATGTAACCTTAGCCGATAACCTACTGGTGTGTACTTGACCCTCAGTTTGGATACTCGCGATCTCGCCTTTCTCAAGTTCTCCGGGTATATCAGCAAAATCAAAACGAATCGGTTATCAGGGTACAAGACGTAAGGGACTTGCGGTTGTATGTGACTCGCGGTATGAGTTACGGTACGGATAGATGGCTGTGTTCAGATAACTGGGTGTAACCGCAAATTTAAGCCCAACTTCCCGTGCTAAGAGACAGTAATTCGACACCGTTATCTTAGAGACAGTTTAAGTACTAATTAGTAGACATACCAGTGTTGAATTTGTTGTGGACCGTGTTGCTGTCAAATAGTTGTGACGCGGCCGGCTCTCACGTTTCGGGAGTACAGTCTCTCAAACCACGTGCGCCATAACATTCAATCTGGATATTCCATCAAGAAAACCAGAGGCCTTGAACTGGTCCTGAAAGATAAACAGCTTTTGTTGGAACAGACCGTACACGTGGTTTGGTGTACTGTGAGCTAGACCACCCAAATGTGTACGAACAGCCATGTTGTGGGTTTCGATGTTTGCTCAAAGACTTATTAAGAAGCATTTAAATACTAGGGTAAATAATCATAAATGGGGTCGTGGGTGAAGTGAAGTGAAGTGTGAAGGGACTCTCTTTATGAACAGGGTAGTGCTTTAGGGTCAAAGGTCAGTCCTTTGGGGGTCAAGTGTCAGACGTGGAAAGGGCTCTGTTAATTCGGCTCATAGCCTTGGATTGACATTCGTTTGATTTCGTTGTAATTTAGTTCTTTCTTGTGGTGTTCACGTGGATATAGCTAAATCAATTAAAAGCTCTTGCCACTGGCTTCAAGGTGCGCAAATAAATGTTTTCTCCGGCTTTCGATCAGTCAAGCAGGACAATGGGTCATTGAACCCTTAGACAGAGATGCATTATCAGCAAAGTCTTAGTAAGCGGTGATCAACGAAGGCTTGGAAGGTATGTATGTTCAACCATGCTGTACTCAGAACGCTTAGACAGGGAACACTGCATAATCAGGGATGCATAATCAGTCAAGTCTTACTCAGTGTTAGATCAACGAACGCTTATACCGAAATGCATAATCAGCCAAGTCTTTTTCAGTGTTAGATCAAAGAACGCTTAGACAGGAATGTATAATCAGCCAAACCTTATTCAGTGTTAGCTCAAGGAAGGCTTAGACAGGGATGTATAATCAGCCAAGTCTTATTCAGTGTTACATCAAGGATGTCTTAGGCAGGGATGTATAATCAGCCCTGTCAGTTAGTTAGATCAAAGAAGGCTTAGACAGGGATGTATATTCAGCCAAGTCTTATTCAGTGTTAGATCAAAGAAGGCTTAGACAGGGATGTATAATCAGCCATGTCAGTTAGTGTTAGATCAAGAAAGGCTTAGGTAGGGATGCACAATCAGCCAAATCTTATTCAGTGTTAGATCAAAGAAGGCTTAGACAGGGATGTATAATCAGCTAAATCTTATTCAGTGTTAGCTCAAGGAAGGCTTAGACAGGGATGTATAATCAGCTAAATCTTATTCAGTGTTAGATGAAGGAAGGCTTAGACAGGGATGTATAATCAGCTAAATCTTATTCAGTGTTAGATGAAGGAAGGCTTAGGCATGGATGTATAATCAGCCCTGTCAGTTGGTTAGATGAAGGCAGGCTTAGACAGGGAAGTATAATCAGGCAAGTCTTATTCATTGTTAGTTCAAGGAAGGCTTAGGCAGGGATGTAATCACTAATGTCAGTTAGTTAGATCAAGGAAGGCTTAGTTAGTTAGTGTTAGATCAAAGCAGACTTAGACAGGGATGTATAATCACCTAAGTCATTGTCAGCGGTGGAGCAAGGAAAACACAGGCGGGGATGGACATGTCTTGATCAGAGGTGGATCAGCGAACGCTTCGGCACTGAAGCGTAAACAGCCAAGTCTTGGTCAGCGGATGGCTTGGGCAGGGATTCATAATCATCCATTCCTTAGTCAGCGGTGGATTAACCAACGCTCAGCCAGGGATACATTATTAGCCATGTGTTACTCAAACAGAGGTATTATATATCCCTTCAGCGATGATCTATTTAACAGTAACAAACTACGAGGCTACTATGGTTGGAAGTGAGTTGATTGTAGAGCGAACAAGCAAGAGATGCGTCTATCAAAACATTCCGAATGTCTACTAGAGCAATACGGGAACCGTGAGTAGAGCGTTTGCCTTGTAAACGGTGGATCCAGGACTCCAAACCTCAAATTCAGTCATACCTGAGACCGTCATCGGTAATTCTCATACGCCGTGCTTGTTCTGTTCCTCTAATGCTCTGAGCATAAGAGGAATAGACCGTGTTCTGGTCGGCCCGGTTTAAATATTTTGTGATTGACTGGGGCGACATGTCTGATATCGTGTTACACTGAGGCAGCACCACACGTCGGCATTGGGTCCTGCCGGCTACAATGAACCACGGTGGTGACAATACAGAAATAATGTGGAAAGCGGCGTTAATCCCAATCAAACATACAATCAATCAGTGGTTGTTACATAGATGGAAGTCGTAAGATTGTAGCGTATGCTCAAAACTGTGAACAAGAATGGTGACTATCTATAATAATCAGGATGAATGTTTGCCAATGCGGTTGCCTATGTGTTTTCTTGAACTTTCTCTGTTACCCGTGTGGATTTATCAGCAGGTTTAGATGTGTAAGGATTAGAAGAGCTTGATAGGACAAGATAGATAGAGTTTGGGGTTAGACGATTTACGTGAAAAACCCGGGGCAGTTATAGCTCCAAGTAGCTGGAGGTTGGGCAGTTAGCATGCGTGTGATTGCGGAAAGGTCAGTTCCAAGCAAACTGACTAATTTCTTTATTATGAGGAGGCAGAGCGAGATAGCTGCCCACTCTTTAGTCACGTTTAAACAGAGTATAATCAGGTTTCAGCAATCTGAAAGGCAAGACGAGGTAAGGAGACAGAGAAAGCAGGGCGATGTGGCTCGAGGCTGCAGATAAGGTTATCACCGGCGACAAGTGCTCAGATCTTCGCACACATGTCATAAACTTAAACCGATTGGCCGGCGAGACAAAGTGACTTCCGCTCGACCTGCGCACATTTATGTATGGTCACAGCGCGTGGAGGGACAAAGTGGTCGAATTACTAAACGCCCTCCTCTTTTAACGGATTCTTAACAGTATGGATGTTACGCGTTTGACTGAGCACTGACCTGGGCTAATGGGGTGGTTGTTTAAGGCAGAGTAGAGGAGACTTATGAAGAAGCGGGAGGGGGAGGGGGCGTGTGGCTCCTTGCGGGGAAATCAAATCAAATCAATAGAGCAATCAACACAACCTTTTTTTCGTACCACGACAGCAGAAGGTATCGGTCTTTGTAGCCACGGAATACTATGTATGTGATTCAGCCCAAATTAACGTACCTTATAACGGTTTCGGATTCATCAGCGAAAAGAAAAGGATGCCTGCAAATATTTTGATACAAAACTTTTGTCAATAAAGTAATGATGATACTTGATATATTTATTTATTTATTTATTTGTGTATTTATTTGATTGGTGCTTTACGCCGTACTCAAGAATATTTCACATCTACGACCATATACCTTATGATGGGTGGAAACCGAACAGGGCCCGTGGGGAACCCACAACCATCAGCAGGTTGCTGGCATACCATCCCATGTACGACCGGAGAGGAAACCTGCTTGAGCTGGTCTTGAAATGATGATATTTGCTATCCTAACACAACGACATATCACAAATGATATAACAATATCTTATTCTTTTTAAGTTGTTAGAGAAGCCTCTGCGTCAGTGGATTATCTTCGATGCAGCGTAACTCTATATTGACCGGTGTAAATTAAATGGGTAAGGTCCACGCTCTCAAAACAGGAAACAGTCGACTAGAGCTAACTTCCGGGAGATTAAAAATTAGGGCAATTTTATTGGCCAAAAATAGGACGTCAAACGAGGTACTGTCATCTTTAGCGTAGCCTGCACTCATGCTTGTTATTTCAGGGCAAGGAATGTTTTAAGGATGATCGCTGACTTATATCCTATGAAATCCCAGTTTTCGACAAGCAGAAAACAAAGTGCTATTTTTAATAATACTTCGATGAAACCGTTCTGTTGTCTGTAAACATTGAGTTGTCGTAAAGCACATCTTTATGTCGCACGAAATGCTTCTTGCAATCGATTTGTGCCTGATAACACCAATAGATCTTAGATCAAAGTTAATTCAGCCCCTTTATTCCAAAGGCTCTTAACACAAGCATGTTATACCTCGTCGTTAAGAGTAAAACATGGCGGCTGTGAACGATGGTATTTATCCTATGTCTCATGTAAGGGCATTCTTCACAAAAGCCTTAGCCCTCGGTTAAGGCTTTTACGCACACGGAGGAATGTTACAGCCTGACAAAAACCTTAGGTGGGGATATGTCATAGCTTGACAAAAAGCTAGTGGACATGTTCTGGTTTGGAAAAAGCCTTAGATGCGTCGAGAAATGTCATAGCTTGACAAAACCCTTAGCTGCGTGGAAAATGTCCTACCTTGGCAAAAGCTTTAGCTGAGTGGAGAAATGTCCTTGTTTGACAAAAGCCTTGTCTATATGGAGAAATGTCCTAGCGTGACAAAACCCTTAGTTACGTGGAAAATCCCCTAGCTTGGCAAAGATTTAGCTGCGTGAAGAAATGTCAAAGCTTAACAAAAGCTTAGTTGAGCAGACAAATGTCAAAGCTTGATAAAAACTTAGCTGCATAAGCTTGAGAAAAACATGATAAAGAGAAACCCGAGAAATGTAGCTTGACAAAAGCTTTAGTTGTGTCGAGAAATATCCTAGCTTGACAAAAATCTTAGCTGTGTCAAGAAATCCCCTGGCTTGACAAAAGGCTTAGCTACCTGGAAAAATGTCCTACCTTGACAAAAGCTTTAGTTGCATGAGAAATGTCCTAGCATGACAAAAGCCTTAGCTGGGTGGAGAAATGTCAAAGCTTGACAAAACTTAGTTACGTAAATAAATGCCAAAGCTTGAGAAAAACTTGAGAAAGATCTGTGATTGACAAAGATCATCCAGTGTCGTCAGCATGGCGCTCCAGTGAGACAGGAATTATACGTATGTTGGCCTTAAAAGAAAGGACAACACTAGACCAAATGTATATGTGTATACCAAAAACGTCACTTTTTATTTTTGCGATGTTGGGTTACCGAGATATCCCAGTTCAAAGCGAGCAAAATCGCCCACGTAAGGAAAATCGAACGGTCCACCATGCTCTCAGTTTTAACCAATCAAAGGCGAGATATTTCTAAGACCCAAGGAAGCATCTGCTTTCGCTGTGACGTCATCAGTTCCTAGTTCACTATTTTACCATATAGACGTACATGTAGTGTTAAATCAGCTGATTTGCTTCTGATTACGAGACAGTTCGGATATAATACTTGAAGCTATTTTCAACGAGAAAGTGGTAGTGGAATACGTCTGGGGTTATTCCCCATGATCTCAGCCAGAAGATCACAATGCGTGGCCTTCGATTGTAATGATAAAGGGGACCGTACTTCGCACACAAAAGCGTGTCTCACCGCTAATACTGAAGAGCAAAAAGTACGGAGGACGCGACATTGTGTTTCCGGTTTCTCTAAAATGGCGTATCCCATGACATCGTAAGAATTTCGGGTTAAAAGGTGATTTGTAGAGTTCTCAAGCACGTCATAAAGATATGCTTACTCCCGTTTAGGTCTGCATGGACCCCTCTCCTGAAATAAGTTTGGTTTTACTTTTCCTTGTCTTTTCTTTTAAATCTGGCCTGCCACGAGGCGAATCTGTGAAGATCTGATCGAAATAATGTTGAAAGCGAATTAAATCCAAGCGAAAAATCAGGCCAACATCGCGATCATCTCGATGAGAATAGTTTTATGTATTTCAAACACATAAACCTGCGATGCCAATATATGTTGTCACCTGTTTCAGAAGCTGTTAAACGTTGAAGACTGTTTAACTATGATATACCCGCGCGAGCTTGTTGGCCCAAATCTCTGAGAAGATTACATAATTGTTGTACGGATGAAGGCAGCCGTCATCGGTTTGAATTACCACCGACCAGGCAAGTGTGAAAAAGTCGACAGAATTGAGCCTGGAATGACGGGCATCATCTGTCAGAGAGACGAGCTGGAGAGAATAAATGGTAATGTAACCATCAATTAGGCTGATAACAGAGACGTTTATCTGAGCAGCGCTCGTCTGCGAGACACCCGCAAACACCAATCTCGCCTTCCGAGAGCTTATGAAATAGGAAAACGATTGGCGGCGGAAGGAATTTATTGACAAATAATACAATGAGCATAGCTCTAAGACATGCTGATAGGGAAATATTTGATCTGCTTAGTGCTTTTATTAAACGATGAGCTATAAAGAACACCCATGTATTGTACATACACGCTCTCGGCTATACATGTATATATATATATATATATACTATTGGGCCATCACTGGAAACGGATTTATGTATGTTTTTTATGCAGATACAGATATACAGGGCAAACTATAATGGAACGCAGTCACACAGGAAATATTTCTCACTAATTGTATCTGTTTACCAGAACACGTCAGTATATATAAGGTTATCATTCATTTATTAGGCCTACACAATATTTTCCGTTTCGTAATAATGGTTTACAAAGGTGAATTCCTAAATATTTTTCATCAATGTGAAGAAATCTTCGTCCGGTAGGATTCTAGAATGTTCGGGTGGGAGCAGGGCTTGTGGGGAGGGGGTGGGGTTCGCTGCCCTTTTCGCCTAAAACGAACACTGGGGTCATGGGTTATAATCCCGTTCTGCATGAGCATCGTAGTAAATAAGTCAATCTAAGCGTTCGACATTCATATACCACTGGTAAATCATAAAGAGGCGTTTACTCAAGGATATTTAAACTGACGGCGGCCAGCATTGTGACTGAAATAAGCCAGGCATCCGCACGTTGCTGGCGAACGAACTAAAAAGAAAACTAATATGTAACACACTATTTAAATAAATAATAAGGCCTGTAACACGTAACATCAATTTTCAATTCGAGACGATGTTGATGTTGATAATCAGTCCCCAGCACCAGGTTAAGCGGGGCGAGGTGTCTTATATACTTCAGTATAGCTTTAAACTGTCATCCAGTAAAAAAAAACACAAATAAATAAATAAGTTTCTGTCGTTCAGTAGCGGAATCTTGAGTATCTTGAGTGATGTAATTGAGGTCATTAGCTTTTGATCATTGAAGTAGTGGAGGTGGTGGTGGGAGTAACCGGGAGCATCTCTTCAAACATCTCTCATATCAAAAGTAAAGTAATTTAGTTCCATCTAATTCTCTTCTAACAGAGCTTCATAAACCATTGAAAAACATAAACTGACGTGTTGATTTGGGGCGTTCATCAGTGTGTGCGGTCGTCACAAACGTATACAATATTTCCGCTGCCATATCGCAATCAAGACAGCACCAGAGGAATCTCTCTCCAGCAAACCAATGATTAACGGGGCGCTAACCGATACCTCCTCCTGCACATCCCTGATTCTTCAAAATTTGAAGAGTATACGTCTGAATAAATATCACTGATGGATTGGGATGGAAAAGTCATTATTAATCTCCGGTGTCAAACCTGTTTACAAAATTCGATATCTAGTTTGACTTCACTGGAAATAAACTCCTGGCATGGAAGCGATGTATCACACAGCATATTGCTCGTCTGTCCATATGTCACGTGTCGGCATGATTCCGAAATGACAGATGGTTTCCGAGAGGATGAAGGCCACGATTTCTATTTTTGGACTTTCACCTTTTAAACATTTGCCTTGTGTTTACCCTGTCCGTCATAGTTGTAAGCCGCATAAGGTCGCGAGTTCATATCCGGCTTTGGTTGTTTGACCGCGGAGGTGTGTCAGTTTCACCCCGTGATTGAAGATATTCTTCTCTTCGCTCTGCCAGGTTTCCCTCCCCTTACCCTGATCACTGCTGGTTAAGTGAAATATTCTTGAGTAAGGAAATAAATAAATCCTTTGCATGTTCATGCTATCTTTTCGGTCTGCACCGAGCACTACTTAACTCCGGACAACGTCTTGTTACCCTGGTATCACTGGACTTTGCCTTGGCTGGGTGTCATGTTTGGTGTCCTTTGGGCGCTGCTTCATTAATACAGTGTTAATCACCTAAGTGTCGAAGTAGGCACTCTGGTTATAAAACCAAATTAGTGGCCACAAAACGCATGAACGCTGAAGCAACGCTTCCAAGCAGTATGGTGGTGTAAAATTATTGATTTCAGTGTCTATATTGGTAAAATATGAGGAAAGGTTGTGAGTTCTTGTTGTCCATTCCATGTTTGTCAGTAAGGTAGGTTTTAGTTGTTGTCAGTGAGCCACTTTTCATAATCGTCTTTTCCACGCCGCGGCTTCCTGAATACTCAAAAAAATTAAAAATCCAAGCAGCGTTTTGGCAGAAAGTAGGATGTAATGATGGCAATATTGTTGGAACAAGCCTTCAGTCGAAATTTTGATTCCTTCATATCATCTCACGAGTCATAATCTTTATTCATGTGTGTAAGTCACATTAATTCTTTGTTTTCAAGGTATACACATTTTGCTTTAGATATCATTTTCATGCCGAGTCAGTCACTTGACTTGTTTAATTTTGGTTTTTTGGGAGATGGTGTGATATGTATGATGCCTATTGCTATAAGTAGGTAACCATTCTTTGGTCTGAGAGAGGAAAGAAAGGACATGAGGGAATGATTGCGTACGCTTGACCAGCAAAACAACGATCCCAGACGGGGACAATGGCGGCGGAGTCATTTCCGGTGGAAATGGTTGGATTATGAGCAGTCACAGATCAACGCCGTTCTCCACGCTAAATGTTCCCCAATTCTCCAAACCTGTCATTTGCATAGAAATGTTTTGTCGGATTTCACTGATATTGCTTTGACCCATGTGACTCTCCTTTCCTTGTAGTAATTACTGAAGAGTGCTTGGACTCATTGAGAGACGTGCTTAGCACTTATCGCGTGAACAAGGCGACGCCTTTAACGTCTGCCCCTATACCAGCACCCAGTTCTGTTCTCAGGCAGAGTCTTTAGAACATAGCCCAATAGAAGGCACAACTTTAACGGCCTTCCATATCCCCCGCGATCGCCGCCTAATCGGCACGCGGTAAAACGACTGTGAAATCGATCCCAACTTCATACTTCAACATTTGTCATCTACTTTGTAATGGGACACGGCCCTACGAAAAACCAGATTAACACAGTTTAAATCCTTCGCCACTACCCCCCCCCCCCCCAGCCTCATACACAGACACACCTTCTCCCTGCAACAAATCCTGGAAACCAATTTTGGGACCAGATGGTAATTACATCTAGAGTGCGTGCAATATTTCACAGACTCTTGCACCGAAGATTAGTCGCTTACATCAATAAAGCTTATTTATGACGTGCTCGGCACCTCTTTCCGCCCACATGGTTTAGCTTTCGGTTTCGCAATAAATCTTTCATCGTGGATTTCATCCCTTCTGATTGCTATCAAGTAAGAATTATCAGTGAGTTCATCCTTACAACTGGCTGGTATTAGAGATCTTACTTGCCCTTGTGACGCAAGTGGTGGCCGTGTTTAACATGTGACACAACTATATGCAGGAAACATATGGGATATTTTACGGTAACTTCGGTGTGAAAAACTACATTTTGCTTTAATTTCAGCCTGTTTTACACCAAGACATCGATCTCTCTAGAGTACACGAAATCCAGAAACGTAGTTATTGGCACTTGGATCCCAGTTGTACGAAACAAAATTCCACTGCACGTGAATACAGAAAGAGCTTTGCATTTACGGTTTGGTTTTGGTTTAGAAACTTTGGTTTTTAGTGTCAAGTTTTAACAATGATCAGTGAAATATTATTGTATTATTGTAATATAGTTGTAATTTGATGAAGTGAGTGTTTAAGCTGGGCCAGAATGCAGCCATGGAGAGAAATTTTTTTTTATATCTTGCCAAAGGTCTGAAGTTTACGCCGGGCATTTCTGTTTCCTACATAGATAGATAGATAGATAATCTTTATTTTAAAAACTCATTCATCCATAACTCCATTGGTAAAATAGGCCTGTTTCCGTGGAGGTCGAGTTATAAAACAGAAATTTTAACAACTAATAAAAATAATAATAACAGTTATAGTAAACTAAATTTTAGGAAAAAGAAAAAAGATATGTATATATATATATGTAATAAATAATTTAAAAAGCTGCATATTAGGAGAAAAACTAGCTACTCCACACAGTAAAACAGAACATAAAATGAGGTAATACAAAGCAATAATAAAAGAGTTTTCTACAGTGTATAGGTTAGAACTTTCTGATTCTAGCTAGGAGATATAACATAGCCTTTACTTGCCTACTTGCCATTGCCTTAGTTTTCTGGGCATTCGGTAGCATGCTATTATTTGCACAGCAATTTTGAATGCTATGTAAATCATGATTTGCGGTGTCCACAGTATTATGAAGAGATTTATCTGCTGTATAGATGGTAATGTCGTCAGCAAAAATGGAACATTTACTTTTTGGATGCAATGGCAAATCATTTACAGACATAATGAACAGGAGCGGCCCTAAAACTGAACCTTGAGGTACGGGGGTGGGGTGGGGGGGGGGATTTAGTTTGTATTGGCGTTTTCTGTCCCACTGGGGCGATGCACGCCAGACAGGGTTTGAGGTTGTTAGCATTCCGTAAGTTATGTTGGTCAGTTAACCAAAAAAAAAAAAAAAAAAAAAAAAAATTCATGGTGGGGTGTCTAAAATCTATGACATCTAGTTAGGAAATTAGCCACAGCCTGGAATATCTTATTTTGCTGTTTCGTAGGGCTCAATACAGTAACTTTGTTAAAGCGGCGGATGCCGAGGGGGCGTAGTTCTGCGTACATAGCATGACGGGGGTATGTATGCCGTAGACATCGAAACATAAGGTGGGGAATACTATCCTCCACGGAACCTTGAGGTACACCAGCTGATGTTGCTTTTAAATCAGACTGTGTTCCGTTCAAAGTGACATACTGTTGACGATCGGAAATATAAGACTGAAAGTAAGCCAGTGCCTGGTCAGTATACCCATGAATTTTTAGATTTGTCAGTAAAACGTTGTGACTGACAAGGTCAAATGCTTTACTCAAATCCAGAAAAACACTTCCAACTATATTACCTTGGTCAGTCTCGTACAAGCAAGTACTAATTAAAGAAGTTAAGGCTTTTCCCGGAAACCAGACTATTTGAACAACGGGCTGTTATAATTCAGGCACTCTGTGAAGGCATTATGAACATGCCTTTCTTGTATTTTCGAAAAAGCAGATAAAACGCTGAGGGGACGATAATTTCCTGCCTCGTCCGTGGGACCTTTCTTATGAATCGCAGTAACTTTGGCTATTTTTTTGATGGAAAATGAGATTTTGATATACATTGGTTAAAAATGAATGCAAGAGAAGGGGAAAAAGCCTCGGCAGCAATTTTGAGGAATTTTGTGGGTACGATGTCGTTTCCAGGAGATTTCTTAACATTTAAAGCCTTTAACTGAGCTGTCACAAATGCAGGGGATATTTGAGGAGTAGAAAAAAACTGGAGACAGGGTTTCTGCGATTGTCTACAAAGTTGGAAAACTTGTCCATAGTCTTTTGATCAACAGAGCCAAAGTTACTCGAAGATAAGAGGTCAAATAACAGATGTAATATAATCATTAAAACTATTTGACACCGATGTTGGATCCTCCACCTAGAAAACTTACTGCGGAGTGTTAAAAATAAATTATACATGTATATACGCGTATCATGTTTTCGCGTATATAAGCTACAATTCTCTTTGATCCTTTTTTCAAGTTTTTTCGTTGTAAGCCGTATTCTTTGGTGTTCTTATTAGCATGCTATGATAGAGTACTTGTATCAGCCCGTAAAACTCGACGGACACTTACAAACTTTCGCGACCTCCACCTTCAACATCAAAGCAAACAGAACTCCATGATAAATATTGCACTATAGCGAATAAACCGCCATAGCGAGTAAAACATCATAACAAACAGAACACCACAGTGTATAACAAATGGAGCACCTTATGGAATAGAGCGCCTACAAACAGAACTACATAAGGAACAACACCATAACAAACAGAACACTATATCAAATAGAACACCGATTAATAGAACTTCATAACAAACACAACACCATAACAAACAGACCACCAGATCAAATAGAACACCGATTAATAGAACTTCATAACAAACACAACACCATAACAAACAGACCACCAGATCAAATAGAACACCGATTAATAGAACTTTATAACAAACACAACACCATAACAAATAGAGCATCATAACAAATAAAACACTATAGTGAATTAAATACCATAAGAACTAAAACACTATAACAAATAGAGCATCTACAAAAAATCTTCATAACGAAAAACACGATGACAAACAGACCATCATATCAAATAGAACACCGATTAATAGAACTTTATAACAAACAACAACATCTCAAACAGAACACAATGACATACTGAACACCATAACAAAGAGAACACCATAGCACATAAACCATCAGGACAACAAGAGCACCATAATAAATAAAACAACAAATACAATCCCATTTCAAACAGAACTTCATCCATGGCAAAGAGAGCACTGTGCACTCATTTCAGCAGTATGTGTGAGTCAGAGGTTTGTTCTGGCCTTCAGTTTTTTCAGACCACAAATTACCCTACAGGTGGCTTTCATCAACATTTGTTGGTTAGGCAAACCTTATTATTTATGCATTTTGCCAAATGTATTTTCCGAAAAATTTTCAGTGTTGTTTAAGATATTTTGGATAATTTTTTTTCGGGAACATGTAGGCTTGAAAAATTGATTGGATTTAAGTTTAATTATTTACTGCAGCAGATATTGTAAAACTCGGTTATCTTGTACAAGTCGTACGCTATGTTACGGGTGGGGGTGGGGGGATGTCGGGGTGGCGGGAGAAAAGGGGGTGGAGGGTTGAATTAGGGAAGCAGGAAGGAAACTTCTCGCCAAACCCCGGCCAAAGTTTTGTTTCTTGTGTACCGTTGATTCCCATTTTACCGCTTTCATTCTTCTTGGCATTTCAGCAGAGCGTCGGCGTTATTTTCTGCCTGTTACATACTTACATCTACTCCTGGAGCTTGTTACATACGAATGTACTTGTTACAGGGGCTTACCTCATTCCGTACTTCTCCTGTCTCCTGCTCGGTGCTCTGCCCCTTTTCTACATGGAACTGGTTCTGGGCCAATTTCACCGTGAAGGCGCCATCACGGTCTGGAAAATAGTCCCAATTTTCAAGGGTGAGCTGTCCGCGCATGAATACCAAACCTCATAGTAACCCTGTATTAACGTATTGTTCTTCTCCACGATAGTATTATGTATGGTATATCACACAATGCACGATACAGTGCACTGAAATACGATATAATGCAATTTCCTACAATACTGTACAATTTATTATACTATACAGCACAATGCAATGCAATGCACGACACACCACACATAAACTTTATAACAGAATATCATTACCTACAACACTGGTTGCAGATTTATCCTGCTAGTAAACATTTGAGAATAAAATGGTTTCTGTGCAAAATTCACAACAACGATGAAAGATTTCAGCAAAATAACCTTATACTTTCAGTTTAAGCAAGCTTAATCTCCGTAAACTGACACTTATCTGTATTTATTTAAAAATTATTTAAAATTATTTCCTTGTATAAGTTGTTTTTATGACGTTTATGATAATGCGTATTTATGCAAACCTGATGACGTAGCATGAGGACGTGTATATGATTACGCATATTGTCAATTTCCTTGCAGGTGCTGGCATGGCCGTATGCTGGATGTCGTATTTAGTAGCTTTTTATTACAACGTTGTTATTGGCTGGAGTTTTTATTACCTGTTCGCGTCCTTCACGAAGGTCCTGCCATGGACGACATGTCGTAACGAGTGGAACTCCGTGAACTGCTGGCGGGAAGACTGGTCCGAGAACTTCACCAACTTCAACAACAGAACCTATAACGAAAACTCTTCAGTGTCATCGGTGAACGAGTTCTTCGAGTAAGATCTATAATGCATAAATGCATGAAAGAATGAAGGAATGAATTAATGAACCGATGATCTTAAAAAGGAAAACACTGCAGTGTTCCGGTGAACAATTATTTCGAGGACCTTTATGTTGTGTGAATGGATGTTTGAATAAATGAGAACTCTCTCGTCTCTTCAATGATCGAGTACTTCGAGTAAGCGAACGAATGAACGAATGAATGGATGAACGAAAGCATGCATGCACGAATGGATGAGTTTAAGAACTCCTGTGTAAATGGTACCAATGAATTAGTCTATTTGTATTACATTTAACCGAAATCAAAAGATAAACAAATACATATATTGAGCGTATGAGTGAATCTATATAAATGAATGACTCAGTAGATGAAGGAATGGAGGAAGATATGATATGCATCCATAATTAAAGCCCACATGTATCCTAGAATAATGCGCTAAAATATGTATTTCTAGTTGATGCCGTTCTTAAATATCAGGATTGTTTGTAGTTTCAGGTAAATGGGCTAAAATATGTATTTTTTGTTTATGTCGTTCTCAAATATCAGGGTTTTTGTCGTCGCAGATAAATGTGCTAAAATATGCATTTCTTTCTTATGGCGTCCTTAAATATCATGCGCCATGGTTTCCAGCAACGCGTTGTTTGCAGGCGCGTGGATTGTCGAGGATCAGGATATTGGTAGGGGTCAGAGTGATTTAGCATATAACCATATAAATGAATCTCCACGCTTTTCAGCCGCCGCCGGCGACCTTGTCAGATTCACAGAGCTCACCTTATATCCTGTTTAAGAAGCTTATTGTGTGGAGTTAACCACTGAATGTCGGTATATAGGATGGTCTGGGTTGTAGCAGAGGTGTTTCTCGATGCCTTTATAAGCGCTGACATAATGTATAGGGCTTGTTTGCATGACCAGTAGGGTTCAAACTCCTCGCAGGTACATACAGCAAGGACAGACACTCCACTACATACCATATTGAAAATATGTCGTCGAATATCGTCGAAATAATCAATGCGATACTTTATGTGTACTTTTGTTCTTCTTGCATTAGCAGAGAATGTTAGGGACACATCCTTTGTTGATCGCACACGATGAAATGCAGGTTCTACTTTAGGAATGAAGGGAATGCAATAATACTGTGCAAACTTGGGATGCATCGGCTCTGCATTGCGTTCAGCGCTCGAATTGATCTGCCGACCGCATTCCTGACTTGGCATCAATTGCCGCGACTGTCAAGAATTTAATTGTACTTAATTAAATTAATTAAATTTGGCAGCTGTTTTCACAGCATTTCTAATCACACGCTGTTGTTTGAACAAGTTACCGTTCGTTTGACAGCATCCCGGTCATCGGTTAAGCAGTGAGGTTTTGGTAAAAACCAGCAGATCATGGGCATGGCAGATTTGTTGCCCAGCTGTGAACGGCTCAAGTCTGCGGGAAACGTGTGTTGAGGAAGTTAAACTAAAGCAGCGGTGATAGAGCAACATTTCGCACTCCCTTGGTTCAATGTAACCCTGTGTCAAAAACGGAAATTTTGACGCAGAAGTCAAAGGAGGCATTAATCTCAGGATAAGAACACAGACGCATTAAAATTTCAAGCTGACAGGTTCGGTTATTTTAAAATTATTTGGCAAATCTGTTTTCAGTGTTTCCAACGTATTCTATTCTGGCAATATCAAGTCGTAGAAGTGTTACCATTAACTTGACTGGCTCTGGCGGCTACACGAAAGGGTCCAAATCGCATTGAAACACGTCGAAGCTGCGCTGCTTGTGTAGTGTCATAGTGAAGTGCTCTAGGAAAGAACGAAAGGGTGCATAGATTATGACCGTTGTGTTAAAGGCGCGAAAGAGTTTTACGAGTTCCCAAATAAGGCCACTGGGTTAGCATTAAACTATCTGGGCCGAGTTCTTTGTTGGTCATGCTACTTTTTAAATCTTGAATGTGTCAGATATTGCACACCGTTGTTCACATATAGCTTAAGATAAACAAGCCAGAGCACCTTGACAAATCCGATTCCTAACAATCAATTTGACTGACCCTTTAGGCGGTATTACAGTGAAAGGCAGCAGTGGAGGACAATAGGAATCTGTCCAGGTACAATAAAATACCCAGCGAAAATCCGGATAGAAAAATCAATAGGCGTACTGGCTTCCTCACCGGTCATGCATTGGAATGTCTGCCAGCAACCTGCAGATGGTCGAGGGTTTCCACAGGGTTCTCTCCGGTATCCTCACGCCATAAAGCTGACCGCCGTCGTATAAGTGAAATATTCTTCAGCATAAAACTCAGTCAAATAAATAAATAAATAAAAACCAATAGGTGTAGAATGGGAACATGCCACACGATTGGTTATAGACAAGTCACCCTCCGTGGTAATCCTTTTTGAAAGAAGTAAAAAAATCGAATGTTTTTTCCTCTTTTAAAATAAAAAGTTACAATTTTTTAAAGAAATTGTTTTTTGAAATGAATAAAAATACTAATATCTGTTCACGATAAAAAAACCCTTTTTATATAACTGGCGTACGGAACTGCGTAAGGGACAAAGTTTTTAATTTTTTGTTTTTTGGCTGTCGAAAAAAGAAAAGAAAATTTATTTATTAAATTTTTTTCACGGGGGAAATGATATCCTCTCACTGGTTCACTGACAGGGGGGAAATCAATTTACTCAGAGTTAGCAGAATTTCCCCCATGTTAGTCAACCAATCACAAATCTGGAATCATGAAAGCTGTTCTCGGCCATAAAGTAAGCGGTATTGCCATTGGCTGACTAACACGGGGATAATTCTGGCAACTCGGGGTAAATTCATTTCACAGGGTGCACGGTCCTTGATCAACAAACAATTAAATAAAACAGATAAATGACTCTACCATATATACCTCGGCTAATATTCCCCTTCATTTTGTTCTCGTAGACGCGGGGTCTTGCTCCTCCACAAAAGCGATGGTTTACATAATATAGGACCCGTCAATTGGAAACTTGCCCTCTGTACATTGGCAGCTTTCGTCATCCTGTACTTCGGCTTGTGGAAAGGGGTCAAGTCGTCCGGAAAGGTGAGGGATTTCGAGTACTTATACTATTTGCAATTTTTCATTAAATGTGACGACATCACACTGATTCTTAAGCAGTGACGTTTAATCCATACAACTACATTTTTCTTCAACAATTCTGCTTCAGCCATGGTCCTAGGGGAGTGTAAGTTGCGATTTCACATGCATTTAAATGAACGGTAAGAATAAAACCATAACTCACGTAGATTCACAAGAGTTCCGTTTGGACTAATCCGGTTTTTAGAATACCAAAATGACACCGACCAAGAACTGCCAAAGTTTAGCATTGCTGCTGAGTTACATAAGCTATCTAGGTTTTGCACTCTCTTAAAGAGAAAAGAAAGAAATAGCATATGTCTCCTTAATTAGCGTGCTACGGCAGCACATTAATTCCTGTCACCAATGCGTTCGCTGTGAATTCCAGTACATTTCATGCTGGCTTCCGTTCCGATAGTATGAAGATCTGACGGCAACATGCGGATGGTCGTGGATTTTTCCCGGTTTCCTCGAATCATGCATAATGCTGGCTGTCGTCGTGTAAGGGAAATATTCTTGAGTGCGGCGTAAAACATCAATCAAATAAATAAATAAATAAATAAATAAATAGAATCATCCGTAATGCTGGCTGCCGTCGTATAAGTGAAATATTCTTAAATACGGCCTGAAACACCAATCAGTTCAATAAATCAAATGCAATTTATCCGCCTGAGCTTATTTCTGTCTGTGTGTGGGTCGGGGTTTCAGGTTGTGTGGGTGACAGCCACAGCTCCGTACCTCATCCTCACCATCCTACTCATCCGGGGTCTCATGTTGCCCGGCTCTGCAGATGGGGTCAAGTATTTCATCACTCCCAGACTGGACAAGCTGGCCAGCTCTCAGGTAAGGCATTCTGGCTAAAACGTCAGGTGACAGGCATGACTCGTCTTAGGTGGGTAATTGCTGTGCAGTTCCGTTCAAATATACGTAATCTAAACGTGATATTCGGCATTCGTTTAACACCCGTAGACTATGAAGAGGCGTTCTAAGGGTGCCAATTAATTGCGAAGGAACAGTGCAGATGGTACTGGCATTTGTAAGTAACACGCAGTTGCACCGAGGAAAGATTCGTATCCTGTCTTTACCATTAATGGTGGTGGAAGAAAGCGATAAACCTAAATATTCTGCATGATTTTCCCCAATATTTGAACTGCTACCCCATGTAGTTGCAAGAAACCCAGCTGGGAATCTAAATATGATGCGAAGAAAATTCAGTCGAAAATAATTCAATCCATGGTTCGAAGGGATTTACGGTGAACAATACTGTTTAACTCTACAGCTGAAGACATCACTAAAACAAGTTCTTTGGCAGTTTCCGTAAAACTCGCGGTCATCCGTATTAAGTGATGAGTGACGCCATGTGTTTGTGCGTGACGTCACACCAAGCAAGCATGGAAATGACAGAAACATTTTCTTTTCATATTCTCACCCTGAACTTACAATAACGCTTTTAATACACTGCAATTTTTTTTACAATTTAGGAAAGCAATTCAGATTATCTCTGTCCTCAGAATTTAACCCTGCTTTTAAAACATAGAAATCTCCACACAGCTGAAATCTGGCTGCTTACATGAGCCTATTATATAGATTGATAAAAGTATTAGCAGCAAAAGAAAACCCTTCGTGAATATTAACAACTCATCTATTTGTTTATTTGATTGTTTTTTAAGCTCTAATCAAAAAATTCTTCACTCATAGAATTACCATCAGTTTTATGGGCGAAGGAAACCTAAGAAGCCAGCGTGAATCACCGACTATTGGCAAGGCACTGATGAACATTCGCACATGTAACATAGATAAATGCGAACTGTATTGATGGACGACAAACTAACAGTAAATCAATCTGTTGTAGGCTTGGATTGACGCAGCCGTGCAGATTTTCTTCTCCATTGGGGCCGGATTTGGTGTTCACGTGGCTTTTGCCAGTTACAATAAGTTTAACAATAACTGCTACAGGTAAGTGAATGGAATTGCTGTACAGGTCTAGTGACCCCTAGTTATATACCTGTAATTCACCATTAAATACATGTGACCATTTACTACAGAACTTTTTTATTTCGTTTTACTTTTTTATTTATTACAATTTCGCATAATTCCCAAACATGTTTAGTTGTCTGAATATTCATGTAACATGAATAATATACTAATATCAAAACGGCTGTGATGGCGTTGATACTGTAATGTCTACCTTGAAAGCGATATGTCAAGGATTCAGTCCCATGTCTTGCAGAACCTGTGATCTTTTCCTGACGTTGGTGTTACCTCGCTTGTATCTTCGCATCGTCAAATTATATGCTACAAGTCTGTGGACTGTATAGGCTTTGTGTCTATTTTATATATGAACACAGCATTTTGAGTAATTCTAGGACAATGACGTCTGATATAGTGCAACTGACATCACTGCACTATTTTACCTAATTCTGCTGGGGACGTGTATGTTGCTACTATTAACGTGTTTAAGAAATTAACAGTTCGAATAAATTCTGACTAAGGTAACTGACAAGAGGCTGGCTTTCACCGGTGACATGTGACCATTTGCCATCTATCACATTGTCATCACTGCTCTGGTTCTACTCTCCATGCTGTGGTTTATGTATTCTATTAATGCTTCGTGCTATTCTGATTGGCTTCTAGCTACGCCGGTATCTTCGCTTTGGTCGTCTGCTTGACCCAAACTGCTAGATCAATTAAACTATTAAAGTCAACATTCACTTACATTAAGGATTTGAAACGCTGGATTTTGTTGTTCGTTTTCTAACTTTTTAATGATACCGTTATTAGACTGTTCGCTGGACATGCGAGCAAGACGGAATTAGGAGATTAGAAACTAAATCTCTCATTACATACACTTGGATTAGACAGTTTTCGTGTTCTTGAAGACTTCAATGTGTTTACTTTTCAGAGACTGCTTGATAACAGCTGGGGTAAACAGCTTCACCAGCATATTCTCCGGCTTCGTCATTTTCTCATATCTTGGTTATATGGCGCATAAGTCGGAGCGAGATATTTCAGAGGTCGCAACGGAAGGTAACTCTCATACATTGTCCCGCGCGGCCGTCCGTTCAGAGTTACGAACGCTTTGTTTCACTCACGTTACGTGTATATGGCATTTTAGGGCTTCGTTCATTAAATCTGCATTCAGCACCGTATTTACGCCAGTTTTACGTCACATTTTCTATTCACGTCAGAATTCTCGTGAGTTTACTCACTAGTTTTCTTATCCGGTGTATCTGCAACTCTTACTTAGCTATTCTCCAACGCTCTGCACGTAGATTAGGCCTACAACAATTCAGCTCACCTAAATCAAGAGCATCTACCAGTTGTTTTTGGAAAACATTCTCCGATTTCATGTACCAGTTATCAGCTTCTTCTTTAATCTAGATATTAACATTTCGAGTTCTGGCATACCCGCGTTTTTCAGACGCATTTTAACTCGATCTGCCCACTTCCTGTCTCTTACAGGCCTACATTTGTTCAAGTTCAGGTAGGCTATGAAATTTGTTGAAATGGAAGTGAGGTTTTGGGATTCAAACATTCCTTCATTTCTCTAACACGACACATGGTACAGTACAACTGAAACAAGCAATTGTACACTGTTGCGCATGCTTAAATGTTGTATTACTACAAGCATCTTCCGCTTGCTCTGTTCAAAATGTGGAATTCTATTCTTCAGAAAGCATGTCGTGGGTCAAGGGAGGAAACTCTTCCATGTTTCTTATCGAGTGTGTCTTTCCCACTAAGGCGTTAATTTTACTTACGCTAGCTCTAAATTGAGGCAGGAGAGGCGTCACTTTTGTCCACCACTGTGTGCGAGTTCCAGTCTGTTCCATACTGGTTCATCAAGGTTCATTCAATTTCTTTCCCCTGGAATTTAACGTTAGTTCTCGTAGTTACCTTTCCGTCGGACTCGTTCTGCGTTTACTCTCCTCTTACTTTAAGCTTACTTATTTACTTTGAGGTTAGATCCAAATGTAACTGATTGCTTCATTGATATCGTAAATTTTCTGCAACAAAACACTCACTTTATGTCGTATGGTTTTGTTATGTATATGTTTCTCATTGTATAAAAATGATAACATAAAAATAGTTCGCAGCACTTGGCCCTGGTAAGTTTTTTTGGGTTTCAACTACCCATAGATGAAATAGATAACCTGTAGGTACGGATAGCTATTACTGTAACGACGGCATGTTTTTGGTGATGTGTTTCAGGTCCCGGGCTGACGTTTGAGGTATACCCGGAAGCTGTGGCCACCATTCCCGGATCCGTAGCCTGGTCTATCATATTCTTCATCATGATGTTGATGTTGGGCATTGACAGTGCGGTCAGTCAATTCATCTGTCACAATTTATTGTTGTACAGCTGAAATCTGGTTTTCGGCTTTTACCCCAAGGCCTCTCGACTTTGGAATCATATGATCAATCAATATGTAACACACGTGTTCTATATGTAGAGTTGACAATGGCAGCCTGTGGTGAAGCATTCTGTTCATTATCATAAGAAGAAAATATATGTGTATGTATCTGTCTTAAAGAAATATCTGGGTCTCTAATTAATGGGGGCAGTAACTTTGGAAAGTCCTACAAGTCCTAAATGAGAAAGGATTAATGTTTGGTTTGGTATCGTTTGGTTGGTCCGGCATGTCTACGTGTCTTTAAATGAGAACGTATTAAATTTGGTAGTAGCATGTGGTCAGTTCTGCATATCTGCGTATCTTTACAGTAAAAGACAGCTTGTGACTGAGGCACTGTTGAATTTTTATGAATTCGTTGCTGAATTATCTCCCTTTGAAATGTGGGGTATTTAGCTGCCGACTGGGGATCTGAAGGAGCCATGCCTTTAAGCTTAGGGCAGACTGATCAGTCATACAGCTAGGAGATATCAGCTGTTTGTAAGCTGTGACGTAAATGTTCTGACTTGACTGTCAATGTAACACGTAATAACATAGGGACAACACTGTTTTAATGTCATATATTTTAATTATAACAAGTACATGTGTGAGCAACACTGCAAAGTATCTCCAGACCATTGTGTTGACCATGTCAATTTCCACTGTCGTAGAAGCAGTTAAAAATAATGTTTTACGGAAATAAACCTAAGATTGTCCAACCTTTTTAACAAACTTAACTTTGAAGATGCGCTGTCTTTCACTTTAACTGAAAAAAGGATTAATGTTAGTAGTGGCGTGTGATCAGTCCTGCGTGTCTGCGTGTCTTTACGCGAGAAAAGATTTATGTTGGTAGAAGCTCTTGTTCAGTTTGCGTCTGTCCATAAATGAAGAAGGATTGGTGTATGTAGGGGGACTAAGCATTAAGCGCGAAGCATCTATCTCAAAAGGAAGAAGCATTATTGGCCTGAGTAATTCTTGGTTAGTCGTGTATATCTTTCGTTTCTTCTATAAAATATTGAACTTCAACTCTACCCTCCTTGCGCAAACTACCAGAAACCGGTCTTGTAGGTTGAGAGTGTGAGCAATTTGTTGCATATGCGACTCCTGTGAATACGGTTGTGTGCAGGTTCTTCCTTTCTTTTTTCAGATGGGAGGGTTAGAATCCGTGCTGACGGGTGTCCACGACGCTTTTAAAGACAAGTTTACACGTATTAAATACTCTCGTGAGCTGTTTACCTTGCTAGTGGTGACCACGTCATTCCTCTTCACATTGCCGTGTAATACGCAGGTGATTGTGAATGTCATCGATATCTCAGAATAAAAGACAAGGGCCTGCATGGTTATCTTTTGTCAGTCCATAAATGTTAATCAAAAGCTGTTACTTAAAATTGTTTATGTTAAGATTAATCATATTTAATTAACATTAATTTATGGCATATTACTAACGACGCTTTACATTCCTTTCCATTCTGGGGCCCACTCTGGTATACAAGTCAAAACTGAAAACGTATAGGGAATCATTTACCTGCATGACAGGGAATCGTGTCTAAGCCATAGCACTGCTGGATACGCATGCTATGTCATACGAGCCAAACGTCATGGAAAAAGGGGGAAATGGTGTTCTTTTGTTTCAGGGAGGAATGTACGTGTTCAAGATACTTGATACATACATCGCTGGATCGGCCTTGTTGTTTGCTGTTGTTTGCCAGGCCATCGCTGTCGGGTGGTTTTACGGTAGGTTGCCTTCTCTCACAGTTAAGGACGTTACAAAATAGACAAGGATAGACCATAAGCTTTCACAATTCAAAAACAGTTGGTGTTATCAGTACATAAAAAAAACTATAGCATGGTAAGCAAAATCTGAGCTATTTACCCCAGTTATGGCTTTATTCTAACTGCGACTTACACAGCCCATAGCCTGGCAATATATTTTCTTTTGAATCTTCTTTAATAGAATTCATTGCAATATAAATGTTTCTTTGATGTTGCTAAAGGGTATTCTTCCGCTTTCCCGTAAACCATGTTTTAGTGAAAGTCTCCAAATTTTTATCAGCAACCAACTGAAAAGGTAAAGAAAATCGTACCTGATAATTTCACCGCTAGATGAATATATCTAATTCTGTTGAAGAAAGTTTTAAATTTACAGCATCGTTCAGAGAGTTCAAAGGTATAACAGATAAAATTATCATTGAAAAATTATACAAACATTAATTAGGCTTGGCTATTATGGTTGTATTGTATAATTCTTGAGCAGGAGTGGATCAGTTCTCAGAAGACATTCACAGCATGCTGGGCTTTCGGCCGGGTATTTACTGGCGTCTCTGTTGGAAGTTCTTCAGCCCAGGGCTGCTACTGGTAATACACGCTATCATTACAAAGCAACAACAACGAAAGATATAGGCCTACCAGACTAAGAATAGAGCATGGAATCTACTTTATACATAATTTAATGTTATACCGGAAATTGAAATTTCCGTGTATTTCAGTTTTTTCGTGTTTTCACTCTTGTAACGTGTATAGCCTTGGCTAAAACGCCACAAAACCACATGATCTTAAAATTTACAGAACACAAAATATGCTTAAAAACTGTTTCCTAGAAGGGTATCATGAGTTAAAAGGAGCAGCTTGAGAAATTAAAAAGATGTTATTATCAAATGATAACTTTACACAAGTTTCATCTCATATATCTGGGGCCCATATTGCGAAGAGTGTGTAATGTTTCGTCAAAAACAACATATATCTACGGTACATGGTCCGATGACAGCTACGTTTGACATGGGTTGGAAAATTGTTCACTGTAAGATGGTAAAGCGGGTCTAACCCGAATCAGGTAACATGACCTCTGTGTCATGGCACTCAGTACTAGATGGCGCCCACTAGATGTATTTATGCTTAATTTATCTGACTGTTGTTAAGATCCCTCAGGGTTTAGATCAAGAGGCAGTCGTTTGTCACAAGCGTTTGTCTTTTAGCTCCTAAGGGAAAGGTTCAAACCCCAGAGTTTCATGAGTTCAAGCAGGTCGAGGCCAGACAATGGGGGTACTGTCCCAAATGTGGCAGAATACGGCATTTCGGGAGTTTCATGAGTTCACGCAGGTCGAGGCCAGACAATGGGGGTACTGTCCCAAATGTGGCAGAATACGGCATTTCGGGAGTTTCATGAGTCCAAGCAGGTCGAGGCCAGACAATGGGGGTACTGTCCCAAATGTGGCAGAATACGGCATTTCGGGAGTTTCATGAGTTCACGCAGGTCGAGGCCAGACAATGGGGGTACTGTCCCAAATGTGGCAGAATACGGCATACGCTTGACCTTGGTGGTACTGAGTGGTCGACGAACTCTCGTCTGGCAGTTTTCCTGTCTAACACTCGCTGAAGACCACTTGTCTTCCACCAGTATTCTCTGTACATTGTGAGAAAGGTCCTCAGTTGCTTGCCAAAAGTTGGTGGTTTATCAAGGATTATTCCACCCAGGAAAGCGAAATCGGCCTTCGTTCTTCTTGAATACGGCGTTAAGCAATAATCAGCTAAGTAAATGAATAAGGCCGATGCGAAGGCCGATAACTTACTTCTGATACTCAGTAAATATCAGTCAATGAAATAAATAACATATCTTTAAAACAAATGCTTGTACGCTATGTTGTAATACGTAACTGTGTCTATTCTTCATCCCCACAGCTTATCGTGGTAGTCAGTTTTGTAGAACACGTGCCGTTGAACTACCATAGTCAAACCTGGGGAACGTACATCTACCCGGAGTATGCTAACGCCATAGGCTGGATGTTTGCCATATCGTCTATGTCGCTCGTCCCGGGCTATGCCATCTACCTTCTGTTGACCACCAAAGGTTCATTATCTGAGGTAAGCGTCACTATCTATCCCCCTCCCCCCACAAAAAACATCAAATAATAAAAATAAAAAAATAGAAAAAAAAAAAGAAACAACAACGAGGCCAAATAATCCAACAGAACTTGGGATCTGCTACACTTATTCAGTACGGTAATATAGCATACATTTTTGACAAATGAAATGCACCATGTCAAAGACTAACATTAGTCTACTCGTGAATATGTTCAGGATATTAATGATATTTTATGGAACATTGTATTCTATGGGTTGTTTCTATCTGGTTTCCTTCGTCAATAAATGTGATTTTCAATGGCCTCTTTCTGGTTTCCTCCATGCATAAACCTAGTCTCCAGTGTTTTCCCATTCATTAAAGTAATCAACTATTTAAGTTTTTTAACAACCTCTGTCACTGATAATTTATCGGTATTCATGTATCTCATATATGCGGAAATGGTGCCGCAAAGTTTAGCTTACAATTCACAAGCCAGCGGGTTAAAAAATGGTCTAGTCATATTTTTACCCAAGGCAAAATTTTGCTCTAATATCTTACCGCAGTATTACAACGTACCTAGAGCTCGATCTAGATTATTCCTTAGCCATACTTCGTACATTTTGCGCTCGCAATAAGTTTTTTTTACACGAAACAAGGCCTTTATTTTTGCAAATTTAATCAGAGATATAGGACCAGAAATCAGCTTAGTCCACATCCAATGGCGACACTTAAATATGATTACGATTCGTACTGTTTCAGCGCGTGGCAATTTGCATATCACCAGTCTGGGAGCATGAAGAAATTCGACAAAAGAAACAAGTCAAACGTTTCCAGGTAAAATTTCCAGGTTCTTTGAATTTTGCAGTGCTTTCCTTTGAAGAAATCTACCTGTAGATAAATGCAGGGCATGGCGCTGTGACACATATCTTGTAGGCTCAAATCCATTTCAGACTAGAACGGCTCTGGCTTTATGTCAGAAAGTTTGTTAGGTACCTGATGAGGGCCGGTGGTTTATCTCGGACGCTTGATAAAGCTGACCGTTGTATACGATCATTAAACACAAACAAGCAACGTTACAAATACTTACATAAAAAATATGTACTGCCACCTTCTGAAATACAGTGGAATTATAGTGGTAACGTTGTACAACTACTAGTCTTCAATGGGGTAATTTTTTTATTTTTTTCAGAAAAGCCATTGGTTATCGATTTAACTTTAATGACGTAGTGTGAGTCATATTATCTTTCATTTTGACACTGCCTCGGTGTGGAAGAACCACATATCTGAAATGATAACACAGACAGAAAGTGAAAGTCGGAGGAAATGCAGAGGAATTAATGCTGTAAGTGTTGAACTTCGGATTGCAAGGCAATCAACTATCTTCTAAGGAGTTTGGAATATACGATTGTTTTTTTCGAGAATGAGAAAAATGGATTGTATCCTAGGACAAGATGGATCGGGGGAAAAGATATAAAGTGAATGTTATAACAAATCTGATTGGAGAAATTTTTTATACCCAACAAGTGCAGATTTGAACAAAGCTTTTGAGTATTGAAACGTGGTCGTTCGAACAGTTGTAACTGTGGACATTCGGGCAATTCAGTTACAATGATGACCATTCAGACAGTTGCAACAGTGAATATTCGGACCGTTACAATCATGGTGATTCGGACAACCAAATTACAATGATGGGCATTCGGACGGTTGTGGATTTTCGCCAATTAGAATCACTCGCTTTCGGGCAAGTCAGTTGGTGGGCATTCGAAAAATTACAGTCATGGACATTCGGGCACGTCAGTTACAATGGTGGCCATTCAGCCACTTAATGTCATGGACATTCGGAAGTTACAATCGTGGACATTCAGACAAGTTTTTTCCAGCGTGAGAAAATGAAAAAGCATATCTGTCAATGAGCGATCAAGATGCGGGGTAAAATATCGGTTGCTTTGGGAACTGAAAATACCTTATCCCAGTGTACATTGATATTTTCAGGGTTGGTTCAAAATATCATTTAACTATCTGCCAATATCATTTTACAACTGATCTAGTGATAGCACTTGCCCCAAAAGTTGTTGGCGTGTTTAGTGTACAGGAGAAAACCAGAGGACCATGTACATAGACGCGGGCTCTTCGAATTCGGAGCTGATCAGTCGTTAACGGCAATGAACGTGAAAATACTAAGCCAGGTGAACGAATTGTCAAATTGAAACATGTGAACTTTAAATAGAGGCACGGTTACAATGAAGCATTGTTGACATTCATGTCAAACGACATCAAATCTTGTGTGGACATTAGAATGTTCAATAGGACAAGTAGTCTACAATATTCCAATTAGTGAACAGTAGACAAATAAGTGTATCATCGTGATGAAAAGTAGGGACAACTCTTTCATATGATATAGAGTCATATTACGCAGTGTACACCTTTTTATACTTGTGCGAATCTATCCAATATACATGCTACGAGACATGGTAATGATGTTATTCATGTTCATTGTTGATACAAGTCTTTGGTAAGCAATAATCAACTAGAATGTGTGTTCACGCACTGAAACAGGTATGTATCTGTGTTTTAAACATTTCACGTTCAAAATTATACCACTGTTCTTATACTAACTTTTGTACACACGATTTTAGCATTAGAATCTCAGGTATGTAATGATCCACAGATAATTGTACTTGACTGTTTTTGTACAGCTATAACGAGCTCTTATTGCATGTCGACATCACGTGATTATCGTCTCTGTATTTTCCATTCCTCGGAAGAATTTTTTTCACGTTCCTCTCTGTCATTCCATTGTATCAAACACGTGGTCTGGAAACCTCTTCTTCCATGGACAAATGGCCGTATTATGGGCATTTAAATCTGTCCCTCGTCAACTCTATTCTTTTGAACACACACACACACACACACACACACACACACACCCACACACACAATTTCCTCCTCCCTGAATTTGCCAAATCATTATTCTATGTTTTCAGTTTTGATGAGGTGTCAGTGACACTTGGTGATGCCTTGCTCTTCCATCCTGAGACTGTAGGTGTACTGATGGTTGATGGTGTCATGTTTTATCGTTTAAGGCTAAATTGGTAGGTCATTTGGTTACTTGGCGACAGCGATTCCTTAGCATGCATACATACTGCCAACGTGCTGCCTCCACTGGAACATCATGTCGAAGAGACCAGACACGACATAACATCACACTGATGGGTGATAATGCCGTGTTTTGCTGTTTAAGGCCAAATTCATAGGTTCATTGCTGAGTGATGATATCGTGTGTTGTTTAAGGCTAAATTACTAGGTGCTGATTGGAGAGCATGGCTAAATTGCCAGGTCCGCTGATGTTTGATGCTGTGTTATGCTGTTGAAAGGCTGAATAGGTAAGTGCACTGATGGAAGGTCATATCGTGTTTTGCTGTTTAAGGTTAAACTGGTAGGTACACTGATGGGTACTGATACCGTTATTTGTTTTCGGAGTTAGGTGCACTGAATACAACGGTGAATCAGACTGAATTGGCTGGTGAAATTGATTTATTTATTTATTTGATTGGTGTTTTACGCCGTACTCAAGAATATTTCACTTATACGACGGCGGCCAGCATTATGGTGGGAGGAAACCGGGCAGAGCCCGGGGGAAACCCACGACCATCCGCAGGTTGCTCGCAGACCTTGCCACTTACGGCCGGAGAGGAAGCCAGCATGACCTGGACTTGAACTCACAGCGACCGCATTGGTAAGAGGCTTCGGGTTGGTGAAATTGATGTAGTTACACTGATGTATGACTATGGTTTCCGGATCCGACCATGCTTTCCTGATGTCCACTAATACACATGAATAGCTGGCCATTTGATATTTATATGAACAAAAGCTGAACCTAGCTGAAAAACAGTTTCACAGGTTGTGTTTAAAACACTTTTGCCCTTGTGTCACACAACCTGATGCAATAGGTCTAATATTTCATCATTTATCCGTTTTAACGAAAATTTATGCTTACAGTTCAGATTCACTGTTTCATGTCCGCTCGACCAGATAAGTCATCCTCATCGGTCCATCCAAGATAGAGAGAAAACACACTTTATTACCAGGTCTACGTAATGCAGTAGTATAATGTCCAGAGATAATGTGATTGTATATACGTTCCACGTTTGCAATATCAAAGATAAAAAACAATATGTTGCGTCTGTTGGGAAGTTTGATTATGTATAAATCTAGTATAAATCAGAAGCGGAAAAAAAAGAAAAAAAAGTAAAGAATCAAGGGAATATTTTGGGTTTTCAATTTAGTCCGCTGTGGATGTTTTGACAGAGGATTAACAATTATACTTGTAACTTGGGTTTCGCGTAGTATCGTCTTGTTGGAGAACTCCTGACGCATGGAGATAAGAATTCAACGGATGAAGAAGACAAAAGACAACCTTGAAAGACGAGGAATAGTGTGCTAAAATGTAGGTTATATAGATACTTTAACTTATGAAAAACTTATTGAAATTTACATAATTATACCCATCTTCATCATCATTTAACCAGTATACATTTCACCATTAAACTAATGCCAGTATATACCAGATATTTCCCTTCAATTTCCATGGACCATTGTGGACGAAATTGTCATAATGGAGTTGACAGCAATATGGATTTAGGTTATCCTCTAAGACCTCTAATGAATATATTTTTCAAAAATAATTAAGGGGTTTTCTGAAGTGATTGAACAAGTATTAAGTCCACAGAACAGGAAACCCTGCTCTTTCTCTACCGTAACGTGAAAATAATATGTGCCTGACTAAACGATTACCCTGCATTTATCTGTGAAATTAAGACATTGTCTTATCATACATTATTTTTCAGATGAAACTGTAGAGGGGTGCAACCAGCCTTCTACAAAGGGAAGCAACTCTTGTAACCCAGGAAACAGCAGTGCCCTCGACGCACCTGAATGCTCTGGTGTGGTTATATGTAATCGATAGTAGCTTTATTCAAGTAGGTAGAGGACACATCTGTTCCATCAGTTAAAAGACTTGCTTTCATTTGTGATGGACTGGGGAGTCCAATGGAAAGAGGGAATGATGGAATACATTTACAGGCATGTGAAATTCTACATATTTGAGAAACGTAAAGACGAACGAATATTGGAAAATTCATTTTGTAAATCTGATTAAAGTTGACATATGTTCATGTAAATCTGAGAGAATTTCCCATACGTTCGTGTAAATCTGATTCTGAATTTCCCATACGTTCGTGTAAATCTGATATTGAATTTCTCATACGTTCGTGTAAATCTGATATTGAATTTCCCATACGTTCGTGTAAATCTATATCTTCTGATTATATGGAACTATGAGTGTGTTGTGTTCTGATATGCTATCAGGCTGAAAGATTTCTAGTGTATACCTCTGTGTGCGTTATTTGTTTGCACACACAGTTATACACTGTCATAAACATGTACATACGATTCTTTAGGTAATGCATTTATAAACCATAGCCTTTATACAAGCAGTGTATATTGTCCATCGGTAGCTACTGAGATTATTTGTACTGGTTTCTGTATAGAGGAAATAAACGGATACAAAACTTCCGTGGTAATGTGGTGTTGATTTTTGTGAAGGTTCTGCATTGCGACTGCTGGCACGTTAACAATAGCATTTTTTTTTACTCATGCTTCCCCCGAGAGTATTTTACGTCGTTTTCAAGAATAGTTCACTTATAGGACCGCGGCCAGTATTGGGGTGGGAGGAAACCGGGCAAAGCCAGAGGAAGAAGAAGTCAGTCAAGTCTAAGCTGGACTTGAACTCACAGCGACCGCATTGGTGAGAAGCAACTGGGTATTGACATAGGCGTCTCCAGGCATTTTCTACAACGGATCGAGAATCCTTGTCTAGTTAGTGAAGTTCCAGCGGCCCCCGAGGCCAAGGTCCCAGAGATGTTTGGAGATACGTCCTTTCATGTTTCAAGTTATGCATTCTCCTGAAATTCACATGTATGTAGGGCCGGAGTGGTATGTAACATTTTGGATGCAGTACTAGGTAAATACAGACGAGAGTCCAGTGGTCCCCTATGCCCTGGAAGCTGAAGTATACTTCATGTAGCCAGAGACACACTTTAGAAGATCTCTGAAGAACGATGACTAACATTGCAATAGGAATCTGTGAAAACTGCAGACTGTACCAGTCTTTTATTTCTTTTAAGTATAAAATATAAATATAAAGTATAAAGAATCACCTTCTGTTTAATGCAGCTGATGTATTATCGCTCAACAGGCGAGCATCCAGGGCACCAGCAGTTCTGGCCTTTCTGATAACTCGTGAGGCGTTTTAGGCGATTTATGGGGGAAAAGCACTTCCCTTTGTTTTCTCCTCTTAGTCTGTTTTGTTTATTTTTTTCTTCTTGTCCATTTACAGTCACCCCCAAAGGGGCATCGGTTGCACTTGTCGACTTCTCCTGGCAATGCCCTTGGTTGAAGCACGTGTCAGTGGAAACGAGAGCCATAGTGCGAAGATTAGGGAATAGTACAGATGCAGGTTGTAACATGCTTCTATGCTCTTCCGAGATGGAGTACAAGAATATTTCACTGATACATAGGCGGTCAGGTTTAACGGTGGAGTAAACTGGAGCGTCCGGTGAAACCACGCCCTTCGCCCGCTACCTGACAATTAGTCCCATATTGCTCTGACGCTGATTTAGTTATTTATTTATTCGATTAATGTTTTACGCCGTACTCAAGAATATTTCATTATGGCCAGCATTATGGTGGGAAGATACCCACGATCATCCGCAGGTTGCTGGCAGACCTTCCCATGTACGGCCGGAGAGGAAGCCAGCATGAGATGGACTTGAACTCACAGCCACCACTTTCGTGGGAGGCTTCTGGGCTCTGACGTTGAATTTACATTAGAAACACAGGCCCTCGTATCGATCCCGTCGCGGTCATTGTAATATATGTGTAGGCTTACTATATGTATATAGAAAGACAAGGTCGGAAACAACGTTTCACCGATTTTAGAAACAAAGCATTTTCAACCTAATTTTAAACTCCTCTCCACTTCCTGGCGTCTTCTGAGTCTCACGCCGCCAATACTTTGTCGGAAATATCCACAACGTGGGTACAATCCTTCAGCACGTCAGCATGTCGATTAGTTCTTGATCAGGGCACAGCGCCATTATTTTCTGATTGTTCAATCCCATTTTCAGTCTTTCTTCTATCGTATTTACAGCGAACATCTTCCCACTTCCTGCCTGGCCAGTGAAGCAGAAATTGTGGCCTTTCGTGGCTAGGTCTAGTGATTTCTGTTGTAGAGGATTAATTATATTAATTAAATAAATAATAAATAAAGTAACTTTTTCACTGTTGGATGGTGCTTGGCGAAGTGAGACACGTAGGTGATATTATGGGATGGAACAGTCAGAAAATAATGGCGCTGTGTCCAGTTCAAGCACTAATAGACGTGCTGACATGCTGATGGATGATGTCCATGCACGCTGTGAATATTTCCGACACAGTATTGGCGGCGTGAGACACAGAGGGCACCAGAAAGCTAGATGAGTTTAAAATTAGAGTGGAAATGCTTTACTTCTAAAATCGGTGAAACTTTGTTTCCCGGCTTGTCTTGCTGTATACATATAGTTGGCCTACACACGTATTACCATGACCGGGCCTTTTGGGTCAATGCGACCGCCTGTGATTAGGAGTGACACTATCGTTCGAATACCCACGTCAGATAGCCCTAGTATGAGAATGGTGGTGACTAACAGTTGGCACCCCGAAAAAGCACTCCACATACCTCTAGCTGGTCAGATCTTCGTCGTAACATATCCCCTTCCCGTCGCCACGCATAATTTTCTAAGGGTAATCTAAATGAGCATCATTTATAAGGAGAAATCATGCAGGCTGTATTGTGCTGACATGTTTACAAGACGGGCGCCATACAAGTACACCGGTATATTCAGTTTAAGGAATGTGCCCATTTTTTTCTTTTCTTTACTTTCTCTCTGGATTTATTTTTACCATTGTACTTTTGAAGCCTTTTCAGTTGTTTTATATATAGTATTGTTATCTTGCACTATCTGAAAGAAAGTTAACTGTGCATTGTGTAGTCCCGGCGTTCGACTGTTGGTGACGATTCATATGGTCAAGCGCATGACCCATTTAAACAGTGGATGTCTCGAAACGAGTGATGGAAATGCAACGGAGGCATTTTCGCGAGAAACGAAATTTTATTGTGTTATCCATACACAATTATGTGCAATTTATTATGCGGAAAGGGGAAAGGTTACGACGGGGATTAGACCAGCTAGAGGTATGTGGACTGCTTTTTCGCGGTGCCAACTGTTAGTCACCACGTCACTCACCCAAGGGCTGTCTGACGTGGGTATTTAAGCGATAGCGTCATTTCGTCAGAGCAATCTCGAACTACCTGACGATCCGCAAATCTTCAAAGAGCATGACAAAAAAACAACAACAAAAAAACAAAAAAAACCCCCAAAAACAAAAAAAAAAAACAAAAACAAAACAAAAAAACAAAACAAAATAAAAAACAACAAAAAAACAAAAAACAAAAACAAAAAAAAACAAAACAAAAAGCGCATATTTGGATTTTATGACCTTGGTCATTGGCGGCAATCAACAGTGCTATAGATATATATATAGTTCGTACCACGGACAGATATATGTATATGTCAACCATTAGTAATCATCGCCAGGGAATACGTCGAATAGATGTGGATATCATACCCATCAACTACCTGTTGAAGTTTTATTTATTTATTTGATCGGTGTTTACGCTGTGCCGTACCCAAGATTATTGTCGGGGTGGGGGCGAAGGGTGGAATCCTCGATGGCACACCTTCCTACGTACGGACGGAGAGGAAACCAGCATGTCCTTTTTTACCGCCCTAGCACGTTAACCACTCGGTCAAGGAGGCCACTTATAATGCAGCGAGAAACCCAGCTACAATGAATGTCCACAAAAGACATATTTATCACATCCATTAACCTACAACAAAGCTGCAAATATTGTATTTATTTATTTATTTATTTGCTTGGTGTTTTACGCCGTACTGAAGAATATTTCACTTATACGACGGCCGCCAGCATTATGATGGGAGGAAACTGGGCAGAGCCTAGGGAAAACCCAAAACCATACGCTGGTTGCTGGCAGACCTTCCCACGAACGGCCAGAGAGGAAACCAGCGTGAGCTAGGCCTGAACTGATGTGATATTTTTGTTGCTAATACACTTTACAAATGTACGAGTGGACTCATTGTGCCGTACATTTCACGTGTGGGACTGTGGCAAACTATTCAGCCCGTCTTTGCACAGTTTATACCACAGTGCATTGAGGGGCAATATTCTAAGGCTTCCCCAGAACTAAAGTGACATGCTACCTCTTCTACAGGACTTGACATCTTCTATATCCTGTGTAAAAGCCTAAAGTCTGTGTAGGCTTCACTCTCTACTCACCCGTGGCCGCCATTTTGTTTGTTTATATTAAGCGAGTATTTGGTAATGTACGGTTCTGAACTCAGCTCATTTTTAAGTTTATTGGCTGTTTTAACATGTTCTGAATTGTTGTAAAATGTTCCAGTTGAATTACTGAGTATAATTTTTCACTTTGTTAAGAGCAATTTTTGTTGTATGCAAGGAATGTTTTGCGGACTATTTTTGCTTGATATTTCCCTATGCTCCCAGTGCAGTGTTTGGAGTCGGGAGTAGCGGGACATTCAGCTGTGTTTACCTTTCTTTCTCAAGGTAAATATGAAGTGTTTTAATGGAATTTTATTAGTTTGGGAATAATGCTCCTCAGACTACACCAAATCGCTTTGGTCATGTTGATCGAAATAATTTTTACTACGGTCTGCCCTTGACACTGCGTGATGTGAAAGTGGGAATAGCCATACCCGAAACTGTTTATTCCCTTCAGAGCTTTTTGTCAGTTTTTCTTCTTCAATGTAAATATCTGGTGCTATTTAAACTTCAAGAAAAACGGTCTCACATCAGAAAGAAGCCCCTGTGATATATATTTCTATAGTTAAAGTTTCCTGCAGTTTTGTCTGGGAAATCAGTTCCCTAAATCTAGCCGATCGGTAAAGCTATCTCATGATTGGTTAACTTAGGTCACGTGACCATAGCTCTGGAGTATAAACAGAGTCTTCCCAGTATTTGCAGATTGGCGCGCATCGCCCCGGTGGGACAGAAAAGCCATTACAAACCAATCCCTCCGCCCTCCCCCCACCAATATTTGCAGATGACACACAGCATCTCAAACGGTAAACATCTAACTATATAATAATACATGTTTCGGTGGATACCACTATATTTAGTGGTAAATAAATGGATGATATGATATGTAGATAAAATACCGTAGTTTAGAATGGGGAAATGGGTTACTGAAAGTTATGACATCTGCCGCCACACTCAATACCAAGCCTAATACACGTACATTAAAACACATGTTATGTATGGTTCATACATCAGTGAAAGTGAAGTATATGACAAATCCACTTTGACAGCCAATGTCTTGGTGCCAGAATAAAGAAGTATGTGTTACAGCCAATACTGACTTATGATAATTGGTCTTGTGCTTGACCATTGTGTTGGTTTGTGATATAACTATCGACGCTCCAGCTTATAACTGATTGATGACCTGTATAACTGTGTGATTGGTGTTTACAATATATATAGTTCTCATATCCTGTAGATATGTCACCAATTTGAGTTTATTTGGGATTAACGCCTACGTATTCCTGACATATATTTTCAAATGCTCCTCCTCGTTTCATGTTACACGCAATGCACGGATGTGCAAGTTTTGGTCAGTCAATATACAAACAATCTGAGTCACATTATGTAAGGGTAAAATGTCTTGAAAACTACATGTAATAGGTACATGTTGGCACTGCAGCAAACCAAAGCCAATGGCCTTAATTAAAACACGAGGTACCTGAGTCTTAAGAAATAATATAAAGTCCAGTACGAGAATATTCACATCGTATAACTCAAAAGCCAGGGTCATAGTTAAAATAATCATAATCCTTGCCGTCTTTACGCTTGGAACAGATGTTTCAAAAACATTCCAAAATGCATACTGAATACATATGTGGAACTCGTCAGCTAATTTCCAATGACATAGACCCAATGTTCTTAGATACACAATAAAGAGAGACTGATTGAAACCCATATTTATGGCCAGCTTGACGAATTTGCGAAACTTCGGTTTTGAAAAACATTCAGTACTGTTAACACAGAACAGCACACAAGGCTCTTCCGTGGTCCTGGAATATGCAAAACTGTCTGACAGCCGGTGCTGAGAAATGGTAAGTTAACCAGATAACCATCTCAGACTTTACTACGTGGGTGGTGTGTCTGAAATAACAGTTAATAGTTCTACGTTCGCCGTCCACACCATGTCACGTTGGTTTCGGCACACATGCGCACCTCATCACAAACACACCCACAAAAAATGAGCCGAATGTGAACTAGCTTCATATATCATTGAAAAGGCCGCTTTTGTTCAATGTTCAAACTATTCACTTCCCGTAGTATACTTCCGGTGCACATACTCCATCCCACTCACACTGAAAGGAAATATTTCCGTATTAAATTCCAAAGGCCATCACAATGACACGTCATTGTCTCCGTCATTTTACACGCCTAGCATGATTCCATTAAAGTCGGACCCCGTGTGAATCAAGACGCTCATCCCCGAAGCGTTGTCGATGTGAATCGAGGCGTACTGCCCGGCCTGTAAAACATTATATATTACATTAGATGAATTGATCTGACAGCAGCAAACTAAAACAGACAGCAAGCAGGTAACGAATCCTTTAATTAGCACCATTGTACCCTCTAGCTTTAAGTATATGCAAATCACGAATAGACAGTTATCAACTTTATATCTCAGTCAAAAATAATGAATGTAAACGCATAAAATTTTGGCCATAAAATAGGAGTAGTATTTTTATTTACCTATACAGAAAAACCCGACTCAAGAAATATGGACATTTCAGAGAAGAATACACAGATTCCTACATTCCAGTTTAAGCTCACACTACTACATTTCGCGTCTCATTGCGTACGTACATATAACTATATACACTCCAAGGGACGTAACTCTACAAAAAATCAGTTGTCGATGATCCCTTTTATGACAGAAAATAAGCTATAAACAACAACGTCAACCTTTTAATCACTTCATTGTGGAAAGCCATCTGGCCAAGTGGTTACCTCGGTAATTGGCATGTATTTGACGAAGAGCCTGACACTGTGTGGTCGTAATTTCGAAACCGGATATGACCTCCCTCATTTTTCATCACCACAATCTATGTCGCTATGTGCACCCAGAAAATGAAATGTCAAATAGCGATGATATGTCGTTATACTCACTCTCATATGTAGCATTCCGGTCAGACTGACGGTGAAAACACGGCTGTTGCTTTCCATTCCAGAGATGTATTCCAAAGATCTGAAAGAATTCATACTTTCTGGTTATAGTAACAAAAATTCAACTCCTCAGGCCCAGTTGGGAGAAAGACGATTACGAGATAGAGAGATCTCTGTCTGAAAGCCATTATGACATCGACAAGAAATAACTAAGCAATGACGTATGAATTTTTTGTCCAGTCCAAGGAAAATGATGAATCGGGGTTGTTCTCCCTTGTTAAGTTTAGTCTTGCCAAGAGAACCGATTTGTAGGCTATCTTAAAACATATGATGTCACAGGGTTTATTGCGCCTAATGTCCTCTTTTGCTCAGTTAGTGAAACTAACTATAAAAAGTACGTATAAAAAACGTATAATCCTTATACTCACGTGTATTTTTGGCACAAAGAATCTATACAAATCAACACTCTAATCGTGTCTCGTCTTTTTAAAGTTTTGTGCTTTTTCTTGTGTTTGGGCTGTAAATGGAGATTCGCTGTAAACTGATAGATTCCTTCCCGGTGCGCCCGGAAACGGCCGTCAGCATCATCGAACGAGTTGCCTCTCTGAAAGGCCCCGCCGCCAAACGGCTGCAGGCGAAATAGAGCAGATGGTTCCGTGAAACAGGCAATATTTTGTCTTCAAATCTTAGCGAAGCCCGATGTAATGGTCACTTCCTTTACGAACTTAACATTAGATAGAAATGAAGTAACTCAAATCTCACTCGTAGAAGATCTTAGAGTCGATCCCTGCACGGACTTGTCGTTGACTAGAATCGAAGGAACTCCAATCTCGCGGACACCAAGCAGATCTAACAGTGGCTCGCCGCACTGACTTTTCCCTAACTAGATCCACAGTTACTCCAATCTCGGAGACACTAGATCTAATACCCTCTCTATATACAGATTTATCACTGACTAGAGTTGGAGCGGTCCAGAGCTAACTTATAGGGCCATTTTTTTTTCAGATCTAAAGGAGGCAACAAACCCGTACAGACAGGCGCCTCTAGATGCGATTTAACTGAGATTGCATTTTGTAATTTGAAAATAAAAGCGTTTTCGGCTTTTTGGCCTCAAACCAGAATAAAAGTTGGGGATTTTGTAAAATTCCATATTCAAGATTGTTAACTATATTATTTTTATTTTCTTGGCCTATAACATGTCCATTGCCATAACCCTGATTTCACAGCATATTGTATTCCACAGCGAAGACTGCATCATAAGGTTGACCATGTTTCAACATGGGACTGGCGTCTTTCCATTTTTTGACACTTTTTCGCACACCAACTGAAGTTTTCATCGAACACTTGTTCGAAATGTTAAAGTCTTTCCGTGTAAAATCAAAACTCTGACAGAAATACCCGATATAAATGACAGGACAAAAGATATTTTATTTACCTTTTCACTGGATGCAATTTACATATTGTTGGACTAGTACTTGTCTTAGGTTTATCAGATTCTGAGTTTTATGAAAACTCAGTTTGTTAAATCTCCTCCATATTCTCAAGATATTTGGAAATTTCACCGAAGTAATAGTTATATTTGCCAGGAAATACATGCACTTTTGTTTACAAATGTCTCTTTCACTGAACTTCAGGAGAAAGCTATATCTGGCATTTAAGTGAGTAAAAGGACTTTCCCAAAGATCATGGTCACAGTACGATTCTAACATAATGAAATAGATTTTAATTAGGCCAGAAAACAACGGAATGCAGGTGCACAACTAGTTTTCTGCTGCAGGCCTAACATAATGGACTGCGCTTATATCGCTCTACGATCAAGTCTGCAGAGCCTGGAACTATCTTAAAGCATTGGAATATCAACACCACTTTCATCTAAATTAGATGAACATATATTTTTCTAGCTGGTTAGATTTCAAAGCTATTACTTTGTGACATTTGCAACGCTACTTTTTTCTTCTATTACTTTTGCACCATTTGGTACACCTACTTGTTTATTATTATTATTTATTATTTTTAATCCAACGGTTATAAATTTTTCTTTCCTTGTCTTGTCTTTTCTTGTGTCAGCAATTATTCAGAAAATTGCACGGAATACAGAAACCTACCACATGAAACGCCTGTAATTCCTGAAACGTTCGCCTGGACACCTTGACGTTGTTGCGTAATCGCACGTGAAAACCGGAAGTGATTCTCGGGATGATGTTTAGTTCTTCGATGTCATGGATTGGGAGAATATGGCTGCTGTTTGTCTGGACTGGGCAGGCCGGGCACTGAAAATAAAGCAAAACAAGTGATGTGACTTGTTTGAGATTAAATTACATATTGTATACATCTAAAATTTATTTTATTTATTTATCCATTTGATATTTAACGCCGTGCTAAAAATGTTTTGACTTATATGACTTTGGTCAGGTTTATGTGTTGACGAAACAAGTGTCCATAAAGTGAACCACTGCCCTGTTGCGAGCACCTGACAAACCTATTGATGTAAAAATGAGTTTATCTAAAAGAGATGTAGTGAAATAAACATATTACGTACGTGTCTTGAAAATCTGACTGCATGCACCAAAGTGATTCAACATCAAACTTACCCTTTTCGTACAGCCTTAAGTATTTAAGGAGAATTTTGATAAAATACTAAACTGAAGCAAGTTTGAGGAAAACACCAGCAAGGAAAGTATGCCAGCTTTGAACAATAAACTGTTTTGTTCACGCCATCTGGCCAACATCACGGTCTACCGGAAACCTAGGCAAGCTAAGCCAGCCATGGTGAACAATCTATGAAAACCATACGTCAGTGCAGAGCAAGTCAAACGACCTGTATTATTCTCTGTGTGTGTGACGCTTATACTTCAGATACTACACTGAGCTTGGCTTTTGAAGCCGTGAACCTGTGATGCTATCCACCTGCCAATTGGAGCCACAATGGATCAACATGCTGCTATGTTACTTTCAACAGAAGTGTCGCGGGCCGTATTACCTGACGCCTTCATCGCCCCATTAATGTGGCTATAGTCTGACCCACAGTCGCCTAAAGACACCTACACTCTTCTTTATGATGACAGTTTGTTTATAACCCGCGAGAGAACCTTTGCCCCATCGCTATACTCAGCCCCTTTAACACAGCCCTTGTCCACACGAACACAATTATACTTAACAGCCTTGAATTCGATGAGCGCTAATTCAGACATGATACACATTCCGAAGCATAAACACATATAGCCTTCGATGTGAAAACAGTTTATTTCCTGATTAGCGAGGAAAACGTCACATGTTTTGAGTCTAGGTGGGCTTTGTAGTATTAACCAGCCCCAAGAATTTGTTTATGGATTCCAGAAAAAAAGGTAACGCCTTTAGTAAGATGTCAATCATGTGACAACGAAACGTTCTTTCTGGCAAACCTATGAAAACCATTAATTAGTGTTATTTCTCTCTGCAGTACAGCAAACAATCCAATCCAACGAGTTGATATCGTTGTTTACCATTAGTCAATCATACGAGACGCTCCTATAATGTTGATAGTCGCAAGGCTGTTACAAAAAATCAGCCTATATGCACCATATTGGAGAAGGGCAAGTAACGTCCATGCAACAACTGTTGCACTACCCAAACAGCCTAACGAGGGTTGTCGAGAGTTTGGCACCAAGTTTTCGAGAAAAATGAAGACGATGGAATCCAGATCATAATATAGATATATATAATGCCAAATAAATTTAAATTTCGTATCCACAAGTTACAGGCTCTCGCTCTGGTCAGTTGGGTAAAAAATCTCTTAAAATCGCTTTAAGTTTCCTACGATAAGACACATCTCAAATCCGTGACATCTGCAAGACTGTTACCAGACTGTTGCTAACAGTCGATATACTACTCGTGAACCATACTGTTAATATCTCACACATTCACGATGGTATTATGTTTTATCTGCCTTTGAAGTTTTGTGTAACATGATACATCGACATTCAGTATAAGTTAGGAGCGGGAAGAAACAATTACGTCAGAGGGGATGGACACACGCAGCGTGTTCCTCTGCTTTACCGTACTTTTTACTAAGATGTAGCTCATGAGCTAGGAATGCGGCTGGCACGTAACTTGAATCAAACACATCCAACCCCTGCATTGATTTAAATTATTTAATGACATTTATTTATTTAAGAATTGTAATCTACAGGTTGCAAGTGTAACAGACGTTGTCACTAAAGTCTTCTGATTGAATAAGGACAACTAAACCAGTGAGTAAAGTAACAGTGTAAAAAGACAATCATGAAGTTTATACTCAGAATGTTTGACTACCATTTGGGGGGAACTCAGAGAGATTATTTTCTTACACAGACATACGTTTTATTATTAGTATATATTGCAGAATTCCTCCAGACTCCCATAGGTGATAATGTCTCTGGACAAATACCAAAATTTCCCGTTATATGCATATCGTGTTAACGTCTGATATCTGATATCGATGTCTCCAAAGAAGAGAAACCTAGGGATAACTACAATATATGGAAAAAGAAAACACAGAAACCATCAAACAGTCTGCTTGAGAAGATGGACAGAGACACAAATAAGCAACATGTAGATCTTGCCAACTCTCCCGGACATATTACTACAGCTTCCTGCTCAACACGTAACCATTGTAACACGGGTGGCCGTTCTCAAACCCACGTAAATCTTTGACTGTACTCTTGGGCCAAAATATTTCGATTTATTTCGACTTATAAAATGACCTCCAGTTTCCCATCCATTACTCCCATATCTGCCTATCCACCATAATAATCCCCAATAATCAATGAAGAGCTGAGGTGATGTGACGTCGCAGCCAAAGTATCACGTGACGTTTCCAGACTGGTGATCGGCCCAGTTCTTCAGGGCTTTATACAACTCGGAGTGAAGTGTCCGATAAAGCCCTCTTCCCAGAGTTGAATTCCATCTTATTGTTTTAAATATTTTTCTGTTGTGATACATGTGGATTACTTCTCTTTTTTATGTATATTTATATATAGTAGCAGACTTTGTGTTGAGTTGAAAAAAAAAACATGCATACTGCCTCCGAAGATGGGCAAAAACATAAAAAAACATCATACAAACTGCCTACTAAAATGGAAGGAACACGGAAATCGTCATGCTGATTGCCTACGAAAACAGACAGACACATAAAAATACAACATGCACAAAAACATGCTGATTGCCTACAAAGAAAGGCAAAAACACAAAAACCATCATGTAGATTGCCGACGAAGTTGGACAAAAACTTATTTCGTGGGCATTTTCCGTTTCAATGATGAATGCACTTCTACATCAGTTGGGATCGTCGAGATGTTGAAAGCATTCCTGCTATGTTTTAATGTCAGTACCTGTGTAGACGCATCAAAACTTTAAGGTAATCTAGATGAGTTTTCTGATAATTTCTTACTCCAAACCACAAACAAAACCACCCGATAGTATTTTGTTCGTATCAAAAAACTGGTATACATAAAGACATGCTATATGGGGAAAGACAGCACAAGTCAGACTGTACGCGGTGCATTTTTTGAGGATCATGGGAAATTATTTTTTTTATAAATTAAAATCCTATAGCTGAATAAAACAACAACACGCATGCTTTTAGTCCTAAATGATTATGAGATGAGACGTTGAGGATCTATGATGTAGACACATAAGTTTCAAACCATCAGTTTACGCTTGAAACAATCATGCAGACCTGTCCATTAAGCGGAATCAGTTACGCAAGTACACGTAACAACTGCTAACAGATTCAACACAATAGCACAGCCAGCTGGTCGCCTACGTACGTTACCGCAGCGCTCAGCATCGGTTCCATAGAAGTGCACGGCGACAATTTCACTACAAATAACAGCTCGAAAACTACCTTACATTTGGTATCAGCCGATTCCTTAATGCCAAAGCCAGCACCAGTAAACCCCTAAACCGCGAATATTTTATCCCAACCTACACATACTCATGCGCTGTAAGGAGTATGTGTGAGTATGTGTAGGGCGGGATAAAATTTTCACGTCCCATTGCCCGCCAGAAGATGGAACTTCTGCCAGAAGACATGGCGACGATGGCTCGGAAAGTTCTGTTGAAAACTTTAAACAGCTGGATTATTGTTGAAAGATGGTTTACCGGTGCTACATTTGGCATTTTCCGGTTGAGTTAAGGAATCGGCTCATATCACATGTAAGGTAGGGTTCATGCTGTTATTTGTAGTGAAATGGTCACCGTGGACGTCTACAGCACCGATGCTGGGCGCTACAGTAACCTGCGTAGGCGACCAGCTAGCTGTGCTACAATATAAATGTGGAAAATGACACCTAATTTCTCCACAGAATTGACTTATGTGCAGCACAGATAGTGCGGAGATGGTCTGGCTCATTCTGTATAGATGTTATTCATCACACTGATAAAAAAATCATATTTTTCTTTGCCAGTAAACATAAAATTATGGGATAAATATGTGCTAAAATGTGTATGAATTTAGCAAATAGAGGTGATAATATTTTGCTAGGCAGACGGCGTGAATGGACCCCATGCAGACAGGATAGAACATGTGGTGAGCAGACGACAGTCGCTATAGTGACACGTGCCCGGTTACAAATTGCATACAGCAGACGACGCAGTGAAAAGAACACGTCTGCCGGAGCAGGCGGGTTACTTGTGAGCCAGTCAGCGATATACTGTCAGTTCTCCACACCAGATCGTCATATTGTACCAATGTTTCAACGAACGAGAAGGCGATAGGGAATTCGAGAAAACAAACAAAGTTGATATACTCACAAAGCACGGGAACACATGGGCAAAATACCTACCCTTTGAGCTATGAGTTTTTCGGCTCGCCTTTCAGCCTCTTCTGTAGGAGAGATATCAGACAAATTAAAGGTGTCCAAATAAACGTTAAAGGAGTGAACTTTCACACATGACAACAGTAGCCCCCAGGAGATACGCATGGAATGGTGATTGCCCCGCGAGAGTGGCAGGGCGGGGGGGAGACAGGGGTCGGGTCTGGCAGGGCTTAAGAAGGAAGGAGCATTAGGAGTTGATTGTTAGTGTACGCCTTGTGGACCTAGGGGTAATACGACTCAAGAAAATCCCCAGAGATCAAGATGCAAAACGCTCCGTAAACAAACGTCAAAATTTCTCCGTATATATTTCGCGATCGTGAACGCTGATTCTAACGATATTTTTATATTTCCAGAATGCAGTGAAGTATTTTACAATGTACTAAATCTCGCGGTTTAGATATATATATACACATGTAACCTTAATTGTCTTTACCAACAGATGTCCCACGGGGACCAGAAACGGATCACAGTGTCTTTTTTGTGCACAGGATGTTATATAAGGCTTTACAGAGGTAAGATTAACAAGGAACTCGTAAAACTCCTTTCGGCTTTTAATAAAGTGGTCCAAAGCTATCAACTTCTTTGTTTTTTTCTTTTCCTGTTGTACGTCACACTCCGCGATGCATTCGTGCTGATAAAACACAAAAAACAAGCAGTGTAGCGTCACAGCAGGAAATAATGTGTTTACTGCAATTTGGGCCCCTTTGTCAGCCAGAGTCTCCCATTATACCAATGATTTGATCCCCATTCCCAATCATGCTTTACTCACACACTAACGTTTTCAAATGTCAGTATTAGATATTTATCAGTTCACATGATAAGAGCGGCAATATCAAAATCTGAAGAAAGAAGACTACTAGTCAGTTAAATATTGCCTCAGTTAAACGTTGAGTTTTATAATGATTGGAAAACTCACAGGGTTGATCCTTTTTCTCTCTCCGAAGAGACCGGACCTCTCCGATCCAACTCTTTTAACCGGAAGTACATGTAATACATTATAGAGGGTTCGGAGATCTCAAACTTCTCCGTTCTGTCGAGGTGCCTTGGTTGTGAAGAGCCACGTAACAACCATGGCTATCATTTGTAAATAATTTAATTAAAGGAACTGTGTGCCTTTTGACCTGTATGCCAGTTTACCTTATTGATGAATATGAATCAGAGTTACAAATACTCAATATACCCGTTAGCCAGTGTCGAAGCTAGAGGCACTGGGGCAACTTGTTTATTTACATTCCCACTTCTCGCGAGATCTGATGAAATTTGTAGTTCGTGTTTATTCTTTTACTCCCAATTCGGAGAGTTCGGAGAGCCAGTCTCAGTAGTTCGCAGAGAGAAAGAGAATCAATCTACAATGTTTATTATTAACAACATGACAAAGCACTTTGAAATGGAACAGGTGATCGTTTAGAAAATGTATAAAAATGTCTGTTCACCATATTAGTTATAACGCTGGCAAATAAAAACTGTGGAGAGACATTGTCTTATTTATTTATTTGACTGATTGGCGTTTAACGTCGTGCACAAGACTTTTTCACTTATATCACGGCGGTCAGGTTTATCGGTGGAGGAAACCGGGGTGTCCCGGACAAACTACCAACATTCACCTGATATCTAACCAATCTCCTTACTTAAAGCCGCAGTCGAGCTAGAGCTGGATTCAAACATGCGACCTGGTTGGCCAAGGGTCTAACTGTCACAGCGAACCAGCGATTGAACCGTCTAAGCCTGTCCGGCCCCACACTGCCTTTATTTGATATGACCAGCAATTAGAGGTCAGTGCTTGAGACTCAGGAACATTTTAAAAGCATGACCTATGTGACTAAAGACTTCTGTCGAAAGTGTCCATGCAAGAACTGACCATTGAATTTACTTGTTCAAATCCAGCTCTCGCGTTACTTGGATTAAGGCTTTCCGTCTGGAAGTTTATCAAGTACTTGATGCAAAGGTCTGCCAACAACCTGCGGATGGGAAGTGTTGCAGTTTCTATACACTGTACTGTTTTCCAGTTAACCATTACCGTGGCAGCCATGTTATGAGCGAAAACTGAGGAAAATTACACACCAATCAGTTAAATAAACAGATACATGAAACAAAATAATAGGGGGAATTTTTGCAGGACAGCTCATACATGGGCACAATCGTTACACGTCAGCTCAGATCCAGGCGTTGTTCAAATGCCAACCAGTTATATGTACACATACAAAGGATACTGAAAATTGAAGCAACATCTGAAAATGCCTTTACTTTCCGTATTATTACACGCTTATTTATATATTATTAAATAAGTGGGATTTTTTAAAAATATTTAAAAAGGTAAACACTTAACATTAAACCTATATACCTGTAATTTAATTTAATCAAAAATTTCACAAAAAAATCAGGCCCAAAAGAAAACATTAATCAGCGCAACATCAGTGCCATTCAGCATGTTAAACAAAACCCAACATGGCATATAAAATTGAATTCATTGAACTGTGCTTAGTATTCTAATGTTATTAGATCTAAATTTAATACGAATACTATGTTGTTTCCTAATACAGTTTCTACTGCCCCGACCTTTGTGTTAAATCTTAAAGTTAAATCTTAAATCTCTTTGATGATGACGAACTATTTCAGACGTAATACCTTTCATATTTTAGCTAAGTTTACTGGTATAATAATTCATGTAGATATCTGCATACATACCTTTGACCATTTCTTTGAATTCCTTCAACATGACTTCCTGTGTGATGACGGTCCCCGGGGGCCCGGGTGGGCCTGGGGGTCCAGGAGGGCCTCGTGGGCCGGGTAAACCACGCTGCAACAAGATCAACATTAACATGACGTAACAATATTGAAACTTCTCAGGCAAATGGCGAATGTAGACACCTTCCAGGTAAATGGTGAATCGTGTCCACGATGGAAAATGCTATAAAATTCCGACGTCACTCTGAATTCCATAAATAGAGATATTTTCACTGATAGTGATTCACAGACAACAAATTATTTTCTAAAATTCGTCAATATTACTTGATCCATTTTTGGTGATAAATCTCCAGTTGCCGTCACAGACATGAGAAATATCATCGAGTCATCATCGTATCATACTCGTCATGCTGTCTACTTTTCGGACCACGCCATACTTTACGAGTAATAATGACAATATGTTGACAGCTAGGCAGTTTTACTGTATTTAATTATGTTTTTGGTCATAAAACGCTCATCTACACGAACGTTAAGAACCCGATTAAAATTGAAAAAAAAAAGAATAGAAACAAAAAACAAAAAATAAAATAAAATAAAATTAAACAGACAAAACAAAAAAGAACCTATATTTAAGCTTGTTCAGCATAAAGCATAAACGTGTTATATTATTGGGGTGTTATTTATTTTTCGGCATAAACGTGTTGTGTTATATACGTGCATGGGCGAAACAATTCCTGTGATTTCACTTTTCTTTCATGCGAAGTGCAAACCAGGACATTCTTTTGAAATTCTTTTACTTTATCTTGAGGTTTTCCGAGGTATTTTGGTTTAAAAATGTTAATTCATTCTAAACTAATTACGCGAACGATGCAACGACAAATCACATGTATTATTTCTGGAAACTCTTCAGAGGCGTCTTAATTTATTTATTATAACTGGATTAGAGAATGCACCGAACCCAGTGACTGAAGATATATACACAACAACAACCTGGCCTTTCTGTGGTATAAACAAGAAAAGAGCTTGCACCGAAGCCCCTAAACAACGCCGGACACTCCTCGAGGCTTTGGTGTTTACTACAATGTATACTACCATGCTATCGGTTTCACGATGCACTAGCCAGTCCTGTTATTCTAATATTCAGACTAAATAGCAAAATAAAGGAGGTTTATTTACGAATATAATCGAATTTGTAACAAAGACTCGTTCACGGTGGCAATCGTACTCACGTTTGGGTTAGTGCATTGTCTGACGCTTAGTGCGTGTAAATAAAGGCACACTGTATATGCGAGGTAGCCCTAATTACCAACAGATAAGATTTCTGGATGGCATGATGTAAAACATATGCTATAATGTGCAGTCAGTATGGATAATGCACCATGAATGTACAGCATACTAGTAGTACATCCTAAGTGTATAGCATAGTACGACCTGAATGTACACCCTGGGTGCACACCATAGGTGTACAGCATAGTACACGCTATGTGTATACATAGTGCACCTTGGCTGTATAGCATAGTACACTCTGGGTGTATGGGACAGTGCATTATGAGCGTATAGCGTAGTGTATCATGTATGTATAGCACAGTGGGCTCTGAGTATGGCGGATAATACGCCCCGAGAGTACAGCATAATACACCATGAGTGTACAGCATAGTGCGTTCTGAGTTTGTAACAGAGTACAGCCTGAGAATACAGCATAGTTCACCCTGAGTGTGTAACATAGTACACCCTGACTGTGTAACAGTACACCCTGAGTGTATAGCATAGTGCATCCCGATTGTTTGGCACAGTGTGCTCTGAGTGCACAGTATAGAAAACCATCAGCCTTTAGCTTGAGTGCACAGTATAGAAAACCATCAGCCTTTAGCTCAGTACACCCTGAGTGTATAGCATAGTGCATCCCGATTGTTTGGCACAGTGTGCTCTGAGTGCACAGTATAGAAAACCATCAGCCTTTAGCTTGAGTGCACAGTATAGAAAACCATCAGCCTTTAGCTCAGTACACCCTGAGTGTATAACATAATACACTTGAGTGTATACATACTGTGCCCCAAGTGGTTAGCACAGTACACCCTGTAGGGAGGGTAGAACAGAATACACCTTAGTTGCACAGCATTGTGCATCTTGAGTGTATAGCATAGTGCACCTTGAGTGTAGAGCAGACACGTTACTAGAAATGGTAACAAATGTAAATCGTGCTATGATAATAAATAATGCTATAATGCTATCAATCAGTCAGTGAAGTAAGCAATAAACCGACCAGTCAGTTAATCCATCAATCCACCTATCCAACCCTTCGTCCATAGGTGTTCATACTCACAAGTGATTTTTTCTTCTTTTCCCTGTTTTTGTTTTGATGTTTTCGATCTCTGCGATTTGAATGGCGAACGAAGGCAAACCAACTGCCCTGTGGGTCGACTCGTCTTGGTACAGGAGCCTCGTTCTGAAACATGTCATACGAAATTACTCATTCTCTCTGAGAGTGAAAGGCGACGTTTTTCTATAAATGAAAAATTAAAGTATTTATTAACTTATTGTGCATGATGAAAATCGAAGTTCACCCCCCCTCCCAGTAAATTAACCGCGACCAGATAGGTGACATAAATCTTGCCGCCGTCGAACCGACGGTGATTGAGCCAGGTATTCCTGTAAGACATCCTTATTATTTTCACTCTACATCTCTGCTGTCTAGATTGTAAAATGAATCAAAATACACCATCGCCAAACAAGAACAGTGCCTTTAATATTTCTCCTTAAAAATTTTGCTTTGTTCCTCAATGCCAATTTCTACATTAACCAAAGGTACAACACACTTTTCCATGGGACACAATCAATCATTCACCATTCACTCTTCGAATTTGTTTGATTATACTTCTAATTGCCATAACGTCAGGTGTCGTCATTAAATCAACCGCGGCCCATATAAACAGGATTTTACATATAATCCGGTAATGTGTAACTCACAGGAACACCTCCCATCAAACAGTGGTGTTTACTTAATACATTATTACGTGCGCTATATATACACTACACGCATTATCTCGTATGCCATGTGTACCATGTTGTCTGCTAAGAATACCTATATGAAATGCTGACTTGTGAGCCAGGAGGAGGTGGCTTTCGACCACTAGATCCTAATTGGCTACATGTAGAGTGAAACGTCTTAGAGCATGTTTAAGTTATGCGTGTGCCAATGCAGAGATACAATATGTGTTATGACCAATGCGGTCGCTGTGAGTTCAAGTCCAGCTCATACTGGCTTCAACTCCGGCCGTACGTGGGAAGGTCTGCCAGCAACCTGCAGATGGTCGTGGGCATCCCCCGGGCTCTGCCCGGTTACATCTCACCATAATGCTGGCCGCCGTCGTATAAGTGAAATATTCTTGAGTACATCGTAAAACCCCTATCAAATAAATAAATATGTGTTATGACGTATTTTAATGCCATGTGTATCAATTACCTGTGACGCTAACCGTGTAGTTTACGGAATTAGGACATACCGACCCGCTAATAAACAGCCTAAGTTGTATTTTTTAACTCACTTGGTGCTATTGGAATGTATTACACGAAACGGGTCATTCGCGATGTCTACATATATGACCGCACACCTGGCGTAGAAACGAATGCTTTTAAGTTGCCAACACCCCATCCTTATGTTAATGACCCTTCACCCCACACATCAGCGAATGGTGGTGTTTATTGCGTTATCTGTGCTATAATGCACAGATATGTGTATGGCGTGTATTACATTATATAAAAGTGTGTGTATTCAATTTGTCAGGCCAGTCGCGTGGTTTACGCGATAAGTAGCCCATATATCGTGGCAAACCACCAGAGGACGTTAAGCACCTTTAATAACACGCCAACTTGCGAGCCAGCCAAAAAGAGTCTTCGAACCACTTGATCCTGTTGGGATATAACGAAACCCCTTCATGAGTCCTTCTAGCAGCCAAGATGCCACGTGGCTCGAAACCCCTATCTGGAAATTGTGGTTGTGTAGTGCACCGGATGACCTCTCCAAACTCTCACGTGATTAAGCATGACCCCGGAACGTGCCAAACAAGCGATGGAAACAGTTCAGCCGCTGCCATCTTGATCACCCGGAATAGCTCAAGTGTCTATAAAAGCAATCTGCTCCGTCAATTTCTATCTTGGATGCCAACGGAAGTACATCCCTGGGGCTGACGGCATTCCTGTCCGTTTATGGCATCGGCCTGGTATAAATAAAAAGGAAACTTGCCCACCCTTTGGGTGCGAAGAAATAGCGTTTTGGTGGACAAGTAGCCGAAAAGGCATTCTCTTTGTAGTGAAAACCGACATGGAATTAAGTTTATAAGACGACTGTAGCTTGCAAACAGGTGTTCATCTCTTTAAAAAGTTAATTGGTTTAACCCATCGCACTACACTGTAAATTTCGATGTTTAACTTGTAAACACTCTTATGCATCAGATATAAAACACTTAGAAATTATAGATTTATAGTATAGGCCTATACACATGTTTTAGACACTTATGTTTAATACTTAAATATATATGTGTATATTTATAAAACACGCTTGTTTGATGTTTAATCACCAGTTAAAAACGTTTGGAGTGTATAGCTTTCTTACCTATCTATGCATATTCCACTATCAGTCACAGAAAATGGTGTCTGTTCCCTCATTCCTGCTTTTCCCCTTGAGAGGCACTTGTTTCGAGGTATTCGTAGAATGTTACGAGGACGTATAAGTGGCTACATTGACACGGCGTGATATTTGATCCGTGCCTGGTAACCTTTCGAGCACCCTGACCGATATGCAGATCTCATACATAGCATCAATCCAGTTTTACTTTCCACTTCAGTATGTCAGTCATGGTTTCTACCTGTAGAGTGTGAAAATCCATGCAATTCTCACTTACTCAAGCCATTATTTGCTTACAAACACCCTTGCCGTTTCCCCTCGAATTCATGCTGTCCAACAACCTTGACCATTAGATAATAACAAATTATGCCGAGATTCCATATATTCATGCATATTTGAAGTAACTTTTCCCGACCAACTTCGAATAGGATGTGACATTTATGAATAAACTGTAACGCTTAGACTCCAATTGTAACAGTTTTTTTATCCAATATTCTCGAATATAAGAGGTAGAACTTATGAAATATTCCATATCAAAATTCTCCTCAATGACGACCGGAACATAAGTAACTCTTTGACCATTATGTATATCATCGTTTTTATAATCTGTCTTCATACTTCTTTAGCTTAGTCGTCATGATGTGACTGAAATATTGGCGTTGTGGCGTTAAGCCATAATCATTCATTAAATTATTCATTCACTTCCTTAGCGCTGAGCTTAAAGCTGTACACCAAGTACTATAATCGGAAAGGTGTCTGGATAATATGACTGGATAAGGTGTCGTATCAAGTGTCTTCGGCATGGTGTATATCTACTGAGGCAGCACCACAGATATGTCAGTATATGGATTACAGCCTGCTGCAACTGAGACACCCCGTCCGTCGTAGTATGACCCAAGTAATCCTCAATCAAACAATCAATCAGACTATATGGGGCTTGTAAGCAATTTATGAGAACCCGTGAATGTCAGTTGTGGAAATTAACAGGGAATCTGATCTAGTGTCTCTTATCCACAAAATCACTTCTTCCTGTTGTATTCTTATGTTTCCTTTTTCAACAATATTAACGAAAGTTTTCTCCTGAACTTAAAAAAAACATTGTACCCGTGGATTGTACAGAATTAACCGATATACTGCACTGTTAGGTTTTTAATGTGCTTATGGCAATAAACTCGTTGAAAAATGTAATTACTTCGATTCTAAAACATGGCGTTGTTCACGAATTATGATACAGGGCTATTCCAGAAAATATGCCGTGTAGAGTAGGGCCTCGAGGGGCTGGATTTACTCTAGTGGTGATGGCGCAAAACATTCCCGCGTATGGTTTTGGGGGCGGGGGGTGATAGGGGTAGGGGACGAGGAAGGGGAGAGGGAAGTGGCAAGCTTGCATAGAAGTTAGGTCGTCTTCAGCTAGCCTGACATCAATTTGGTTTAATTATGACCAGCTCGCAACTTGATGAATAAAGGAGTCCGTAATTAGAACCTGCTGAATAAACGGGTTTCCCAGCAATCCCCGTAAACATGTCGGCCACACCTTCCCTGATCTCTCCGAAATGCCACTAATCTGGCTTTAACTACATTCTCAAATTAAAGGGGCCCTTAAAACAAACTGGCTTCCCCACCCTGAAGTTTTCTCGCTAATCACTAAGCAAGCTCGCCGGTTTGAAATCCTCACGAACGTTTCTGTGTGATCAGCAAGTCGAAGGAATCTTAAGATCGCCGCGGACTTCCGACAACCTCTGAAAAAGCGCCCTCTATTAGCTGCCTGTAGTGTTCTGGAAAAGGTTCGTCGTACACGACGAACAACATAAACATTTGGCCGCCACTGTGATAAATATTTTTGCTTACCGCCATGTTGTTTTTTGTGAGGACGAGTCCGTGCGGAGAATCGCCTTTTAATTGGCTTAGTGTAAGGGCTAAGTGCACTAGAAACGCCTTTGGGTGAAGAGTTCGGCAGTAAACAATGCAGCATTTACCATTTGGTCTACTATGACAGTCGGCAAATACAGTTTTAATAGGGTTATTGCGAGAGAGAAATTACGTAGTGTATAAAAGATAAGATCATTTTCGGTAAAGCCAGAGAAGCAACGACAGCTGGATAGTTGGCCAGTTGTCACACGTATAAGTAACCGGTGAAATCCCAACTCTTGTCAGTTCACCTTAGTCAGGGGTTTAATCTAACCAATGAAGCACATGCTTAAAAAGTCGTAACTTAACCACCTCTATAGCTCAACGACGTAAGGTGGTAGTTAAATAAATGCACCGTTGTTTATTGAAATTTATTAGACATCACTGATCCATAGAATTTGGCTTCATGTTAAATAACACAAAATAACATCAGAGCAATGCAACTGGAGTTAGAATTCAACAAAATTCTAAGTTACGGCTTTCTAAGCAACATGGAATAGAGATTTTGCAGAAACGACTGAACCCAATGTTTAACTAAAAATCTTTATCTGCCAAATTTCATGTAAATCCGACTCTATTAGTATTTACAGAAATAATATTCTGGACATATATGGGAGTCTAATCCAAGAGAGTCAAAGACGTAGAAAATGGCTTTCTGTCTATGAGAGTCAATCTAATGGTTTCAACCATATTCACGAAAATTTAAGTCTACAAATCGTCACTTAACTAGTAACATTGCCATAATAATTGTAAAATGACACCTGAGTAAATATTTCCATATCATTTGCCTGCTGGTAAAATGACATCTTTGAAGAAGAATAACAGGACAAAAGTATTCACGTGAACTGCTCTCGCCAAACATTGCCAATGTGCTGTTCAACCTTAGTTGCTCACACATTCATTCCAAGCAACCACCATCAAAAGATACATGTGTAAAGTAGGCCTACATGTAGGCTCGACATTGGTTAGATTCGCTAAATAAAATCGGTGGGAAGGTTGTAAATTCAGGAAGAATACCGAATTCTGCAATATAAGTTTTATTCAGTCCCACGCCGTATATAATAATTTGAACATCGATATTGACTAGTACATGCATTCATTGCGATAGTTCAAACAACCATCTCGATGTTTACAGTTTCTTGGTATGAAATCTATCAACGGACTGACCACCTTCTAATGTGGACGAAATGTAAGAAAACCAAAGAACTAAATATTGGTGTATTTTACCTCTTTTTCGATGAAGCTAATGTTTCATTCATTTAGAGTGTGTGATCTCGGTCTCGTGAATAAATACCCAGTATACAGTGTGTGTCAATTCCTGACATGTATACACACGCATACCTACACCTGACACGAGAGCTACAAAGCCAGTTAAACAGCTATGAATGAAGAATATCACACCCAAGCGCTGGATTTCGCGAGAACAAATATGTACTTATAGTCGGGGCTTGCACGTTCCCGCTCGCCGTGCGCCGGCCTACATCACAGCGCCGGGTAATTCGCGGAAGCAAAGGCGCTTGTCACGGCCCGAGCGGGCCCTCGGAAGTACCCGCCGGGGGGTGTTTGCTGTAACACCTCTACACGTAGAATCACCAACGAGTTTAAGTTAAACTCTCCAAAACGTGAACTTCCATTAAAGACAACATGCGACATTTAACAAAGCATTACCGTTTAACAGCGATGTGACAAGTTCTAAAGGTGTTTTTGGATCTGTCCTGATAAGCCGTATCGCATGCAATTATCCGTGACATTTCTCACCTATTGTACTCGTGATAGCGAGTCGGCACGAGTGGCGACTGGAGGTGCGCGTCACCTCAGTGTCCTCACATCCTCGGTAACAGGCTTAACTGAGGCAGCGAGGTTTACACTAGGGTTAGCGGGGAGGGATGTGAACAAAGCGTTTGTTGAAAAATGTGCAAGATATATTACATGTATAACAAATACAAAGCGTGATGAAATCTGTGTATAAATTACTTAAGTGATAAGCTTGATTCGGCAAGACTGAGATAACCTGTATTAAGCACCAATATCTGCCCTATACACGCGAGCCGAGATAACCATTACTGCCCTGCACGCGAGATGAGGTAACAATATCTGCCCTTAGCAAGCGAATTGAGATACCCATATCAGTCCCCCGCGTGCTGAGATCTTAGATGGGAAAACGGATTTACCGCTGAGAATGTTTCCACTAAGAAATTAATTACTCAATGAAGACGGTTTCAATTGTATACGATGCCGGACTCCGGACAAAAGCACCGCGCCTCACCAAAGATCTTGACCACATCCTGACATAAAGCAGTAGCTTGGGCATGACAACTGGATCCCAAGTTTAAATTTAGGCACTCTGCCTTTCAGGATTGACATCAGAGATAGACAGTTGGTAAACAAAGATGCCTTAATACATACTCACTAAAAGACATAAACAAATAATACCTCAGAGTTACATTTTTTCACGCATTGCATGTAACACAGCACTACTATCTTTTTTCATAACAACTTTAGAAAATTGAGAACAATGTGTTTTATTCATTCACCACCGGATATACATATTCCATTCGTATTTGGCCAAAATTAGGACATACAGTATGAGTAAATAGTGCAATTCATCTCCAGCTCTCTTCCGGTTTCGAAATTGCAGCATATTCGTTATTTTTTAGCCTTGTGAATCTGCTCATCCACCTGTTTTTATAAGTAAATGATGGTTCCTCGCTCCAAATTTTATAAACCTCGACTTTAATTTAAAATTTATAAGACTCACAGATAGTTCATAACAAAATGTTATCCAGGTAGGTGACATAGATGAAAGGAGATTTTTTGCATAAAACCTGACTTGATGCCAATTTTCATGGAATTCCCACGACAGCTTTCCACTAGTGGAGTGAATGTCTGACGCAGCCTGGTGGGCTTCAATATGGGAGAGAAAGCTCAACCTGATTTTTTTTTACTTCAAGTTCTTATGCCATATTTTTTGATTATGTCATAATGTACATAAGTTGACGTCACAGCATGTCAGTTTTCATTGAGCTGTGAGGAGTATTAGCCAGTTCAGTGTCAACTTCAAAACATCTGAACTGTAGCAGCCTTGGATGCAGCAGACAATCGATTTGAACACTCAGATTGGTCTTTATTTGGTGTGGTTGTGAGTCAGTAAACTTTCCGTAAACAAGAAACTATATAGAATTATGAAACGATCCGGACAGAATTAATATCTGACTTTAATATATCTTGCTATTTGTGAAAACGATGGCAATTTGCATTCCGCCATGGCATTGAACGAGGCTGTTTTAAATACAGGTATTGCGATTATGGCTTACTTTAAGCGAACGAGACCGTTTTACATACCACACACAGTGATGGAGCGGAATACAGACTTTCTCACCTTGGCCATGTTATGCATATCAGTATAGTATTTCAAATATTCGTTCAGGCTCATGCCATTGGTATTTACAGAGTTACAGGCCTACTTACGAATCTCGTAAGTAAACGGTATGTAAATCAGACAGGCATACTCTGTAACTGAAATCTACATCTCCCGAGTTGTCGGCGTGATCCTTTTGGACGCCCAACGAACTGCGTGCAAACAGCGAACAATGCGTGTAGTTTCTGGCGGACTCTTGTAAACATGGAGTACGTAAACATTGGTAAAACACCCCTATACACCCCAATACAGGCCGTCATCGTATAAATGAAAAATTCTTGACCAAACAACAATCAAAACCTCCCACACACCTCAAGTGTTCACACATGCATCAAAGACGATCAAAGCCTGTTTATACGGAGGAGTGAATGGGTCTCTTAATTGAAACGCTTCCCTGTTTAATCAGGATTTAATTGGCAAATCACTTTCCAAATCGTGGGTGGCCGACGGCCACTTTAGTTTTGATTTGTTTGCACATTTTCTCATTGTGCTTAAGATGCACTTTGTTACTCTTTTCAGCGGGGGAGGAAGGGGGTTTCTCAACCATTCATATTAACTGTTTGTCACCTTTTCCGTATTATTTACCTTAATTCCTTTCTTTGTAACATTCCTCGCAACAATTAAAGGACTGTCACTTGAAAGGAACGAAGTGATTTGAAATCAGGTGATTTTGTGATCTCGGCTACATTCTAGAAAAGAAACTCTCTCCATTATACAAATGAAGATCATGGTTTATGTAATACAGATTTCTTAGCCCTATTCAAGCCGTCAACTAGAAAAATCGAGCTCTAATGTCACAATCGGGTAGATCGTTTTCCTCAAAGGAAATGCAAAGACAACAAAACTTTAAACGAAGTAAAAAAAAAATAATGGATTCCAAATGTTAAATACATCAATAATTAGTTTTTAGGTGTATATCTGATAGCATACACAAAAGAAACTACAAGTCGCTGCCATATTGTGAAGGTGAAGCTGACGGCCTCGCTCTACAAGGAAGAATGTGAAAGAGGACATTCCCCACGTGATTAGGGTTCCTCTTGCTGATACACTAAACTGCTGCACGCGTGGCGTGATGTCCGAGCTTGTCAAACTGTATACACACGCCAAGGAAACTAATGCTCATGAACCTGCATGAGTATATAACACTCTCAGATCATTTCATGTCACATTCGAAGGGCATGAATGACAGAGAAGCAAAGCACTTTGATTATTCTGATTGGACAAAATTATCCGCTTCAGCGCATGACCTGTCATTATAGGCATTATAGTCTCCGATTACCTGGGTTTGAATTCAAATAACTACGAGTAAAAAAGTACATATAGGTCGCAAAATGATTATACAGTTAACCAGTTTAAGTTTCTGAAATGGTAAAAATAGACCCACTGGGAGACAAAGTGGGAATAACTGAAAGTGCACTGTTTTCAGTATGTTTTGATAAGAAATGACGTCCAGCCTTCTTCCATGATTCTAAAAGTCGGACAAAAGGTGATTGTCTTTAGCATGAAACAAAACTGATTGAATTACGGGTGTTTTATGTGTAATTTGTACATTTACCTAACTGTTTCTGCACGAACATGAATATCATACCAAAGATGTATTATTCAAGTCACATTCTCAACCATGCAGTACAATGTGCGGGCATAGTGATCCTGCCGTGCTTGCGTATTTTTTTTTTTTACATTTGGCTGATGTCGTCATATACGAACCAACGCGGATTATGCTCGTACGTTACAACAGGAGTGTCGTTGTTGATGCAATCCTGGGAGTCACAATACACCAAGAATAGTTCAATTATCCACCCTCCACGTAATACCATATTATATCATCCTTCAAGTATAGAAAAACGGAGCCCCCGTTATGGGTAAACCACCGACCCTTGGAAACTTACTCACAAACGTTTCTACATGCGACGTAGAGTGATATTCAGCCAACATAGAAGTGTGCAAACGTCACTACGCATGCAGTTAACATGTCATGAAGATCCCGTGAAAACCCAGAGCAGGGAAATCTAGAAGAAAAAAAATCCCCTGTTCAAGTCTGTTCAAGGCTGGGATTGAACCCGGAACCTACACGTATCAGCGTTTGGCAGAAGCTCAGCTAACTTATCAACCTCCTCCCTGCTCCTCCTGCTACTAGCACAGAGTTTTGTTTTGGGGTGCTAACAAATTTAAGCTATAATCGCCCGCACACGCATATTTTTCTGTAACTCATTTTGTTATTCTGTAACTCAGACTATTCCGAAAGATCTTTTTGACACGACTCGGATTCTAAACCCGTCTTAGTAATTAACATCACTTGGTGTCTCATTATACACACTCGGGATGTGTGAAAACCGAGTTTCCTCTATGAGACTGTCTTTGACATTTTATTGCCTAGAGCATGAGTCAAACCACAACATGCATCGGTGCAATGAACGATGCCAGTTGAGAATGAAAGATTTATCGGGCATAAATGCTGCCAGATTGATAGTGTTTCGGGGTCATATTGTGAAGGCGTTATCAGCGTTTCGGATGATATTACCAAGGGGAAAAGTCAGTACAGTCCACATGCTCAAGATTAGCGAGAACGTACATAAGTTATTTCAATGTATATTATTGTAACAGGGCGAAATATAAGCGCTATCTGCTCTCGGGCTGGAGGGAATCTACTTTTTAGCCTAGTGGTAGAATCATGGATTCGAAATCCAAGGATCACTGGTTCAAATTAGCCCGGTCACATTACCCCCCCCCCCCACCCCCCTTGAAAGTTCAATGAGGATAGCACTTGAATTTTATGATATAAAAGGGCTGATGGAAAAATCTTGTATCAACTGAATCTATCCTTATCAGATTCTGCTGATACTACCAACAAAAAAGTAAATATGTATATGTACGGTTAATTATATAAGTGTAATAATAAATGTACATTTCTGAAGAACAATTACAACATGTAATAGAAATACATCATAAATTTGAGGAAAATATTCGCTCAACATCGCATGCAATATAATCACCCTGCGTTTTGATGAGTTTATGTAATTCATGTGGAATACCTCGTCTACGTATCGCTTAAATACCAACGGTTACTTTCCAATATTGAATTCAAATCTAAGGCAGGTTTGTTTTGTGTTTAACCTACACAGGAATTATTATCTACAAATTTGAAGATATCTTCAGTTATGTCAATAAAATGATGACTACAGGCTTACTTTTCTATTAAACGATATATATAACAGACCTATATTTATCTGGTGATGTGTGATTAACAAACACCACTTGTTTTTAATGGATCGGTGATATTAGGTTCACTCTACTCTTCTATGGACATCTGAGAGTCAACTTGCGATGGGCTCCAAATGACATAAAGTGTCCTTACCTCGTCTTTGCTGCTGACATTTGTGACTTCCTCGGGGGGATCCTCCCGCTGAATTTTCACTCCAGTGTCCAGTTTTCGTCGCCCCTTGGCGGAGGATGGCCTAAGACTGGTGTAAAGGACAACAACCAGTAACAGTACATATCCACCTAGTCTTGGTGGCACTATCATCGTGACGATCAGAAGTAAAGTACAAGCCGTGTGAGAAATATATGCAAGTTACAACGACATCCTCTTGAGGTTGTTAACTCAAGCAGTGCGCAAACTCGCAGACATAGTTCTCTTTCTCCGAAGATATCCGGGAGAATACGAGTTAACAAATTTGAACCATTTGGTATTGGAATAAAACAATTATGTTTATCTCATTATAAGGCAACAAAGCCCAAAGTTTCGTCCTGCTGTTTTTGCATTGCCAACTAAATATGTCGTCGCCGTTCTTGTGGCATTCGTTCAAAATCTTCGTTGCTTTACCATTGACTGCGTTGTATAAAATCCTATGAAGGCACTTGTCTCAAGCTTTTTTATCCCAGTTCTTATCAGAAGGAACGATTGGGTGGTGATTATTTCTCCGATCTTTCCCGCGATCGTACACGTTTAAGATTTAACAACATGTTTTCCACACAGAATACAGGCAGAAACATGTGGATTCAGGGTGATCACCTCTATCTAATGTAGCGTTCCACTGAGCTCCGATTTCGTCAAATTAATTTAATATAGGGTATTGGGTTCTGACTTCTTAGCCAATCAATAGTGGACGATAAACCCAGCCATCGAACCCTGCATACACAACGATCCCATTCAGTGTATCTTTCACAAATGTCCTCAACCTTTATAGAAATTGCCTGACCCTCGAGTTTATTCCGGTATAGCGTTGTGGCTCCTATAGCTCCTTGGAGTCTAATCACAAACGATTAAAATTATTTTCTTCAGTTCCCTGAGCACGTTTCGACTCCGATTTCTGTGAAGCACTGTGACCAGTGAGACGGACTGAATCTGCTGTAGTACTTTCTTCATAGACGTGACGTTATGTCTCTCGCAATAAAAATTCCACTGAAATTTATGCTCTGAAAATCGAAGCACATCCGAGGAAAGGTTTGAATACAGTGCTCTTTTTTGAGTGTCTACCTGTAAGACGGAAAAGACAAAAAAGCGTCTGGAATTCAAAATCCGGTTATCAACAGCGTTTACCTGGGCCGATGAGTTCCCTTCGTAGAAACACAGAGGCTCAAATGATTGCTCTCTGAGGGGAGGCACGGGTCGTGTTCTCCCGCTGAGATCAGGCTGTACCACCGAGGGGCGGAGCGTGAGGGGAAGCGACCAGAAGTTAGCAGTGCAGATCGCACGAGTCTCTCTCTCCTTACTCAACGGCCAGCTAGCATACTGGGCGGTTTTCTCTGGGTCCTTCGCTGAGTATTTTTCGCGCGTGGACCTCTGCGGTTTTATTAGGCCCAGCTTGCTTCGTGGCTCCCGAAGTTTCCTATAGGTTGTTAACTTCATGGCTTGTTCTGCGAGTCCCACTTGAGGCATAACACAAGTTAGATTACAACTGAATGATTAATGAAGAAAAACTGCTATTGTTTGTGATTTTATTCAAATTGTATACAGTACACAGGTGACATATAAAGTCATATTTCTGCATATTTCAGGTTTTACCACAGCCGGTTAGAAGTGACTTCCAGTGGGAAACACTATGCGCCTAAAACAAGCCGGACAAGCAGTGTACTCTATTGTTATTTTCCATAATACGTCTCTTTCTTTATGCTATTGATCACAAAGACAAAAATGCTAGTTGATAATGGTGTGCTTTCACACAGCTTGGGACTGGCTGGTTTAGGCGGGAATACTTCCCCATTCAATGCCCAATGAATTACTGAATCATCAGCTAATCATCGCAACCATTGAAATAGCGGCAATAAAATGAAGTATTTCCTGACTATGCGAATAAAGTAACATTTGTCTTGGTATATTGCGCAGGCTACTACTCTATTATCCTACATACCTTCTCAGCAGATTCCAGCAAGCCATCGATTTAGGAAATTTGCCATGTATTGTAACAATAAGATTTCCTAATTTTGACGACTCCTTCAGGTACGCTATGGAATTAGGGAATTACCCCCTATAAATTTCGATGTTCAATTTATAAACACTTTTATGCATCAGACATATGTGTATATGTATTAGACACGCGTGTTTGAAGTTTAGTCACCCATTAAACGCTTTGAGCGTTGGTCATTTTACAGTGTATGTCTTCTAGCTACATGGTGTTCTTAGATTGCGCCCTTCTTTAGATTCGCGAGGAAATTTGCCTAAAATACGAATTCCTAACTAAGAGTAAGCCTTCTTTCAGATACGCGAGGAAAGTCGCGTATTGTCGCTACAATACTGTTTCCTATCTTTGAGCCTTCATTTAGACACGTCATGGATTCAGGATATTTGCCATGTATATTAGTTATGATATAATATGGTTTTTATAATTTTGTGTTTTCCCTTTGATACGCAACTCTCTTCCGTTGTATTCCTCTGTTGGGTGCCATGTACGAATACCAGCCGCCACTCACGTCAGTACACACATAAGGACATCTTGTCAGATCTTCTTTAAATTTCCGTCTTTAACTGCCCGGAAAATATTCCTCTACCATTGCTCCTGTTCTCGTTAACAAAACTGAACAAAAACCTGAATTTACTAGAAATCAAAGTGGCGGTGACAACATATATTACATGCCTCGGCGACATAGAACGGAAAAGGGGAAACCGGAGTTTCTTCCTGTATGAACACATACATGATTATCATATTCGTATAGTCCGCTGTGAGTCTGTCAGCAACCTGTGGATTGGTTATAAAATCTATCCATTTTCTAAACTTCAAAGCTGTTGTGTTTAGTTGGTAGGCCTACTTAACCGAGGACATTCTTATCCTGCACAAAGATTACGGTGTGATGAAAAATTTGAAAAATAGTTTTTAAAGACAAATCTACGAACTGGTACATACCCACAAGTTTAAAGTACACACATATACTCGTGCCACACCTTGGCAGCAAACTTGCGACCTCTGTCCGGAAATTCTCTGACTGTGACGTCATCATGCACCGTAGTTCTTTATCTGATGCCTACATATACCATTGTAAACCTGCAGACTCGGAAAAAACTTGTCTTTTAACTGAGACAGTGTTCTTCTCCGTGGTTTCATTTGGCGCCTGGTGTTACTATTATCTACATTATCCGCATTACAAGACAAGCTACATTTTGTATTTTATCCTCATGTAGTCTATAGGCTACATATCCCCCAAACAGGAAAGGCTCGTATACATCGTGTAGCGTCATAATACAATTTCACGTCGGATTTATTTTATAAAGAATATATGGACCGACGGATTCGAGAAAAAAAAGGTGAACAGCTAAAACATACTTTAATCCCTCACACCTAGCTGTTTTTCTTTTTTTTCATATCACATCATGGATAAGGTTGTGTTTCAATATTCAAGAAAGTACCACGCAATGCGCAAAGAAAGACCCTACCCTACTGGTATATAATTTGATTGATTGACTGATTATAGTTGGCTTAATTATTATTTTTTTTTATCTATGTGACTTTTGTTACATTTTATGGGTAGATGAAACCGGAGTGAAATTGTCAGTAAAAAGTCCGCTTCTCACAAATTACTTCCGGATATTGTTGAAATATTAGTCAAAGAACGTAAAATTGTCAAGGCTGTCAAATGGGTTCCGTCCACCGCTTATCCTCACCTCGAACCGTAGAGCAGGGGAATGTAAAGATTCCGCCCTGTGAAAGATCACCTTGTAGGCAAACGGCTGGAATTGAACACCATTCACCAATAGGCCAGGAACGACATTCTCAAGCATGTACAATGGCCAGCAGAGAGAGAAAACTTTTATGCGTTTTTCTTCTTTTTCCTTCATATTCAGTAAATTATAAGAATGTATACCTGCAATCTATACAGCACCGCCAACATATATATATACTTTTATATACTATCCTTTACTTTCCTCTCATCTGACGAGAACGCTACATTCAAAGGGCACCATCTTCCTTTCCGATCTTTACTAGCTTTTTGGATTGGCGGTAACAAATTTATTTGTTGACTTTATTAGTCGAGTTTAAGTGCCGTACTTAGGAAGTTTTCTCTGGTTTAGAGTCGTGAATGATTGGCTTTTGCACCTCGCCTACATATGGTTTTTTTGTGGCAAAACCCCCCTTTGTATTTCTTTGCTGTGCGTACTTCCATAAAATACGGAAATATCTTCATTAATTTAACATGAAAATCTTATAACACATGCTCAGATAAATGCAACGCACTAGACTGCTCTGTCACAATTAACAGTTTTGTTTGAATGATATGTAATACAAAATATATAATTCAGAAGGGAATCAGTCATCAAGACATAAAACTCTAAATCCGTTATCATCTCGAGATTACTGGCCCTTCACCTTCCTACCCGGGAATAATAACATTATAGTGAATATAAAGATAGGTCTATACTTCCACATACAAATCTTCTTTAAAATATTATATACAAGCCAAACGGGAACTCGAGTAAAATTTGTGTGTTTGAAAACCAAAAACAAATTAAGCCGGGGACATGAATACACATTTATTCATAGGGTTTATTTGTTTGCCTAATGTTTTCAACACTGTAACGATTTGCCTGGTTGCTTGGTGTTTAACGTGGCTTTCAACACTGTCACAGTGTGTTTGTTTGCTTGGGTTTTCTTGTTGCTATCAACAGTGTCGTGATTTGCCTCTTTGGTGGATATTTAAAGTGGCTTTCAACACTCTCAGCATTGTTTGTTTGCTAAGGAGTGTACGCCGATTTCAACATTGTCACAAGTTGTTTGCTTCAGGTGTAACATCGCTTTCAATATAATTTATATATTTATTTGATTGGTGTTTTACACCGCTTTCAGAATTTTCACGATTTGTTAACTTGGTTGTGGTTTAACGTAGCTTTCAACAATGTATCAGTCGGCTTGTTCACTTATACGGTTTTGATTTAGTTTCAACGTTGTCATGATTTTCTTGTTTGCTTTATTTAACGTTTGCTTCATTTAATGCCATTTCTAGACTTTCATGATTTATTTGGTTGTGATTTTACATCGCTCTCAACAGTGTTACCATTTGTTTCTTTGCTTCATACTTAACGTTGCTTTGAAGACGGCTAAGATTTGTTTTTTTTGCTTGGGGATTTACATTACATTCAACGCTGTCATGCTCGATTTACTTGTCTGGGGTTTAACGTCTACTTTAATACTTCTATGAGTTTGTCTTGTAAAACTGTATTCATTCCGGGTTTATATGTTTCCACAATGCATAGGCACAACGTTATATAAAACCACCCAAATATCATCCTAACACTTCTGAATTATAGGCCTACTTCGGTTATAATTTAAACGAATCGAGCTTGAACGCATGCGCCAGTTGGTGTAAATAACTGTATTGTTTGCAGCAAACATTCCCAAAGGTCAAGCTAGAAAAGGCCTTCAAAACTCTGCGCTGCGAAGTCAATATTAAGCATAGTCAGAAACCCGGCGTCTAATTTTGTATAATTAAATGTTGTGCTGACTATAATTTAATTTATGGACAATAACAAGAACTCGACTTTTTTTCTTCTTAAAAGTTTCGGAGGCTGAGTGCATTTTCTATTTATGGTCTTAGCGGTAGGATGCAGGCTGCAAGTTGTTGAACACGAGTCTATGAAGTCTCCGACTCCAGTGCAGTGCATCGGTGGCCTCTAAGCGAATATTGGACGCAATTTGTCGGTTAAGCGAGTTCCGATTGCTCTTATTCTCTACTTGATTAAGCCGGGGAGATGGACTAGAAGACAATTCCATCAGCATTGTCATCGACAGCTTCTTGGCCAGCGTTTTATGAGCTGATTTCGTGGATAGGCTGCCCTAAACTGGCTTTGTTACTCCGTCGTCGACTCTCCAGAGAGTGTCGCTGGTGCCGTCGTGTCTGGCAATCGTTGCCGGGCGGATTGTTGGCGAAAACTGTTATCAGCATTTCTCTATTAAGTGTTTCGACCTAATCAGTGGCGGAATCATTTATTTTGGCGGAGTTATGAGGGGGCCTAGCTCTGACGGGAGAGATCGCTGATCCTCAAAACTGCACACTCCACGTGCGTGGCCCAACGCAGATTAAATAGAGCCCAACCCACGGAGACACAACCATGCCAACTACAGCCTCCCCCCCTCCTTGCCCCTCCCTCACCCCGGTCCCCCTTCCAAATTCTTCGGTATTTTCAGGTTATTTCACTGTCTTAATAAGTGGTCTAAAAAGATGTCACATTCAGTTTCGATTTTCATGATGCTGTGATGTAAATCCACCCATCAAATGAGCCCGCTTGATGAGTGGTGGGTCGAAGAGGTTAACGCCGTTAAGATCGTGGGTCAACAGAGATTGCTTTAAGATTTATAAGTTGTCTTCACGAAACTTTTCTTCTTCTGCGTCACAATTTTAGCAAATAAATTCAATATCTTAGAACTGGCTTCAACCTACGATAATTCTGGTGGTGCTAAGAAGTTTACCGATCATTAAGATATTTGTATGGCCAACACACTGGTATTTTTGAAATGAATGAGAATAATGCATAGCATAGAAGGTTGTCAAGGAGATTGTACTAAATACCAGGGTATACAACATGTACAGTCGCACTTTTACACAGAAACAGAGAAAAGCACAATTAGACGATCTCTTGCATGCAGTATTTTTATATTGGGGTTGTATCTGTATTGTTTTTCTCGGTGATTATAACCCAAAATAAAGGTTACTTCTTTCATGTTGTATGATAAATAATCATCCACATGAGCCTATGGTTTGTTGTCGGTTTCAAAATCACTTCGACTCAGTCACCATGGTGCTTTTATGTTACAAACAGGTCCTGATAGCAATATCTTAATTATGTGTGCTGATCCTGGAGCTTCTCACCAATGCGGTTGCTATGAGTTCATGTCCAACTCATGCTGGCTTTCTCTCCAGTACATGAGAAGGTCTGTCAGCAACGTGCTGATGGTTTTGCGTTTCCCCCGGGCTCTGCCCGGTTTCCTCCAATCAAATTAATAAACAAATAAATAAATAAACAAATCAATCAATCAATCAATCATGAAGCTGACTAATTGGAAACCAAACATGGCGACCGAACCAGTCACTGCTGGCACACTGACACCAGGTATAGCTCCCCACGCAGTCACAGCATATTTGCACCAGGAGCGAGAAGTACTAGTGGTTTCATTTGTTATACATGAAATTACTACAGAACGCTTAATACGTGAATTCAAAAGTTCCAGTTGAAAAGCACCGCTATTTGAGCCAAACAGCTCCCGAACAGCCCCTGAGACCCAAGCAGCTCCTTTACCCCTAAGCAGTCCCTGAGCACCAAGCAGAGACTGAGCCCCAAGCAGCACCTTATGCCAAGCGGCCCCCGAACCTCTAGCATTCCTTGAGCCCCAAGAAATACCCTGGACCCCAAGCAGCCACTGAACCCCAAGCAGCGTCTGAGCCCGAAGCAGCCCGTGGACCCCAAACAGCCACTGAACCCAAAGCAGCGCCTGAGCCCCATGCAGCCTTTGAGCCCCAAGCAGTCCCCGAGCCCCAGACAGCATCTGAGCCCCACGCAGCCCTTGACCTCCAAGTAGTCTCTGAACCTCAAGCAGCCCCTGAACCCCAAGCAGCCTCTGATCCCCAATTCCGTTAGCGAGCCCAACGCAGCTCCTGTAATCCAAGCGATTCGAATATCAAAAGGGACAGATTGGATCTTGTGCTCTTTTTTCGAACAGCGCAAAAACGCCACCAACGGAGAAATTAACCAGACTTACTTTGCATTACCTGTAATCACATAACAGCCCGTGGAATCCTTTACAGTACGAAGATTTGTCTATTTGTTTACCTAACGTTGTGACACCCGCAGGCATTTCGCAGGTTGACCTAACGGACAAACCATCGGAGGTAAAGCAACTGGTTAAACTGCAAGATCTGGACTCGAACTCACCAATCAAACAGAATCCAGTATTGCAGCGATGAGTGATAGCACTCGATCGCAGAAACATCTTAACACAATCAGTAGACTCAAACCAAGACAAAGACGAGCACACAAAACCCATTCCAAACAAATTGTGATAAACGATTTTAATTTACACAATAAGGCAATGCTATAATACATTTATCATCGATGAAGTGCATATACAAATGTCTTCCTGTTTAAGATTTATAGGAAATTCACACAACAGAGCTAATTAAATTCCTCGAGAAAGGGGTTAAAGAGCAACTTAGTGGGCAAAAAGCATGAGAGACACTAAAGCCACACACCGATTCTAAACAGTGCGATAGCAATTTAGGCCGGAGAGGTCCTAGACTCTTCACTACGTTCACCAGGTTGGGGACTCAACCAATACCGCCATGGGAACAAGGGGGTATAACTCCAGTTGACACCGCTGAAGATTATACAAAGTTGACTGCTACACAATACAAACTCAAAAATAAATCTTAATACAGTATTGTGATCCTAACGTTAAACGGCAATGATTACTAGTTCTCAGACAGCACCAGTTATCTGAAATTACTTTCCACCCTTTTCTGTAAATTAAACAGCCAAACAAAACAAAGTGTTAATCAGAAAATTACCGAATTTGCCCTAAATATGCCTCAAAAAGAGCGTTTTAGAGGCAAATAAATGTTTTAAAACATACATCTTTCATCCAGTTTCTTATCATCCTATCTTCCAAACAAACCCGAGAACACGGTTTTAAGATCAACTGAACTCTCAGAATAAGGAAAAATTAATGACTTACTCACTGAATGTATTTTTGGTCAGCTACACAACTTGCTAACATATATGGTCTCCGTGAGCCAATGAGAGATTGCTCTCGATTCGGCTTCTTAAGAGCCGTTATTATACCACTGACAATGAATCAACTATTGGAATTGCTACAAATGTACAACCCTCTCATTTATACCCATCTTTGATGTCCCACAACAACAGACTGTAGCATTTTTCCAGCTGATCAACTTCTTCAAATTATCTTAATAAAACTGTCCTCATGTTGTTAATATGATGGAAGACATTTCCTCAAGAAAAAACACGAGTGAAATTCTTGCTATGACCAGAGAATGAATGTACCCCTTTGCTACAGAGAAAAATAATCGCCCTCAAATCGGAGTTTTCGAGGCAGATAAATATCATAAAATTTTACTTCTGGTGCCAAAAACTTACATCTCTTCAAGTTGGATATCATCCTGTGTTTCAAATGAACTTCAAACACCTTTACATGATCAACGGATCTCTCAGTACGAGGTCAAAATGTACAACTTGGTCAAGGGTGAAATTTTAGGCCATTCACCACAATTTATAAGATGGGTATGGATAAATAAATGAATGATTATGGCTTAAAGCTTAATCCCTATCAGTCCAAACAAAGCTGAAAACGGATGGACTTCCTGACAGAGTGCTAATCTTAAAAATCTTTCACGCAGTCCTTTTCCGAGTACATAACTTAGATAATTCACAGTTATTCCAGCAATACATTTATGCATTCCCTAAACCATTATAAATGAAATACGTACAAATACAGAATGTACAAATTTTGTTCCAAATCCCGACAACCTCTCCAATGATTGGTTAGTTTAAACCCTTGGGTGTAATCAATCATTAAAAGCTTCATTACATGTTGGTATGTAAATAAACAGTAAACGTAGATAAAAAATGCTTTGAATATATATACTTTGTTGCAAATTGTTTTACATATAAATCAAAAATTCCATGCAATGCAACGGGTGGGTATGTTATTCGACTATTCACATCAGATTAAACTTTAAGCCAAATAAAGTCCTCTACATGAATGAATAATTTGGGAAGACCCATCCAATATAATAATCAAGTGGCAAAATGTTCTTTTAACAGAATTCACCAAGGAACTATATAACAAGGTAATGTTCAAATTGTGATCACACTACAGATAACATAGTTGCAAATGACTTCATCTTGAACACACTAATCAAACTATTTGTCAGATTTGCACCAGTTAGCTTTTTCTTCCACAGATCAAAACCACTCATCTTCACCTAGCACAGCAGAATATTACTTCTTTGAACTTAACACAGATGAAACAACCATTGATCTTGTTACACAGATGCTCTTTGAGCTTTATCTTGCTCAGTATGGATGAACTGTTGGTTTTATCTCAGATATGAACAGCAGCCGGCTCCATCTTTAATACAAGGCCGGCCTATTCTTTGCTTCATCTCATACACGTGAACAATGCTTGGCTTTATCTTACTCGGACGAACAACTCTTTAATAGCTTTGCCTTTATGTCACAAAGAAGAAAAGACTGACGAACATCCTGCTTATTGGGGAAACTCCATTCAGGATTAATTCGCTGTTTCATCCTGAAAGAAAAACGGCCACCCATATGGTTTGTAAGCTTACCACCGTTCACGCCCATGAGATTTATGTGTTTATATTCATATGTATGTATACACAGGGGGAGGTAACCTTGCTCAATAACATTAATGTGGACACATGACTGAGGAACAATGATCAGTATCACTCCGGTGTCATTCATTGTGACATGAACAGTGCACATCCTAATAACGTACCCATTTACAGGCATGTCCATATAAGGGCATAGAGTATATTGATATTTACAGAGCTGTCACTGTGATGAATTTTTATTGACATTTTTTTTTTCACCCATAATTTCCTCTGTTTTAAAGAGAAACGTGGACATAACGTTATGAGGATACAACTTTCCCCGTGTCTTCCTTCCCCTTGTATTTGGCCTTCCCGTACGAAAATGGCAAATATCTGTATTTTATCATGTGCTGCAAATAGAAAAACAATGCATCAAAATGATACTCCTGCGAAGCAAATTATCTAGATAAAAAATCAAGCTTTTTTAAATGAGTACTCAGGAATCACAACTAGAAACCGAATGCAGTGCACCATCTTCAAATGAACTTTTTTTAAATTTACTTGCATTTAAGGCTGCTGCACTTAGTTTACCAAAATCTGACAGAAATCTGAGAACCACAGACTCATTCAACAGATTTAAGTCATTCCCTCTTTCATAGCATAAATAGAGGATATCACAAAACAGAGAGTACCCTAATTCTTCTAAGTTTTAGAACATCTCATCCGCCCTTTTTAGCAAATACACATGTAATGTTAACAGGAATTCACAGTTTCCTTTTTCTCAGAGAGTTAGTCCATCTAATGAACAACATATCTATATATTTACTTTTCCAAGAAAACTGGGATAAAAATGTAATTCTTGCTTTCAGGAGTACTAACTGCTGAATAAAAAATTAGACGAATTACGGTACATTTTTATTCTTACTACTGCCAGCAACAGATACATGTATACTTCAACATTCATTCACTGATATTAATTCGAAACTGTTCAACACAAAAAGAAACATTTCTCGTACTCTGCTCAGAGATTACGTGTCAGTGACAATGGTAGACTTACTCTAATCTGCCTCTTCATTGTGATGGTGAATAATATAATGAAGTACATGACCAGGATAGGCCAGAACACAGGAACATTGAATACTTCAAAGAATGTGCATATAGTCGCTATGACAATGGCTTTTGATGCGGAGTACCTGAAACATACACAAGCATAAAATCATTCCTGAATAAGCTTTGGTCTATGATGTATAGCAGCGCTGAGCTCAGATGTGTATTGTTCATTCTTGGCAGCGAGTGGTTTGTATATTTTCGTAAATGACCCGACTTTAAACAATAATGGCTTAGTGGTGTTCCGACTGATGCTGAGACTATCATAGCAGATGATCACTGATTTCTTTTCTCATTTTCCCACGCTTTTCATTTTTTCATGTAGTATTTATATTTTTGATGTGTAATTTTGTTTATTCAAACTATCGGTGTATCTAAATTTTATGTAAAATTCATCCCTGTATAAATTCTTATCCTTCGCCCCAACTAAGAGATAGAGCAAGCCCTTATTAGCTTTAAGCCTGCCAATGGGCTAACTGTTTGATGTACATAATCACACCTTTGTTTATGTCAGTCTATTGTTCGTAAGTTGTTTAATCAAGTACGTATGTTCAGTGGTGAATAAGCAAAATTAATCAATCAAATCTGGTACATGTACGAATATTCCAAGGAGTTCAAATATGTTCAAGTGTAAGTCAAAACTAGAGGATATGAAGTTAAATACAGAATACACGTCCTCCCAATATATCCAAGTCCAAGAAAGCCCTGTGTCAAGACAAGATGAAACTGTATCTACATGTGCAAATGGTAAGTTTCTAATTCAGGTAGAGTTGTGCAATAGAAGTGTTAAAAGAGAAAAAAAAGATTAGGATTCAAGGCTTTCAGACCTCTGGGGCCATTCACAATGAGTGTCTGAGTGACAGCCAGTTGGGTAGAGTGGGGTATGTGTGCTCTGCTTGGGTGTATCTTGTGATTCATAGGTAAAATGGCTTTTTCTCTTCTTAGTTACGTTTCAGCAAAAGACACATACCAATACAGTAGTGGTATATTCTCCCAAGAGTTTTTCCCCTTTAGAAAAAAAAACAAAAAACAGGAATCTCACTATTTAAGGTTACATACCACAGAAGTTTACTCACAAAGATTAAGCACTTACCAGAACTTAAATTCAGGTAGACGTCGCATAAATGGTTTAAATTCCTCATTAGCTTTTGTCGGTAATGAAGGGCCATCATCTGGATACAAACACCAAAGAAAGAATATATTCAAGTGCACTTTAATGCTGATATGGTACAACACAGTGGAAATAAAAGCACTTTAAGAGACAATAAATGAATAATATGTTCACAGTGTTCACAATATTTGGACATCTGTGGTGGATATATTATAACTAGTGTTTAATACCAGACTCAGGCATGGGTCAAAGATTTTCCAATAGTTTTCATTTTTCCAAATATTTCTGACAGCAACTACATGTACTTTATTCGTAAGTCGTATTCGCAAATGCTGTGCTCTTAACAACTTTCAAGTAGTTCATTTCCTTGGATGTGCTTCTGCATTTTTGAATAGACAATCATGTTTAGTACGACATGGTATGAATTGAATTTACATTATGAACATTCTAATGCTGTCGCAAGACACCATTTCGTCATGTATTTCAGCACGTTTTAGACTACCTTCTCAATGAAGCAGTGGCATAGATCCTCTTTCAGAGTCACAACAGTGCCTAGATTTTGAGCTTACAGGCTATTACAGTTCATGAGAATATATGTATTGGCACAACAGTCTATCAGTATGACTCTGATTGAAGTAACTCCAGTTTTGCAGTGCCTGTGTCCATCAGTGTTCTAGCTACTCAATGTAGCCAAAATGCTGTATAAACATTCAAGGGGAGATTACTATGGCTTTGTGTTACTTTATTTCTGACTAGTCGATGTTGTATGCCCCAGTCAAAATTGCCAGTATATCGCAAAAAAAAAAAACCCTGCACTTTGTGATCTATGAATGGACAAAATGAACGAGTACAACCCAGTCTAAACACCACACCTGACAAGGTAAATGATGGGACCAGAGTTGTACCATTATGTACAACCTGTTTACTTATTTCACTGGATTTTTATGCCACACTCAAGAATATTTCACTAAAATGACAGCAGCCAGGGAAAACTCTCGACCTTCTGCATGTTGCTGACAGACCTTCCCATGCAGCTCAGCGTGAGCTGGATTGGAATTCACAATGAGTGCATTGCTCTACTTTGGCACACCAACAACTTCCACCGCTGAGGCCCCCATGCCTTTTAAAGTAAGGTGGCATGGTGGAAACTTTTCCCAAACACTAGACAAAACTGATTTACTCCATGTACTCAGATTATAATTCCACATACTACACAGACGTTGTACTAAATGAAACACAAATTTTTTGTTGGAAAAATTACATCTAGAAGAAATGATACAAAAAAAGCCCACATACCCGGATCCTCCAAGAGAGCTGGATCTATCTGGGGTGTTAAAAATGCTATGAACAAATTTAACAGATAGATTCCCAGAGCATACGTCACTATATACCAGCCCTGAAACACAACAATATTATACTTCCACAACACAATGCTTTAAAACCACTTACAACACATTTTCTGTCAAAAGACAACAATTTCTTTATGTAAAAAAGCTGATCTCAAATGGCAACAAATCTGTTTCTTCATTCAACCGATGATGCTGTACTGAATCATTTATATGATGACATCCAGCTACATGGAACGAGGAAACTGGACAGGTCAGGTACTGAACTCAATAAATGTCTTGGCTTGAGGTGGTACGAAAGGTTTATATGAAAAACAATAATTTCCATTAAAATTACACTTACAAACTGCTGAAGTCCAGTGACAAATGAACCCTTCAGTTTCCAGAACATATTAATACCACTGTTATGAAATGCATACATGAACAAAGAAAATCTGTTTTAACCCTCTACGACTGCTTCAAACTATTTATCCTGTTGATTTTGCTATTTAACATGGATCTACGGTATATGACTCTAATGGATCGGCCAATCAGTGTTGATTCCGTATCCCTTCAAAGAGGCAAACAAAACACCGTGTCTGCTGGATTGGACTCTACAAGCTGATGGTCAGTAGCCACTGACCCAGCAAGGTTCCCAGGACTTCCATTTTATTACCTTATTTGGCTGACATTTTACATCATACTCAAGAATATTTCACTTATATGACAACAGGCAGCATCATGCAGGGGCAATGAAACCCGACAGAACCCAGTGAAAAACCCACAACCACCAGCAGATTACTGGGACACCTTTCCACGTAAGGTGAAATACGAACTCACAATGACCTGATTGGTGGGAGGCTCCTGGGTCACTGCCCTGAAGTAGCTCCCTAACCACTAGCCCATGGAAGCCCCTATTCAAACTTCAAGATTTTAAATAATGCCAAATGTGGGAGAGTGGTTACCTGTGCTACATAGACTCTGATGAAATATAAGACAAGGAGAATGCAGCAGGCGACCCAGCGGGGCCCAGCGTGAGGCGTGGCTTTGTCCAGGGCATTCTGATGGAGCTGCAACAGAAAATGAAACCCGAGCACTGAGTACCCATATACTTACTCCCACATTGCTCATTGTTGGAGGCTGAGCAGAAGTTACCTTCTTTGACTGTTGATTAATGGTCTTTCATGGAAATCAAGGAACAATACCATAATATCATCATAAGAAGTGGAGCGTGTATTTATTCACAGTCATCTTATCGGAGAACAAAAGCAGTGTGCCTGGAGAAAACCACTGGCTTACTGGGAAATAAATTATGAACTTCTTGTGCACTAAATCAGGGTGCCTTTGTTTAAAACAATGGGCCTTTGGCAAGTTACTCAGAAACTTCCCACATTTGGCATCCAGACTGCATATTGATGGCAAAGAAGTGGTGTTTAATGGCCTTAAGACACATGGTCCTTTAAGCACTACCACTATTATAGTCACCAATGCCCCATGGATGATGAAAGTGGTACTGAAGGCGAACTGTCCCGCTTCAATTTTTCACCTTCACTCAACTGAATGATACACCTGTCATATAAATAAATGATGCAAAATAAAAAAAAAACATTTTATTTTTACTTGTAAAAAATAAAAAATATGTTCAACAACGAAAATTCTGAGAAGAAAATCACACATCGCTTGTTTGCCCTTCACTGACGCTAGTGTGCCAAATATACGCAACGACAACTGTGGCATTTCCCTTTTCGTAACTCCATTCTTAGTCTGTATGCCAAACCAGAACGTCTCTTCGAAATGGCTAGATCATACTATAGTGTGCTTATTCCGTTCCAAAAGGTCACGTCGCATGACATTTATTTTCCTTGCACAGAGGAGTTCAATGGGAAGGCGTGATAGCTAATCCCATTGTAATTAGGTGTGTGATTAGCATGCTGACAAGATGACGTCATACACAGGGGAGACCAAGGGCAGATAAGCGTGAGACTTCATGCATCTCAGCCTGTTGATCTTAAACAAATACAACTTTAAAAAAATCTAGCAATTTTTATTCTTTAAATCACTTCGGCTCCAAGCTTCAGAAAGTTCTAGGATATACTGTGCTAATCTTGCATGAAAAAATTCATCAACCTGGACAGTTCGCCTTGAACACAATTAATGAAAAAATCTGTTGTGCAATTTGTGATGAAATAATTTAATAACTTACTTATCTGACTGCTAATTAACAACACACCCAAGAGTGTTTCACTTATGCTATGGTGGTCAGTTTCTGTGTGGCTGGAGAAAACGGACGTGCCAGAAATGAGCTAGCAACCTTTACCTACATGTACATGTAGTTATTGGTGAATTCTGACATATGACCTACACAAATGGACATAAGTGGTCATTAACGAATGTCAGACTCAGTACACCAAGGCCACCACAGTGAAAGTAGGGAATCCAAAAAATTCCCTACCCATGGCATGGATTGAACCTGCACCTAGCATGTCCTAGCGACTGTAAGAGAAGCATCTTAACCAAGCCTGCTCTAGGCTCCCTGTTACCCAATGAACAAATCTGCCCCTACCATTTGCACAGGCTGGCCTAGAGACAAAAATGATAGACCAGACAGTTATAAATTAAGATTAGAACAGAGACGAGTCAGCCACACATAATTGATTGTAACACATAAACTACTATCTGGACATCAATTAAAGTAACACATTCAAAAAGAGCATGTTCCAAGCTATACAGAAATGTATGTTGCATGAAAATTCCCTCTATTTCATGGACTGTACTAAAGAAGATTGTGAGCAAAATTGCTTCTCAAGAGCCATGTTGTTTGAGTCCAAACTGTTCTTATGAGACCGAAACTGACAAGGCAAAAAGGGGAGATAAAACAAATCCATTCACAATGGCTTTCCAGGCAGGCATTTGTGGTAGCATTTTTCTGTCGTCCAGTCCAAAAAAAGCCTAAATTACATCAAATCATGATATATTGTATATTTATGGTTAAGTTGAAATGTGTCCTTTTCAAATCTGTAACCGTGATATGTGATAGTGACATAGTTTCCGCGCAAATGTTGCTTATGTGTAGCCAACCCCTTTCCAGACTGGTATATACACCGGTCTTTAGGCCGGCCCTACTTGCATGTTCTCACCTCGCTGATCCTCTTGTAGGCTTTATACAGCACGCTGGGCTGTGAGGCGACAGGCTCTGCGTCAGACATGGCCACTGGATTGTACAGCAAACTTGAACACTACAAAACAAAGACCACATACAATAACACTGAGGAAACTTTAGTAGCAGCCATCTGCGGAGTATGCATTGAGACTTGCAGTTCTATAATTTATAACAACAAAGTTTAGTCCATTCAAGCTGGGATACGGCTATTACACAGCATAAGATCACTTATTCAAGACCGCAGATATCTGGCCATTAGCAATTTTACTAGCGCTTTGCTTGCTCAGATGCGGCGGTGCAAGCATTGTTAAAATAACATGGGGTTAATAGAGAACTCTGCTTCCAAAACTAGGTTTCATTAACACTCATAATTTACATACATGTATGCTATGCAGGTTGTTCTGTAATGTATGTAAAACACACTGTAATTTCTTGTTATTTTAAGTCGTAGATCTCAGAACATTGTACAGTGTTCATTTTTCTATCCCATCCCATGTTATATTTCATCGCGATTATGCTATGGCTCAATATTTAAGAAAACATCTACATACATGTGAGACTGAGGGGACAGGGAAGCATTTATGACAATCAAAATTCAATCCTTTCAACCCGTGAATGTTTATTCAAGAAAAGGCAGCGATGCTAAATGAAAGGCGGAAATTAGTAGAGTCATTTTTTCTTTTTCTTTTTATTACAGTTTCCATTCAACTCCATAACCCTCCCGTGCGTCAAGAGCTACAACGGCAGTCTGAGTTACGGTTAATTATAAAACATAGATCGGTAGGCCTTCTCTTAGGTCGCAGTTTAACCACGTTCGCTTGTTCTCATAATTTATCATTTAACTAAATCGGTACCTTAGATGATGCCGTGTAATTAAAAGGCTTTTGAGTTTAGATGTGAGAAGCAGTGAAAAAACCTTTTTTTGGAAGAACTGGAATCCTCATGAACACCACATTCACGTATTCAGTCGACACTACACGGATTGAGCGGGGTCAGTAACCATATCACGCCGGTACACGTTTTACTGACTGCGTTGGAAACGAATCACTCACCTCTTACTGTCAACACATTAACAGTAACTAAAGCTTCATCAGTCCAAGGGAAAACTGTAAACTGAAACAGCCTTGTAGCAAAATCCTGCGTAAAATCATACACATGGATCACATCAAACAATTTGACGTGGCCCCACCAAGAGGCCGGATGTAAAGTAAGACGCCATCTGTTGGCGAATACTGGATATCCGGTGAAGACTAGTTTTCTCGGCTTGATGTTAGGTAGTTGTTTAAAACGAGACGATTAGTAAGGCACGCATAAATGTGTATGTATATCACAGTCAAGCTTCTGAGGTGAAACAGTCCCGTCTTTTAATTACTTAAGCCAAAATACCCATTCTACGGGTTTATGTGCAAGGGGAGGTAATGCTGAAGTGAAACCAAGCGAAGTTATTGCCCCTAGCCTGGAGCAATCACATACTAGCGATCAGGCGTGGGTAGATCAAGTGGGGCCTAAGGTCCCACATAGACCAACATTTTACATACCAGTAACAAATGTACAGTGATGATAGCCAAGACTTCCATAAGTGATATGAAAGCAGATCGTACTGTAATGAGATGTTTGTGTATAAAACTGAAATAATTGTACGCTACATACAAGAGATACATAACTTGGGACTACCTGGGACTTACACACAAGGAAACAAAACACGGAAAAATATTCCAATCTCAACTAAACGACGTTTGTTTGAAAGGTGACACTCTCGGCTTTACGTTGGTGCATGGATCGGCAAATCAACATGATGTCTCTTGGTTAGGACTGTAAAGGAAATCTGAAACCAGTAAGATTGTAGGTTTTCTTTTTAGTGGGACAAGTCCGATAACGGGGAAATTTTCAGCCAAGTTACACAATGAGAGTGTTCAAATGTTATTAATCGCGAAATAAGCAGCGAAATCTCAATAGTCTGATTCAGCAATAGCACCGCTACAAAGTCCCAAATGAGCGTTGATTGTGGAACTTAGTGGCATCTGATGTCACCAACAGGTTCAAACTACGGCTTATGCGTTTCCTTTTTGGAGGAGTGCATTTCCTTCATTTGGCAAAAACCACTCAATCTGTCGTTATATACTGAACAATAAAACGACAGAGGTAACTGAAACCAAGAGACTATCGGGGATAAGACTAAAGTAATGTTGAAAACGACTGATTTTGATGCGTACACCTGTACGTCTCAATGTTGGAAAGAAACTTGGTTAAGGTCTGAGGATTCCGTCTGGAACAGTCGCGTGTTCTGTTGGAAATAACTATAAGATACACACAGATTCCCTGAGGCACTTGAATAAACACAGAATAATGCATGTACCTGTTGATATGCATGCTATTACATTACACCAAATTTTTATTGCAATACCGGGAGACTGCACACGGCAAATTTTGTTACATTATGCGGTGATACTACATAACACGGAAATTTTTCATTACATTGCAAGATGAGTGTTACATTACTTGTGTATTATTACATAACACGGTGCTGCATATCACTATCACATGATTTGTTTCACGCCAACAGTAAACAGCAACTGTTGTTGCTCGTCCTTGTATCGAATACCCAAGGGTGACAATTCCCCCTTAAGACTGGTTTATCCTCGTTAGTCAGCACATACAATGGTGGTCAGTTTTATAATATCCGGCCTAAACCACCGATATTTGGCAAGTTACTGGCAAACTTTCCCTCACGTAAACATGGTTAGACGCAAGGGGATGTAAGCATGCATGATACTGAAAAGACCGCTACTTCCCACTATTTGGGGTATCCTTTTGATGGATTGCGGTCGACTGGCAGGGAACCCTTGTATATAATGCAATTTTGACACATCCAGACAGTTCCTGGACGAAGTATTAAACTCGCTGCGGTTTCTTTCGCTGTTCAGTATATTCAATTAAGAGTATAAGGTTAGACCAACAGCTTTTAACAGCAATAACTGCTGTAATGTTAGGAAAAATATGTATGAATATGCGACTTAAGCACTCATCACTGTCTTCATATCAGTGAAATGCCACTGAACATATTTATTTATTTGCTTGTCCATTTTTACGCTGTACTTAAGACTATTGCACTTATACGACGTACGCGTACTCATTTCTATTATTAATATGAAGTAGGCTATCCTATATTTTATGCTGGAACGGAACCGAACAGAGCTCGGGGAAAACTCACGACATTACGCAGGTTACTGGCAGACCTTCCCATTTAAGGTCGGAGAGGAAGCCAGTCGAGGTTGGACTCACGGGCATCGCATTGGTGAGAGGCTCCTAGGTCATTGCACTGCAGCCTAACCACTAGTTCATGGAGGCCCCTTATTAAGCATAGAGTTTTAAATATCAGTCATATCTAGTGTGGTAGGAAGGAACGTTTCCAATGCAGCCAGATGATGATTTGTTTTAATGTAATGCGTTATTGTAATCTCAAGTTCTCTAAATAACGAAGTCTGTTGTCTCCAACAATATTGTTTCATCGGAGTTCAAGTTTGGTGGCCATCTCGAAATACAAAGTACGGTATTGAATACTACAGTATGAGGAGTAAAGCCAGAACTACATTAGCGACTACAGTGTTGGCAAATGGTCACACATAACCGGTGAAAACTATAGGCTGTTGTGAGTTTACGTCAGTTATAGTTTAATTCTTAAAAACAAATCAATTTATACATGCACGGTCCCCACCAGAGCTACAAATGTAGCAGAATTAGATGAGAAAAAGTCAGCGAGGATAAAACAGAAATTAAAGCCACTAAAGTCTAGAGCTCATTAAAATGGTGCGTTGCCATCACATTTAACAAACGTGTAGATGAAGGATATATTCTTGAGTGAGGCTTTCATCGCCATCGTCATTTATGAGGGAAGTTAAAGCCTTAAACCCTAATCACTACCGTCTTTTGACAGGGATACTTTTGAGTTAAACCTTCACCCCTGTGGCCATAGATATACGGGAGACGGTTTGTACGTATACCAATGGACTTACACACCAGTCATGGTATTTATTTATTTGTTTGATTGGTGTTTTATGCCGTAATCAAGAATGTTTCACTGATACGATGGCGGCCATCCGCAGGTTGCTGGCAGACCTTCCCACATACGGCCAGCATGAGCTGGACGAACTCACAGCGACCACATTGGTGGGAGACTCTCCAAGAATTGTAGACATATGTGGGAAATACATTTATGTTTTATATACGGCTTTGAACGTCATTTACAATACTTTTGTCGTGTATGAGGAACTTTCTTGAGTACGGTGTTACACGGTAATCCTCGCCGTCACATGATGGAGATGCATATTTTCTTGAGTACGGTGTTACACGGTAATCCTCGCCGTCACATGATGGAGATGCATATTTTCTTGAGTATGGTGTTACACGCTAATCCTCGCCGTCACATGATGGAGATGCATATTTTCTTGAGTATGGTGTTACACGCTAATCCTCGCCGTCACATGATGGAGATGCATATTTTCTTGAGTACGGTGTTACACGCTAATCCTCGCCGTCACATGACGGAAATGCATATTTTCTTGAGAACAGTGTTAAAGATCATCAAATGGCATGCAAACTAAACAGTTCTTTCAGAGTTCTGCTGAAAAATGATTCTCTTTCTGTGAGCAAGCAACTCTTTTGTGCCTAGTTTCATACTGAAAATGGGCAAAGGGCTATGTTGCAAATGAGTCTTGCAATTGCCGGCTTTGAATGAATGAATGACAATGGGTTAATGACACGTCGACAGTATCTCAGCCATATCCTGGGGTACCGGCTTTGAATCTCCTGTTTGTGTCGACGACTGATATATGGATGTGTGATTTGACCGTGATCAAAAATGATGAACGACGAGATTTCACGAACGGCTTTGGGGTACCTGTGTGTATGCATTCATGTATATAGGCCTAGGCGGCTAAGGGTTCAAAGGTAGGGATTTGCAGTGGGCCATGGAGAAGGGTCGGGATGCGACCAAATCGTCGAAGAGAAAAATCGCCCAAGGCAAATCTTCCAGGAAAGTTGGTCAAATCATCCAAGATATATAGTCACGTCATCAAAGATATACATGTAGTTTCATGCCTGCCGGGATACATAATCATATTGTACATGCATGCATATAATGAAGTCCCCCTTCTGATATCTGTGCAGAATATCTGTGTATAATGAACTCAAACAGGTGGGTCTTGCTTGTGTGGCGTAGGCCTTGTCGACAGATTTATTTCCCGCTATCGACGGGATTAGTAAATCTTGAGAATGACACATGCATGCGAATATTTGCGAGCTGGCCTTGGATAAACAACTGTAAGACAACACACAATTAAATCGAGCGTACGAGTAACACATTTCTATCTTTAATATGAAGAAGATTACTCTACGATTTAGGTAATAATACTCTCCCCGCATAGTCTCAACGAGTTAATCCACAGCTGGAAATGCGAGCAGCCAACTGCAGAAGAGTGAATATTTCATTAATTCTGAGGTACAATGACTACTTTATAGATATACTTATACACACATTTAGATATATTAATTAATAAATAAATTGAGGAATGAAACAGCAAGCAACAAAACCTGTTTTCAGCATTCTTAATTTTGCACGAGTACATATACTTAATGCAGGTCTTGGTTCGAAACTACCACAATCATTGAAAATACATATTTGCTACATTATTTATATGAGCATTTGAGCGACTTCTATAAACATGTAAACAGACAATACCGGCGCATGATGAACCAAAATCAACTATCACTGCAAAATACATAAGTGCCGAATTTACGGATCACAGTGTGCACAAGGGAAGTGGACCTACACTCAGTATTTAAGCAACAACAAAAAATATTGAAAATGGACATTACGGCTTATACTTGGTATGTTTGGTATAGAATAACCATATTGATATATGGACGTCTCGTATATAGGTAGATCTGCACAATTAAGGTTCTCTTTAAAAATGTGCTCTATAATAAATATTCGAGAATTAATTTTGCATTTATTAGTCTCAGGAGATAATCTATGATTTAGATACTTTTGCAAATGTATCTTGCTATTATTGATTTGAAACGCCCTGTTCGTGTTCTACCAGTGATATACGAACGTCGGACTCGATGCTTAGATCCATATCTTAGACTAGATAATTTCGTTCACTGGACGATTTGACCAACTTTCTTGGCCGATTTGTCTTGGACGAATTTGCTCTGGGAATGACAAACAGTCTTGGAAGTCCACAGGCAGTCATGGAGGTTTCTAGGCGGCAACTTAATCTTCTAACTGGTCAAGGGATTTATACACAGCCGTAAGGTATATGCATGACTCTACTGATGACCATAGGGACCATAGATGTCCATGGAGTGCAAACGTGTTCTATAGGCTCTATTGGTGACCATGGGGTCCGTATGGGACCGTGAGATGGAAATGTGTCCTATGGGTTCTACTGATGACTATGGGGTCAAATAGCTTACCAGGGGGTGTAAACGTATTCTATGGGCTTTATTGATGATCATGGAGTCCATAGGAGACCGTGGGGTGTAAAAGTGTCCTATGACCTCTATTGATGACTATGGGGCCCTTAGTTGACCTTGGGGTGTAAACGTGTCCCTGGGCTCTATTGATGACCATTGGGTCCACAGGTGAGAATGGGGTGAAAATTTGTCCTATGGGGTATATTGATCCCCATAGTTGGCCGTGGGGTGTAAACGTGTCCTATGGGACTTACTGATGATCATTGGGTCTATAGGTGACCATGGCGTGTTAACGTGTCCGATGGGATGTATTGATGACCATGGGGTCCATAGGTGAGCATTGGGTGTAAACGTGTCCTATGGGCTCTGTTGACCATGGGGTCTGTAAGTCACCAGTGAACCTGTTACTAACCATGGGTGGGGCCTGATGATGACCATGGGGTCTGTAGGTGACCAAGGGGTCTGTAGATGACCAATGAGCCTGATGGTGACCATGGGGTCTGTGAGTGTCCATGGGGTCTGTAAGTGACCATGATGACAAGGTGACCGTGGGGTCCGTGTTTGATGGTGGGGTGTATGCGTAACCAAGGCATCTACAGACGCAATGGGTATATGTATATGGGTGACTTTGGTGGCACCCATAATTGGGTGATGGGATCTATGGATTGTTGATGTGGCCAATACATCTTTATTTGGACTAACCCCAGGGCATTCATGTGACGTTCCTGGGGTTAGTCCAAACGTACATGGACCTAATTTGCACATTGTAGTACTCCTGAATTGACTATGATATTCGATATCCATGCAAAGTGGTACAACCCAGAAAATGTGTTCAGTATATGTTCTAAATACATATAACCGGGAAGCTAAGTCCTGAGCGAAAATGGGGCTGACTCAGTGTGAAGTCGGCCATGCCGTGGTATCACATTATAGTCCACTGGCCTTTGGAGACAATACACTGAAGCACGTACACCTGCGTACATCCAAACCAGGTTCTCATCTGGTTTGTTTTCTTTTTCTTTTATCTTGCACATCTCATTTTGCTCTACATATTACATGCACTCACCTTGACTAGAATTCTGTTTTACAGATTAAAGCTCATTATCATATAACCTTGAGTGGAATTGTTTGTTGTAGGTTATCATATCACCGCACAATGCGTCGCCATACTCATGTTCACCTGATCCTAGATCTATATGGTGTTGACACTCGGACTGTAGATACAACCAAGTCATTTGTGTCTTCCGGAGGGAGAGTGGAATTACATTTCGCATTGTACCAGATCATCAAAAAATAATAATGACATTCACTACATCTGCAGAACCGTTTAATTCCACGAAGACACTTGTACAGGACTACCGGATAACAACACGTCGTGCATAATTACTGTAAATGGCAGCTGTGCGACAGTCTTCGGATCACTGTCCACTTTTACTAATGAGATGATTGTCGCTGGTACCCCATGGTAACATATATTTCTTAATTTTTGTACTGGGCTTTACAACAAGTACCATGTTCAAAGTCTTGAGTATGACCTGAGTCAGGTATGATCTCGGATCTCACGACCTAAAGGCGGACGCCGTAAGCACGAAGCCATTAGTATATCTTAATGAATCTGGCAGTAATTTCATGAAGGGGTACATGAAGTTATAATCAATGTTTGTTTCATGATCACTTTAAAAAACCAGATCATGTAAATTTGGACATTACTACTCTTTGGCTGTTGGCGGCTTTATTCTCGCTATACCAGAGATCATTCGTACACCTTTAGTGGGTAATTAGTGGGTAATGAGGTTAATTCGAGTTCAGTCCAAAATTCTTACTTTTACTCAGAAACCAGTCACTTAAGGCATTGTTGTAGTTGCACCAACATTTTACATCATACGCCACCTTGGGAGCAAATTCCATGAAAAAGAAATTTCTACAAATACTGTTCGATCTTTTATACATACATTTTCTACGCTCCTTTTACAGGGAGTATGTATATAGACATGCATCTGACAACCTTTAAATGATCTTATCATGCCTTATACAGGTTATAAGGATAGCGCAGTTGGTAGAGCGTCAGCTTTCGGACGGAGAGGGCTGGGTTCAAACCTGGGTCTGGTCATACCAAAGACTTTAAAAAGACTTTAAGCTCATCTTGCTTCCTCGCTATAAGAGGATAGAGGGTGGGCTGGTCGACCCAGTGTCAATATAATTTGACTGGGTGAGGGAAGTCGTCTCGGTGAGGCAGCACCAGATAAAACATACGGTGGAAATCCATCCTGTACCGCCTTCGTATAAGTGAAATATTCTTGAGTAGGGCGTTAAACAATAAGCATTCATTCTTATACATGCTTAGCTCTGGATGACGGAACTAAAGGGGGGTCACCACCAGATCTTCACAACTCACCAATCAGGTCTCGCCTGCTCTCAATGTTTCCGCTGCGGCCTAAAGTCAGGAGGTTTGTCAAAGGTTGGTCGTTCACTATGGAACAACGGTTTCTTTCATCCATGAAGCTGTAACGTATTGCATCATTTTAAGCAAAGTAAGTGTACTTTATAAGTATTATAAAGTAAATTTTTTTTTGTAAGTAAATTATTCTTGCGCGTGGCGTTAAACACAAAACAGATAAGTAAATAGGTCAAAACGTCGAAAGTGAAGTGAATCACCGAGGTCCTTGCACACTATGTGATTTTTTCAGCCGCGTTTTTTTCCATTCGACTGAAAAATTAGAAAATGGTACATGGGTGGAAAATATAGCCATTCTAAACGAGTCCGATTTAAGGCTATATGACTGTGCTGTGCTGTGGGCCGTAGAACTTGTTCAACCTTTCCGGAGTCACAACTGTCACCAAACTACAGCACATAAGCCAGTACGTGTTCCCAGCTTTAGTTTGCTGCCTGTTGTGGGGCCTCCGTGTATGGCCGATGGGTTAGCGTGATAGCGCAGCGTAATGACCCAGGAGCCTCTCACCATCGCGGCCGCTGTTAGTTCAAGTCCAACTTCCTCTCCAGCCATACGTGTAAAAATCTGCCCGCTACTTACGGATGGCCGTGGGTTCCCCCTGGGGTCTGCCTGATTTCCTCCCATCATAATTCTGGCCTCCGTCGTGTAAGTGAAATATTCTTGAGTAAGGCGTAAAACACCAATGAAATAAATACCTGAATAAATGCTGTCTGTTGTTTGTTGTTTGTTAACGACCGCCAGTGATACACGTTTTTTTTTTTCTTTCTTGGTGGCATTAACTAGTACATTTAATTATATTTGTTTATTGCAAAGTCATTCACCCAAACAAAGACTGTTTAAGGTGGGACCGGAATTGCCACACAGAGAGAGATTCAGGTACTGCATCTATCACATGCCTATACTGAAACACGCGCTTGGGCAGAGAAAGAATGAATGCGTTCATAGATAAGGGACACGCGCGGATAAGATTTGCTGTAAGACAGCTATGTGGTAAGTTTGTCACTTATCGCCTGGTGCGCGTTGAATTTGGCCGGTAGTTCGTGACGTAATCCGGACTAGATCTCAGCAGGCCCCAGCGAGAGAACGTGTGGGAAGCGTTTTGCACACGACACTCACTGTCATCTTCAAACGTGATGACCGGTGACCTATGAACTCTACACAGGGTCAGCTGTCTTTGGCTCCCTTGGATTATAATAAAGAGAAAAAAGAATATCACCCGCATGTCTCTTCAAAACTTCAGCACAGGGTAGCTCGGAGTCTGGACAGTGACATTTCTGCCTCAGCGCAAAGACATAATCGGTTAAAGCTATTGTTCAGAAGTAAGGTAAGCTGACTTTACGATATCAGTTATCTGAAATGAACAACACGCTATTAACGCTTTGTGTATATGTACGTACCGGTATAGGGGCGTTCATAATTTGTTTATGTATTTGATTGTTGCTGAACGTCCTGCATATACGTAAGTATTTTGTTTATACTTATGAACTGAACTTGACTAATATTATGAACTTGGCAAATATTATACATAGCACAGTTTTAATTTCCTCGCGAGGATATTGTGTTAGTTTGTCGAACCGAATTCCACTATACTGACGCATGTTTGAGTTGTAGATAGAGCAAAATATAGGTTACGTGTACATCGTGATTCAAACATTTTCTGGACGATTTAAATTCTTCCAATGCTAAATTGAATGAGTGTCCATAAGTATTAGTTTGTTGTCGAATGATTTAAACTGTATATTATTATGTGGAAATGCCACTCTCCCGCATGAAGTATGGAGTATTGTTTTTAGCGCGTGAACAGATTTGGTCAGTATATGCCTGTTGTTAGTGCGTGCAGGTATGTCCATCGCGTTATGATCGGTATCCTACTTACGTAAGGGATAAAAGGCCTGCAGCCATATATTCCGTGGATTTGGCAAAGTTCAATCAGACATTATCCATTTTGTGTCCGGGAATGCTCCCCGTTGTGGGCGAATAAAGACACGAGTATGTGAACGAACGATGATCAACTCCCTGTCCTTGTTCACCTCAAGTTCGGAGACGAACCGGCGATAACGTAATGTAATGACCAGCCCTGAAGCCCTGCAACAACAATCCATTGCGCTGAAAGTCCTGTCTGGAGTCAAAAACCCTCACTATATGATTTATATTACAAATTTGCAATACTCGCGTCTTTTAAGCGGATAAACAGTTTCCTTTGGGCTGTACATTTATAGCCAACTGCCTTTTTTGTGTAAGTAATGAGATGAAAACGTATACGTTCTGATCACTTTTTGAGTATCGATATTTGAGTCCCGACAGTTATGGGTTAAACATGCTAAGTAGATTTCTAATGTAAACTGGCAGCGGAACGTCATTAAATCTACGATGGGACGGTAAAGCACTGGAACTACATGCAGTATCACTGCCAAGGGTCCAGGTTCCATGTAATTACACGAAGATCTTTTCACGTTACCATCATGTCACCACCATGGAAACCAGTACTGAAAGCATCACGTCGCCTTTGTAGCTATATACGATGCTCGTAACGTTAAGGGGGCTTCGTGCAAGTTGCCCCAGGGGCTTTCCAGGCCCTGGAAGCTCTGCATGGTGTTCGAGACAACTGGACACGCGTTATAGACGATTTCTGGTGACTAAATTATGATAGGAAGCCGGAATACACTAGACGCGTTCGTCCCTTATTTACTTGTTTTAATCACGATGATTCGTAACGTTTGCTGACAGTAACTGATGCAGTTGAGTAGCCGACTGGTTCAAGAGGTCCCGGAACCTCTGGCTTTTCAGATAGTTTGAGATGTTTTTTGGAAGATTTCTGGCGACCAAAGTTTTGAGGAGCGGGCGTGTTTGCCCTTTTCTTACTTTTTTTTAAATAATGAAGACTTTTTTCTCCTGGTGTTCAGATTCTACTGAGAGATCCATAAGTTTCGAAAGGTCTCCCGGGACAGAATTTAAGATGTTCACTTTCAACATTTTTTCAATAATATTGCGACCAGTGTTCATATATACACGTAAAGAAGGTAAATTTAGGTCCACTACACTGTAAATTTTGATCTTTAACTGATAAACACTTTTATGCATCAGATATTAAACACTTGCAGATTTTACCATTGTAGCATAAGCCTATATACATGTTCTAGACACTTATGTTTAATACTCAAATATACGTCTATATTTATTAAATATGATTGTTTGAAGTTTATTCACCCAGTAAACGCGTTGCGCGTTGCACATTTAACAGTGTATATTTAGTCCGTTTCTATCCATTTCTCTTCTATATTCAGCTATCTACAAAATCACTCATACACACTACCATACTCACTTTCGCCGGTGACACCACAAGCTGTGCACTTCGATGTTTGACTTCCAACATCATTGCAAAGAAAATGCAACTAGAATACTTTCTCTCATAATGTTAAACTCTTAAAGAGCTTGTATCTTCCCGAGATCAAGACCATTTCCTTGGGTGACGTCATAACTATTTAAGAAGACGTAAAGATGTAGGATTATAGCAATTAGAGATAATAAAAATTTCCTTTATTAACGGTATATTTTACCAAAGCAAGGCAGTTCCAAGAGCTCGTGTTATATTAAAATTCAACTCATACGCCTTCAATATTTCCTTCTTTATATTCTGGACTATGCCCCATATCTAGTATGCTAACTGTTTTGAAATGGCCATGACGTCACGAGAGGAAATCAAGATCAACTTCGTGTACAAAGTAAACGTATAGCTTTCAACATCAGAAACTAAAATTGTGCACTGACTGCATTTTCCTCGCAGTAAAGCGGACACTGAAGATGCCGGTGTAGCCTAAACCTGGAAGTGGTATACTTGTCCCTATTGAGAGGCAGTTTTGGTTTGATTTTGCAGATAGCTAGGCGACAAGATAATCTGTCTTCCTAACTATTGATGTAACACTGGAACATCATGACATTGCTTCTGTGTTTCTTTTTTCCCTCTTTCTGTCTTATTCTTCTTTTCTCTCCAAGAAAAGAACTCGGAAATCACGAGATCAACTGCAAAAAAAAGATCACCGCAGGAAGAAATTTAGTTGCAAAGAAGGGGAAAAACAATAAAGTTATGGATGATTGAAAATACTGAAAACGGGTTAAACAAACTTACATGTATATATATTTGTGTCGACATCAGTAGAATGAAATGGCTCGACTGTAAGTGGACAGTCTGCTTGTTAAACAATGAACCAAGTTATCTGAGTCTGTTAGTCAGTAGTCAGTCTGTTAGTTAATCAGTTATATCATGCATATAGGTGTTTAATCAGTTAAGTTTTTAGTCAATGAACCTGAAAAACATCGAATCTTTTGGCCAATAAATAAACCGACACTCATGTTTATTCATCAGTCGTTTAGCCGGTGAGGCAAGATAAGTATCTCACTCCACCAATGTTCCTTCCATTTCAGCTGATGTCGTGGCCATACGTAACAGTGCTGGTACTTGTGGGTGCCGGACTCGTGACTTCTGAGACTAGATACATAGATCTGACCCACATTCTGGACAAGGATGCTGTGTTCTGGCCGGGTGTTCCTTCGCTGAACATGACCAACCTGCAGAAAGGCAGGATGCCTGGGGGATTCTGGTAAGATTACTTCTTATAAAGGTTCCTCAATCAGCGGGAACCGCCTTCTGATTATAAACTTAGTCAGAATTTCTTAATTAACTTACCCGGAACCTCTTTCTGGCTCTAAGCAGCTACCCCCAAACCCCTACACTTAGCCGCTACCTCCTTAGGGCTCTCTTAGTGACTCTTCTGGGACGTCTTTCTGGCTCTAAACTTAGCTGGAACCTCCTTCTAGCTCTTCATGGAATCTAACAACCTCTCCATCAACCATATGTTAACCAATTCAGTCACTAATTCCATCACTCTTTGTTTCTGTCCCGATGTTTCAGGCTGGAGTATAACGTGTTTAGCGTCGGGGAACATGGCGGTACGCATATGGACGCTCCGGCTCATTTCTCCGAAAACGACTGGCACACGTCTGATATCCCTTTGCATCGTCTGATGGGCCCGGGGGTGGTGGTGGACATATCCGAGAGAGCTAAGACAGACCCGGACGCCCAACTCACCGTCGAAGATCTGCAGAACTGGGAAAAAATGTATGGGAAAATCCCAAGCAACGCCTGGGTGTTGTTGAATTCAGGCTGGACCAAGAAGTGGAAAGACAGAGCAGCATTTTTTGGCTCATCCAACACTGAAGACCACACAACGTTCCATTTTCCGTCGATCAGCGGCGAGGCTGCCAGGTGGCTTTGGGAAAACCGACCGTACATAACAGGGGTGGGGCTAGACACGGCTTCGATAGATTCCGGCCCTTCTCAGGACTACCCAGCTCATCGCGCTCTTCTTCCGAACAGGCGCATTGGACTCGAGAATGTGGCGAATCTTGACCAGCTTCCGCCGGCAGGCGCCATGATCTACGCTATCCCCTTGAAGCTTAAAGACGGGACTGGTGGTCCGATGAGACTATTCGCGGTGGTCGGGGACGGAAGTTCCGGTCTAGTTACCTTCAGGTTTAATCTAATATTCCTTGTTACTTTATATTTAGCTTACAGATTTTTACTTTAATGGATTTTGCTATTGTAATGCTTTTTTGCACGCTTTTTAAAAATTTGTTTGTTCAATAAACTTCTTAACAACTCGTGATGACGAGTTGTTCAGAAGTTCAATGAACAAACAAATTTTTAACCTGTAGACCTAATATCAGTTATGTTGTAGGCATTGTGTGGCTCCACAAGCGTTTAATTAACACCACAAACAAGTAATTCAGTGGAATATTCTGTTTGTGTGCATGGCAAACTGTTCCATTTGGAGGAAATACACATCAGGGTCAGGTGCGTCTGGAGGAAATCTCTTTTCATGGAAGAAGTTTTGAAAATCAAAAAGCCTATTTTGAATCTGGGTGTAACTGTCGAAATTTGAATGTCACAAAGCTACTTCTGCCTCCAAAGTTAGCTTTGCTGGATCTAGGCAATATTTGGCATGAAAAGCCCAGCCACTACGAATGGCTTAAAGACGCCAGTGTGGAGACTAATTCCGAGCAGTGGCACTGACGAAGCTGCCCTCGCACCAGGTCTGGCTGTAACCTTCTGTAACATCTCAGTCTTCTTGTACATATTCACTTTCTAAATGACAGATAGGTTTGGTTTTTATGTTTTGATATACAGTTGTTTGTGTGACATATAAAAGTACAAAGAAAGATTCTCAGTTTTCCTCTTAGGTTAAATGGCTTCAAACTACAGCTATCCTAACACCCAGGAGTCAGACCGGAAATTAAGAACAGCTTTTCTTTTTTTGGAGGGGGAGGGGGTGGCGGACGCTAAGCTGGCCTTCCAGTTAGTTCATCGTTGCCGTCATTTCCGAAAACATGCGTAAAATAAAGAGGTAATTAAGAGATATAAAATATGTCTTAGAAATGAAATGTTGCTGTAACTCTCTTCATTTCCCACTAAACCCATAATCATCGTTTCATGGAGTGCTTATTCGTGCATCGTTTAACTCTCGGAAATGTACTATCACAATCTACACAGATTCTCCCTGCTGTAATTGTTCTTGGGATCTTAGGGACAACACGAGATTGGCGACGGTCGGATTTCAATATCACATTTCCTTCATGCACCAAAAACACTGACCGCCGTCGTTATACGGAAAATGTCCTGAGTATGGCGTTAATCAAAATTATCCTGCTTTGCTTGTTTTGTAACGATGTTAGGTATTACAATGTTATCCAGCCATAACTTTGAACGTCAAAGTTACCAGTTAGCGCAAATACTTACAGGCAAATTGTACAGAATAAATAAAGGTGGCAACACAATGGATAATCATTTCTTCATTGATGTATGCATGCTTGGGTTTTACGTCGGGTAGCCAACAATTTGTCGTCATATGAGCTCGTGGCAGGGCGAGTCCATGCTGCCAAAGTGCTGCCGCCACTGGAACATAATGCCGAAGACACTAGTTTTCTAGGAACTTTTTGTCACGACTTTCTTCTTATTCCTTAAAATCATATTTATCCATGTGTAGTTCCCATTGATGTTTCTTTTAAGCTGAGGTTGTCGTTCCTGCCTTGGTCGAGCACACATATGTTGGGCATGAGATATAGAAATTAAATTGTCCTTACAATAAAAACGACTCCTTTATTTAATTGGCCAGTTCAGTACTTTAGAATGGACTTGGATATTTCCAGATAATGTTTAAATATCAGTGTTAAAATTTCCGGGCGGTTTTTTTTTCTTTCCCTTTTTTTTAAGCTTTATATATATACATGTGGAAAAAGGTATATGAAATTTGAAATTTTTTTTTTAAAAAATCGGACACTTGGGGTTCCGAAAATCCTTAGGTCACATGTACATTACATCATGACCAACGCATGTTTGGACACCTGTATATATAGGCTATGTTATCTGGAACAGGTCATTTAAGATGCCCGAATATGTACGTAAGGGATTAAAATAAGCATGTATTGTATTGTGCCCGAATAAAGAATATGTACATGGTGTCAGTTTTGAGCGGATTTGTCAACGAATCATCGTTCGTGGTGTAAGTAGACAGAAATTTGTGTAGCAAAGGTCAAGGTCCAACGACGACAAGGGAACCTCGCCTTCAGATTCTGACGTCCATTTCAGCTCCACAATGAAACAATTTATAAAACACCAACGTATGTTGTCATTATTATACTTTTGAATTTATTTTTTAATTTACTGGTGTTCTATACTTTATTCAAGAAATTTTTCGCTCACACGACGGTGGTCAGTATTATAGGTGAAGGAAACTGGAAATTCCAGTGTAAACCACTGTCCTTCCCCAGGTACTTGACAAAGTCCTTGTTTCAAAGCCGAGACTGAGCTCGCTAGAGCCGGATTCGAACCCGGGACCTCAATGGTCAAGGACTGATCTGCAGCGGCAAAGTCAACATTGTATCCCACCAATCCAGCAATGAACGCACATTATTTTATATAAATCTGGAAACACAAATGATATTGCTCTGGTGGGCCGTTACCTTAACCAGTAACATATCAATCTAAATCTATAACTACAGCCAATGCAAATGGTGCATAATAATTGAGAAGTTAGGAACTGAGCCGCACAAATGGCAGGAAATATCACAACATGCACGCAGAGTTCAGAGTTTTGAGTTGGGAGAATTTAGACACAGGATTTAGAAACTGTTGCTCCAATTCCACCCCATATGGTTTTAGAAATTATTGAATATTTGAAATGATGTTGAAAATCATGTTCGTTTTGAAACGAAACAAATGCGACGTTCTCATTAACCACCAAAAACATAGTGTAATAGAATAAACGTTACAGCAGAAGGCATATTATAGCCATTATTTATGGACTCTCACCTAGTTCGCAAATCCTTTCAAAGTGACAGGAAATCAATCAGATTACCAGATTCACCAAGGTTGCTTTCCCCTAAATAAGGCTGCAATTGCTTAGTTTAAGAAATGACACATAGTGAATTCCATAAAATTAAATTATTGCTTTGGACATTGTAATTCCTTGTCTGTATTTTGTGGTGTGTATTTAGCATGCTCATTCGCTTTATCTTGGCTTGCAACATAATTTCTGTCAAATTGTACCAGAAGAACATTACAGATATATTTATAGCGCTACCTCACTGGAATGTCACGCCGATAACACCAAACCTGACACCTACCCAGTACACATGCCTACTGACACCGGGCTGAGCAGTACTGCCCTTGAAACATAGGTCTACTATAAACTGACAACACCCGTACCGCTGGCGGGACAGTTTTGGTTTGACTTCGGCTTAACTTTATTGCTTCTTTAGTATTTACTTGAATGGATGCCTGTAGCAGGCCGACCCAATGCTGCCATGTTTGTACTGTTGCTTGACTGAGATATAGTGATCCTGAGTCCAAGGGACTTAACCTCAACCTCACCGATTGCACACCAACCCACTCTATCCGTATAATCCATTAGGCCTTTCGCAAAACAACCAAAGAAAGCACATTTTCAAAAATCACTAACAAATTACACATACTTTACCCTGTTTTTGCAAAGAATTTGAAGTTTTAACACAACTACCAGTATTTAGCATTATGGAAATACAAAACAAAATGAAGAAAACTTTTCACCACCCCTGACTTTTTCAGTACCAATACGTGACACCATAAAGGTGAAAAGGCGGGTAAATGCCACAACACAACATTGCTCCACTCGTCTCGTAAATAAACAAAACTGGCAATGACAGTGCGGTTTTAGTGCAACTCCCATGGTCACAAAGGACAATGACCTGTTTGCTGAGTTGACTTGTGTAGTTGCATGTGAAACTGTTCAGTTTACAAAGCGACAAACACGTATGTTTAGGCTGATCATTATGACATCTGTACATCTACTGTGGCGGAGAGGGCCTACACATAAACACGCCCGCTCGCTCATAAACAGGTTGTATGCAAGCAAAGAGTAAATGCACGATACTTTGCTTGTCTTAAACCCCAGAGATAACTTATACTGATCCTAGTGTGTTATTTAAGAAAGAATGTATCCATGGTAACTAGGCCAAGGACTCTTGGGTTAAATTCTCACGTAGACATCTTACGCTTACGTTGGTAAACCCTATTAGTTAACTGTAAGAAGAAAGTTTTCTCTTCTGCAAGCTGTAGCGTTTTTACACTTGCCAAAAACAGAAAGAAGAAGAAGAAAAAGAAATCTGTCCAATACATCTAAGAAAAGAAACTCTCTTTGACCGTTGTTTGAAGCCATATACTGAGGAATTATTTAACTTCTCAAAAATTGCGCTTTTTTATACTACAAGTAGATGGAGAAATATAGTGTCTGGATAATAAACCACGGGCTTTTGACTCGTTACTAACTATTTTTCACGAAAAATTCTTGGCTATGCAACACGTTAAACTGCATTGAAGAGAAAAGGATTCAAGAAACCGAATTTCAAAGACTATGTATGTGTGACAATTTCTATTCTGACTTACTTTTCTCCCGTTTTCTTGCTATAACAACATCTTTGACGATGGGTCAGTTCTGAAATCATTATACTACCCTGCCAACCGAAAATTAAAGGCAACTTATAAAGCTGTTAATGTAAAGCTGTTGTTTTTTGGAAAGATGTTTGCTCAAGATATTGTTACGAACAGACCTGTATGATGATAGTGGGCTTATGTGTAACTCATCGTAAAAACGGTGCTCAGGCACGGGTAAGTACACCTAACATACAATTCCACGCAAGACATTTTGACCTAAATAAAATGGCTTACATATGAATAATCCTACCTCGATTTCAACAGAATACATGTTGACACAGACGTATGTTGAACGGGAGCATATCACATTCGGGGTGTTGAGTTTCTCACGTGCACCTTTGTCCCAAACGACTGCATTTACAAAGCAGAGTAAGAATGGTTTGGTTAAACTCAAGAGGCTACAACCGAGGACATTGGAATCGGGTCTCGTTGTTTACTCTTTAATGCCATTCTTTTATGTCAGGTGAGCAGACCGTGTGACTCAACGGACCTGTTTGATACCGAGTGCTGATATACTTGATATATAGGTCTTGTTAATAAGCACTTCTGTAGTTCTTGGAGGAGGGCTGGATACAGAATGGCTCCGAAACGGTCAAACAGGCATTTATAGTGTTGGAGAGAACGGGGACTGATGGCACAGTGTCATAACCAAAACCAAGGAAGTCATAACCAAAACGCATTTGAAGCATCGAATTTCTTAAAAGTTAAAATAGCCAGAGCTTCAAAGTATATCACCATTTATTAAAATTTCTTCTTTAGATTACAAATCTTTATCATCCACACTTTACGCTTTTTTTCCAGAAGTTCATGTTAGCCTTACTGTTGTTAATGTCTATAAAGTTAGCGATTTTTTCTTTTTAGTATTCCATTGGTGAATAAACAAATCAAATCAAATCTTCCCTGAGGGCAAAAATTAAATCAAAGCGCCCTTTCCTAAGGAAAAACATCACGCCCAAATTTCCAAAGGAAATTCCTCAGGGTCACGTGTCTTTCCTATGTAAATACACTACGCTTAAGTCTCCCTTCCTAGGGAAAATCACCAGGGCCAAGTGTCTCTTCCCAGGTAAAAACATCACGCTTAAGTGTCCCTTCCAACGGAAAATCACCAGGGTCAAATGTCTCTCCCATGTAAAACCACCAGGCTTAAGTGTCCTTTCCCGGGGAAAATCACCAGACTCAAGTGTTTCTTCCCATGCAAAAACATCAAGCTTAAGTGTCTCTTCCTCATGAATAATCACCAGGGTCAAGTGTCCCTTCCATGTAAAAACACCACTCTTAAGTGTTTCTTCCTAGGGAAAATCACCAGAGTCATGTGTTCCTCTCATGTAAAAACACCACGTTTAAGAGTTTCTTCCTAGGGAAAATCACCAGGGTCAAGTGTCCCTTCCCATGTAAAAAAACCACGCTTAAGTGTCTCTTCCTAGGGAAAACACCAGGGTCAAGTGTCCATTCCCTTGGGAATATAGAAGGTTAAACTGTATTCCCCCAGGGGAAAAATACCATGCTAAGCTGTCCCTTCTAAGGGTTGAAACACCGCGTTAAATTTTGCAGCTGGTGAAAAAACCAAGTATTTCATATATCCTTTAAAAATCGAAGAAAACAAGATTAATTATCTTCGAGGAAAGAGGCCATAATAAGTGTACGTATACATCAATAATTAATAGTGCGTAAAACTTAGAGTAAAATATCTAATCAAAGCTGTCTTGGTCCCTCGTCTTGAATCTGACATACTTGTAGGGTAATGCGAACAGCCACATAATGCAGCGGTTTTTATCTATTTGCTTTGACGGTGTTAGGCATACCCTAGTCCAGACTATAACCCTGTGGTCGGTTGACCAGTCACGTTATACTTCACGTGACGTCATGAAGCGTCACTCTCTCCACACAGACGATAGCAAATCGTGACTTTGACCAATCAACTCACAGCGACAGCATTGGTGAGGGGCAACTGTGTCCTTGCGATTTACTTCGTAAAGAGGGTTGCTTTACTGCATTCGTAAACCCTGACGCAGTCGTAAAAACTCAGTTCGTGTTCGACGCTAAACCGCAATCAAATAAATGAACAAGTAGGCTAAATGTAAAAATCTCGCAACTTCGTTCTGTGACAAATGGATTGGTGCTTAATTTCTCTACGTCAAAATCGCATCGAAATACGTTCACAACATTTTTGGTCAAGCTGGTGACTTAAAGACAAACATACAAATAAGTGCCAGAAACATAAGCTCTGTGCGGAACGAAGAATTATTTGTTCGCATAGTGCAGGAATCTAAATTGACTTTACCACTGACTGTATATACAGTTAGGTTTTACTTCGTACTTGACACTTTTTTAGTCATATGACGACGAGGAGTCCATAGAATGTGGATATACTGTGTCATTTTCGTGGCAAGGCGAGTCCATGCTGCCACCGGCACATCACGCCGAAGACACCAAACATGACACCCTACCTAGTCACACCCGGCCGATCAGTTCTGTTTCCGTGCTCTAACGTCTTAGTGCTGGGCTGCAAGCGAGGCAGCAAAGAGTACCAGTTTTAAAACCTTTTGCATGGCCCGAAGCGGGATTGATCCCTACTCCCCCGACCCTGAGATTTTACCAGCGAAACAGCATGCTATAAGTTCAGCGAGGTGACTGCCCGGTTTCAAAACAACCTGTAAAGGCCCGTCACTGGTCTGTCACCACTGCACGGTGGGATGTTTCGCACATACATGCAGCTGGAACATTTTCTGAGTAGAAGAATGCTTTAATACGTCACGATTTACCTGTGACAATTGAGAGTCTTACATAATTTAAGCCTCTATATGTCGTGTCAAGATAGGAAGTCGCAGTGGGAAGTACACCGCACGCGCTCAGTCAGTCGCGTTTTGTCAGAGTTTGCACGCAGTAATGACGTCACATAACCTGTTTGTCCCTCAGAATGAGGGGATAAGTTTCCAGACATATGCTTGTCTCACCGCAGTCCTGGTGAGTACCAGTCATTATTTGATCAGTAATGTCAAGTTTGTTCCCGGCCCTGGTAAGTTAGGAAGATGATCAGTAACCTGACGAAGAGCAGCGTGTAATCCAAGCATTCCGATTTCCTTCACCCTCAAATCTGATCAAAGTTGAAACTCGTTCAGTAAGGCGTTACACACTATAATCAGGGAAACATACACATGTATGTAAATACATTCAAAAGCATTAAATTATTTATTTGATAGCTGTCTAAGGGCAAATACTTAAGAATTTCTTGACTTATACGAAGGCGGCCGGTTTTATCGGAGGAGGGAACCGGAGTGCCTGGTGGAAACCACCGAACTTTGGTGAGTTACGGGCAAACTTTCCGAAATAAAAATTGGTGGAAAGTAAATTCCAAGTCTTCAGCAAACTTCAAGACCACACAAGAGAACAGCGTTAAACAGTTGTTGCCATCATGACCTCCGGTCACAACGGAAACAGAAGAATATTGTAAAATCATTGTTTAAGAATAGCACACTTGAAAGGTAAACGCCTTGAAGACACCACCATCTTCCGCTCCCAGTTCATTAAATTGAGACATCCACCATTAAATATATTAGAGTTGGGAAATACTTTCCTCGATCATGCTATAACTCTCCTATCTGAGTCTATATTGTTGAGTGTCTTTTTAAACGGGAATTTCTTTTGTCCTATGTACACTACACCAAACATCTGGATATATATATATATATATTTGCTCAAAAAACACTCAGGCAGAATCGTTGTGAGTTCAAGTCCAGCTCATACAGGCTTCCTCTCCGGCCCTACGTGGGAAGGTCTGCCAGCAACCTGCTGATGGTCGTGGGTTTCCTCCGGGATCTGCCCGGTTTCCTCCCACCATAATGCTGGCTGTCGTCGTATAAGTGAAATATTCTTGAGTACGGCATAAAAAACCAATAAAATAAATAAACTTAGGTAGAACACAAGCGCTGTACCGTTCCATCGGAAAATGGTTTGTATTTATTACTATTTCGACCGCTTCGTGGAGCGCATCAGATTCTTAGAATGACTGTGGTATGTGCCGACAAATTGCCTGTGTGTGTTGGAGGAGAAATATATAGACTAGTTGCGGTACGTACATCTCCCCTCGTAGGCAGCTCCCGTCCCATAGCATAAAGAAGTGTAATACCTGCATCGGAATATACCTTTTCATTACCAAGTCTACAGCTCTTTCATTTGTCTTCAAATCGTACAATTTTCTTTTGATTTACATCTTAGGCAAATGCGCACATACCCTATATGTAACTCCTGTGTATACCCCGTTTCAAATTGCTGGATCTAACTGACAACATACTTGGCGGCTTTTGAGCCGTTTTGCTTGTAAATGTGAATAACACACGTAGTAAGACGCCATGCACCATAGCTGTAGACCTATATGTTTCAACATACACACGTTTGAAGTACGTTTGAAGTACGGTAATGCTCTTGGAGATGTTGTGCTACTCCGCATGGGGACATGCTGTTCTGCCAAGCTGATACTGTTCTACTCTGGGGATACTGTTCTACGCTGGGGATACTGTTCTACTCTGGGAATGACACTCAAGACCGGATCAGCATCACAAATAGCTGTGGAAATGTAAAAGACAACCAGATGCAAGGTAATAACTCGTGTAAAGCTACATGCTATTTATTCATTTGATTTGTGCTTAATATCGTAAAGAAGAAGAACGCGTCTCTGTGGTAAGATGCGTAATCAATTTATCAATTAACCAATTCATTAATTACCTAAATAACAAATTATTTGTAGACATTCATCTGACGGTACCGGAGTTTCTTTGTAATTTAAAATAGTTTCTCGTGCCATGTTTTTCTCACAAAGCTGGGGGAATTTTTCACCATGACTTGAGTTTTTACAAATATCAGCCGTCTGCTGTCCCTTATTCTGAATTTGTCTTCAGAGTATGTCTCTCCTAGCAGTCTTTTCACGCATAAGCCACCAGCTTAAAATGTCAGACTAGAACAACACGAGCATGTCACGCCTTCGGTGATGTATACATCCCGTAAATTTCTACTTTGTTTTAAAATCATCTACATACTGTACATGCTCTGCAAACATGATGTTTAAACACTGAAATAAACAGACAGTCCCAGTTAAGCAATTGCATGTACCACAAACTCAGGGATCTTTTCACTGCCCAGAAGAACATGGTTAGACAATAGTATGTGTAGTTCACAGAACACTGCCAACAGAAACAATACCTTACTACACTGGGGAACACACTTGCAAATTGCAAAGTCCACATTCGTGCATGTCGGGAAACCACAAATATTCCGTAAATATAACAGTGACAAGCTCCGCAATTTGACAGATGTGTGCATATCAGTTCACATGTATGACCAATACTTAACATAAAACTGAAAAATATCTTTGTAAACTTAGGCATTCATTGCATCGCTAACATGTGCTGCACATGTGTATGATCTAACAGAAGTCATTTCAGATTTAACCCCAAATCCTTCAGCCTCAAAAGAAAGGATGATTTCTGGGGATGGCTTATGTTCCCGCCGAACCGTAAAGAATTAGACCGCGTATACCTGACCCCGGGACCACAAAGCAATCACAGACTTATGTCAAAATTTCAAATCGTTTCAAAATTGATATTTTGTACGTAACAGTCTCAAAATAGTGATAGACAACATAAATTCTGGTTAAGTTATTGTAAAACAAATTTCAGCTAAGATAAGAGAAAGGAGCATGCCAAGTTTACTGACTTAAGTTTTGACTTAAGTCTAAGATCGCTTCGTGATCCCGGGGGCCTGGTACTTAAGACATCGCTGTCACCATACATGTCAACATAACATGCTGTGGGGGTGGGGGTGGGGGTGGGGGTGGAGGGGTGGGGGGTACGTTGATCCTAAGCATTTTCATGAACAGTCAGAATGCACTTAACCGCAGTGATGGAGAAAAATGTCACAGGGACCATGCATTAAATTCTTTGGTTGATTGGTAAATCGATTAACAATTATGGTAACCAGAGTCTCTGATGAGACAGTAGCTCAACTGGTTTGGACCAAATTATCAAGGAGTTAATTACAAAATCATGTATGTATAACGGACAATGGACAATCAAAACTGAAAATCAATACTACGAAATATGTATCCTGATTCACTTGCACCAAGTTTTATTGAAATTGGACAAAAACTGTAACAGTAATTAGTAGCAGACAGACAGATGGACAAACAACCATTCAAATGGAAAAGTGATACTAAGATTAATGTATCTTCTAGGCTACCCTTACACTCATATTCATTGAAATCAGACAAAACCTTCACGAGGAGAAGTGTGTTGAAATATATGTTCTCATATGCTGGATGAACGGACAGACACACGGACAACTGATCATCGAAATTAAAAAACCGATACTACGAATTATGTATCTTGATGTAGTGTACCAAATTTCGTTGAAATTGGAGAAAAACTGTAGAAGTAGCGCTTTGAAGGAAATGTTAACATGGCGGATAAACGGGCAGACAGACAGAAAACCAATCATCCAAATGGAAAGTCGATACTACGAATTATGTATCTTGGTGTAGTCTAGAGTTAAACCAAGTTTCAATGAAATCGTACAAAAACTGTACAAGTATCGTTTTGAAAATGATACATTCTGGATAAAGAGACAGACAACCTATCTTCGAAATAGAGAGGAATCCTACGAATTATGTATCTTGATGTAGTCTACACTTGCACCAAGCTTCGTTGAAATCGGACAAAACTGTAGTATAGGAGTAGCGTTTTGACGAAAATGTTAACAGACGCCGGACAGGCAGGCAGACAGACGGACCCACGGGCGCCGGAGAACTTGCCAATACATAAGCTCTTTTGGTTTTCCACCACTAGAGCTAAAAACGGATACAGTTAAATCTCCTGGCGTTACTCCGCATGCAAAGCGTCACTTGTATTTAAAACATGTGACAATGTGCATTCCGCGTTAGCCATTGCACGCTTCTGATACAGAACTACGTGGCTACATCTTTAAGAGAAGCTTAAGAAGAATAAGAGGCCTACCGATAAAATAAAAAATAAACATAGCAACTAAATGCTGTTGGTTGGTTTGGTCAAAAACAACTATCAAGTCATACAATCTGAAGAATGTAGTTGAGTGATGACCGGCTGTATTTAAGCCACAATTGTTCTTGTATTCAGTTATTTAATTGGTATTTTAGAATATTTCACAACGAAGGCCAGCATTATTGCGGGAAGAAACCGGGCAGACCCCCCAGGGGGGATACTGACCAGTATCCAGTAACAGGAATGAACTGGTTGCGGTCAACAAGTACAGTTTCCCAGACCTTTATGGCCACAACAGCTGTGTGTATGTGTGGCCTGTTTAGGATCGTCTTATGCTTTAATATTACCTCTTCCCACACCCACACCCATATAGAGAAATCGGTGTGTTAAACACAAGTGATGTCATCAGATATGGTAGACCAGAAATATTACGTAAAAGTGCCAAGGTAATAAATTCACAAATTCTACTCTGAATCACACAGCTTCGTGGCGGTAGACACCACGAGAGTCAATATGTAGAGAATATAGAGCCTACCATTTCTTGTGGACATATTCCCCTGTAAATGACTCCACATTCATTGAGCTACAACATCCGCAGTGTATATTTACAGCCTGGAAAAACATCCGTACGAAGTTTTGTGAAGTCGGCCTCAGTTTGGAAAACATTTCGTGGATCATTTTTTCTTTTGTCAACTCAGTGCGGTTATCTTAATGACCAGCGAAGAATCTTCCAAAGTGTCCGTTTCCATAAGACAAACCTGTAAAGCATTCCCAACCAAATTACTTCGACCATCCTTCGAATTTCTTTTTTCTCCTGTTACAATGTTCCATGTACCTGTATGATGGCGATCAGGTTTACGGGTTGAGGAAAGACCCAGAAGACTCAGAGTAAACGACTGTCCTTTGCCAGGTTTCCCGGACAATCCTGAGCTAAAGCCGAAGAATTTTCAAAAGATGGATTTGAGCCTGGAATCTCACTGGGTAGCGATCAACCAATGTGGAGTAAACATTAATTTTCTTAAATTTATTTATTCCAATGGTGTTTTACCCTGAATATGTCAATAATACAACCGTGACCAGGATTACTGTGGGAGAAACCCAGGCAATGCCCTGAGAAAACTCACAACCAACCTCAGGTTCGTAAAGGTTTTGTGAAATTTTCATGCTGGACCCTTTATAAGTAAGAATCTTTCTCTACCAACTAGGACTAACGACAATGTACAATTATTGCTGCAACGAACTGTCAATACACTTTGAACGAGAATGTTAGACCGACCAATGCAGTTAAACAATAAACGTTAACGAAATTTCTTCCGGATGCTGCATAAAATTTTAATCGATACCACGATGTGTTTAATTTACACGTAAGTTTATGCCACTCTGCACATTAATCCAGCAACAACCCTCAATCATTAATCTATTAAACTGCTGTTTAACGCCATTCTGAAGAATTCCTCACTTTAACGACGGCAGTCAGTTTCATGAAAGAAGAAAACCAGAGTGCTTCGGGGTATTAAAACCACAGAACTTTGGCAAGTTATAGACAAACTGTGACAATCGGATAAACAAAACATACTGGTGGAAGGTTAGACTCTCCCAGCTGCAACTCAAGCATCCCCACTGCTCATCAAACAGCTAGAATAAGGTAATGTGCAAATTTCATGCCCCTAGCCCGGTTTGAATCTGCCCCTGGTCTATTCCCAAATAAGATACAGACATGACAGGATAGACCAATGTGTATTTCTGCCCCCTGTAGGCCTATAGCATGCAGAATGTTACTTTTTCATCAGTCGTAACCTTTTACAATATGGGTTACATTGTCAAACAGGGTCATTAGACGCTACAGCACTTGTTAGAAAACTTACAAGACAAGTTTATATAACTCATTGGCTGTTATAATAGTATGGAATTATTGTTAATGCAGTTGATACAATAGCAGCTGGTAGCCACAATATCTGTAGATATTACACTGGCAACCAACATCACCACTAAACAAACGTTTTTTTGTTTTTTGCTCTTCTTGACGGGGGAGGAGGGAGCAGTCAACTCAGAGATCTTCTCTTCACAAAGAAAACACAGATGAAAATACCAACAAACCAAAAACGTCAGACAGAACCAGTCACAAAGGGTACACTTCTAGACCATTATCAACAAAAAAAAGTGTGTACATGTTTGTCACCTATTCCCACTTGAATGAGGTAAGGCCTTAACAAAATATGTTGACATCTGGCAAGCCAACAGCAGGTCCGGGTGGGTTGCACTCTATATATTTCCAGCTAGAGCTAGGTGCACTGTTCTCTTATCTTGTATCATTGTATTGAGTCATCACTGGGCAAGTCACCTGACTGATGAAAGTTAGCATTGGGCAGATCACTGCACTGGTGTGACTTTTCACTGGGTAGATCACCAGACTGTTGTGAGTAATCAAGCTCACGTTTTTGTTTTTGACCTGGAGTGTGATCTGCACACTTAGATTCACACTCCCCAGGTTCCTTATTTTAACCATATGTTATTAGCACATCAAGTGAGTCATCCCTGGGAAGGTTCACCACACTGTTGTGAGTCATCACTAAGTAGATCACCACTGTTGTATGTCATCACTGGGCAGATCCCTAGAGTGATGTGAGTCATCACTTAGCAGATCACCACTCTTGTGAGTCATCACTGGGCAGATCTCCTGATTGTTGTGAGTCATCACCGGGCCGATGACTGCTGTAGGTTATCTTGGTGCTGATAGGTGTCATCCATACTCAGAAATATTCTGTTTCAGATCAGATTAGATCTCTTCTGTCAACCATCACTGAAAACATCAGCTGTCTGAGCTGCAGACTGTCCATCATCAGAGCTCCTCCCATCTCATGCCGACTGTCCTGCATCACAGCTCCTCCCATATGGTTCAGGCTGTCCATCAGAGCTCCTTCCATCTGGGGCACACTGATCATCATCAGAGCTCCTCCCACTTGATGCTGATTGCCCATCATCAAAACTCCTCCCATTTATTACAGACTGTAAATCATCAGAGCTAGTCCCATTTGGTGCACATATTCCATCATCAGAGCTCCACCCTTGTGCAGACTGCCCATCATTAGTGCTTCTCTCATCTGGTATAGGCTGCCCATCATAAGAGCTCCTCCCATTTGGTGCACATGTTCCATCATCAGAGCTCCTCCTTTGTGCAGCCTGCCCATCATTAGTGCTTCTCTCGTCTGGTATAGGCTGTCCATCATAAGAGCTCCTCCCATTTGGTGCACATGTTCCATCATCAGAGCTCCTCCCTTGTGCAGACTGCCCATCATTAGTGCTTCTCTCATCTGGTATAGGCTGTCCATCATAAGAGCGCCTCCCATTTGGTGCACATGTTCCATCATCAGAGCTCCTCCCTTGTGCAGCCTGCCCATCATTAGTGCTTCTCTCATCTGGTATAGGCTGTCCATCATAAGAGCTCCTCCCATTTGGTGCACATGTTCCATCATCAGAGCTCCTCCCTTGTGCAGACTGCCCATCATTAGTGCTTCTCTCGTCTGGTATAGGCTGTCCATCATCAGAGCTCCTCCCATTTGGTGCACATGTTCCATCATCAGAGCTCCTCCCTTGTGCAGCCTGCCCATCATTAGTGCTTCTCTCGTCTGGTATAGGCTGTCCATCATAAGAGCTCCTCCCATTTGGTGCACATGTTCCATCATCAGAGCTCCTCCCTTGTGCAGACTGCCCATCATTAGTGCTTCTCTCGTCTGGTATAGGCTGTCCATCATCAGAGCTCCTCCCATTTGGTGCACATGTTCCATCATCAGAGCTCCACCCTTGTGCAGACTGCCCATCATTAGTGCTTCTCTCGTCTGGTATAGGCTGTCCATCATAAGAGCTCCTCCCATTTGGTGCACATGTTCCATCATCAGAGCTCCTCCCTTGTGCAGACTGCCCATCATTAGTGCTTCTCTCGTCTGGTATAGGCTGTCCATCATAAGAGCTCCTCCCATTTGGTGCACATGTTCCATCATCAGAGCTCCTCCCTTGTGCAGACTGCCCATCATTAGTGCTTCTCTCGTCTGGTATAGGCTGTCCATCATCACAGCTCCTCCCATTTGGTGCACATGTTCCATCATCAGAGCTCCTCCCTTGTGCAGCCTGCCCATCATTAGTGCTTCTCTCGTCTGGTATAGGCTGTCCATCATAAGAGCTCCTCCCATTTGGTGCACATGTTCCATCATCAGAGCTCCTCCCTTGTGCAGACTGCCCATCATTAGTGCTTGTCTTGTCTGGTATAGGCTGTCCATCATCAGAGCTCCATCCATTTGGTGCACATGTTCCATCATCAGAGTTCCACCCTTGTGCAGACTGCCCATCATTAGTGCTTCTCTCGTCTGGTATAGGCTGTCCATCATAAGCGCTCCTCCCATTTGGTGCACATGTTCCATCATCAGAGCTCCTCCCTTGTGCAGACTGGCCATCATTAGTGCTTCTCTCATCTGGTATAGGCTGTCCATCATAAGAGCTCCTCCCATTTGGTGCACATGTTCCATCATCAGAGCTCCACCCTTGTGCAGACTGCCCATCATTAGTGCTTCTCTCGTCTGGTATAGGCTGTCCATCATAAGCACTCCTCCAATTTGGTGCACATGTTCCATCATCAGAGCTCCTCCCTTGTGCAGACTGCCCATCATTAGTGCTTCTCTCGTCTGGTATAGGCTGTCCATCATAAGAGCTCCTCCCATTTGGTGCACATGTTCCATCATCAGAGCTCCTCCCTTGTGCAGACTGCCCATCATTAGTGCTTCTCTCGTCTGGTATAGGCTGTCCATCATAAAAGCTCCTCCCATTTGGTGCACATGTTCCATCATCAGAGCTCCTCCCTAGTGCAGCCTGCCCATCATTAGTGCTTCTCTCCTCTGGTATAGGCTGTCCATCATCAGAGCTCCTCCCATCTATTGCAGATTGTCCATCATCAGAACTCCCCCCATCATCAGTGCTCCTCCCATCTACAGTAGATGACTGGGGTTTCAGAATGTACCCACTCCTCATCGGTACTCCTTCTGATAAGGCTACTCTCCAATCCCCACTCTCAGAGAACTGCAGGAGAATCTCAAAAACTGAAACATCAAAACAGAACATTATAGTTATCATAATACTCAAACCTGCTCAAAACTGATCAAACTAGTAACACGAGACTGCTAACATGAGGCATACATTTGATCAATCCTGTGCAGAGGATGATCAATAATATTTCTGCAAACTGTGAACAAAATAAATGGTAATAAAACTTTGATGTTTTCGAAACAATTTAGGCCATTTAGGACTGGGGTTTCAAAACAAAGGCCACTTTCACAAAACTTTGTAAAGCTTATTTCCAAACTTTTCTCATAACCCAAGTTGCCTTTTCACATCACAAACCAGACAAAGTCTTTTATGAAAAAAGTTACTAGAAATATGACTTACCAAGTTTTTCCGTAAAAGTGGCCTCTGAGTCATAACTAATCCTGCTCATGACAATAAATGTGTGTTTGACTTCAGCCCAAGAAAACAACATTCCATGTCAAAGTCCCAAAGAGCCAGTTACATTAATAAAATTAGTGTCACCATCCCTTAAACCTTCTACATCACTGCAATGGGATGACAATTCCTTCCTCTTTGAGACTTTAAGCTTTGGCAATTGGTCTTTGTGGAATTCATGCCTGTTCGTTTATTTGTCTAGGCTTTAATGTAGCTTTCAGCATTACATTACCTTGGTTGAGGGTGAGCACTGTGCTATAGCGTACAAGCCCTGGCTGCTTGTCCATGTACTCCACTATGGGTAACCTCTTACAGGACACACCGGAACGTTCACACTTTGACCGAGTCACATTCTGCGAGAAAACACAAAGAACACATGGCAGGCTTTAACCTGAATTTTTGACACCAGACAGTCGGCATAAGCCAGCCTACCAGCCAACCAGTCAACCAACCAACCAGCCAGCCAGCCAGACTTTACCAATTTATCAGACGGATTTTGCTCTACAATCCCACCAAACCAAGGGCTTAGCACATGTCTGGCAAATATATTTGACATTCTTCAAATTTACTTTAACATCAATAGAATGTACTCATTGTATAAACTTACTGTATCAATGGAAAATGGAAAAGAATTTGATCATATGAGTCACATACTTGTATGTTTATTCATTTATTTGATTGTTGTTTTAGGAATATTTCATACAACAGCAGCCAGCATTATGGTGAGAGAAAACCAGACAGAGTCAGGCGAAAACCCACGACAAGGTTGTGACTGACATGTAAGCCAAAACAGTGACAACACAAGCGCGAGCCTGACCACCCAGAATAATGGGCTGGTTGGGATATATCTTACATGTACCCATAAAGCAGAGTTCATCAGGAAAGAAACATACACACCTTTTTAATGCTCTCGTCCACAAAGCCACCAATAATATACACCTTGGACTTGTCCAGCCCTTTTAAGGGGTCTGGGGCATCTGGAGATAAATATACCACTTCCTCAGCTTTAAACACCTCAGTCACGGGACTTTCCGTCATGTCTACCTGCAATGTGAAAAAACAGTGGATGGATAAATACACCACTACCTGAGCTGTAAACATCTCAGTCACATTACTTTCCATCATGTCTACCTGCAATGTGGAAAACAGTGAATGGATAAATACACCAATACCTGAGCTGTAAACATCTCAGTCACATTACTTTCTATCATGTCTACCTCCAATGTGGAAAACAGTGGATGGATAAATACACCACTACCTGAGCTGTAAACACCTCAGTCACAGGGCTTTCCATCATGTGTACCTGCAATGTGGAAAAACAGTGGATGGATAAATACACCACTACCTGAGCTGTAAACACCTCAGTCACATTACTTTCCATCACGTCTAGGTGCAATGTGAAAAAACAGTGGATGGATAAATACATCACAACTGAGCTGTAAACATCTCAGTCACAGGACTTTCCATCATGTCTACCTGCAATGTGGAAAAACAGTGGATGGATAAATACACCAATACCTGAGCTGTAAACATCTCAGTCACATTACTTTCCATCACGTCTAGCTGCAATGTGAAAAAACAGTGGATGGATAAATACACCACAACTGAGCTGTAAACAACTCAGTCACAGGACTTTCCATCATGTGTACCTGCAATGTGAAAAAACAGTCGATGGATAAATACACCACTACCTGAGCTGTAAACACCTCAGTCACATTACTTTCCATCATGTCTACCTGCAATGTGAAAAAACAGTCGATGGATAAATACACCACTACCTGAGCTGTAAACACCTCAGTCACATTACTTTCCATCATGTCTACCTGCAATGTGAAAAAACAGTGGATGGATAAATACACCAATACCTGAGCTGTAAACATCTCAGTCACATTACTTTCCATCACGTCTAGCTGCAATGTGAAAAAACAGTGGATGGATAAATACACCACAACTGAGCTGTAAACAACTCAGTCACAGGACTTTCCATCATGTGTACCTGCAATGTGAAAAAACAGTCGATGGATAAATACACCACTACCTGAGCTGTAAACACCTCAGTCACATTACTTTCCATCATGTCTACCTGCAATGTGAAAAAACAGTGGAAGGATAAATACACCACCACCTGAGCTGTAAACATCTCAGTCAGGGGACTTTCCATCATGTGTACCTGCAATGTGAAAAAACATTCAAGAAGGACAAAATTATTTATGATAATTATTTATTGGTGTTTAATGCCATACTCAATAATATTTCGCTTATATGACGGCAGTCAGCATTATGGAGGGAGGAAACAAGGCGATGCCCAGGGGAAACCCATCACCATCCGCAGGTTGCTGGCAGACCTTCCGACGTACGGCCAGAGAGCAGACAAAATATGGCAGACAGATACTACTTCAGGGCCGAAAAAATATTTCCATGACTTCTCAATTTTCAGACAAGTAACTTCTTTCAGAGCAGATTAACATGTTTAGAAATGGCAGATTTTTCAGGAACACAAGGCTCTGCCACACAAGCCTACCTGGTAGTTTTCAAAGCCCTGGTTCTTCCTCACACACTCCTGGTACAATAGACCTTTCTTGTTGATTCCCAGGAAGAAGATGTGGAATGGGCAAGTGGACTGTCTGTTAGCTCCATACAGTCTGCACAACTGCTGGGCCACCTTACTCTTCTCCTGGTTGGATAGAGGAGTATTAAAGCAGGTGTAAACTACAGATGTACAAATCATTCTTGTTATAAGTGATCACCCAAGTATATCCTGCATTTCTACTTCACATTTCCAGATTGGAATTCTCGAACACAAACATGAACGGTGTAGCCTTCATTCACGTCAGTGTCAAAGAAAATGAACAAAAGCCAGTAATTTGAATTGTGAGCAGTTAGCAAGTTGCTCACTCTAGTTATGTATTCATGCACTAGTAAAATGCTTCAATATATCGCCTTTATTGAGTTTTTCTTTCACCTTTCTCACAGTGCCAGCGTTGTTTTAAATTAGCCATTAAATGATTGCAAAAATGATAGGTGTACACCTGATTCAGGTGTTTAGTTTGTGTTTTGTGAATGAACAGATCTGGATACATGGAAAAGCTCCCTTTAAGCTGCCAGATGGCTCTGAACAATGAAGTAGGATGTTTGTCAAGTACAAATGTACCTAGCCAGGATGTGGACATGATCTCCGGGCTCTCACTGACTTCTTGATGCAATAATTTATTTATTTATATGACTGGTGATTAACACTGTACTCAAGAATATGTCACTTTTATGACAGCGGTCAGCGTTATGGTGGGGGGAAACTGGGCAGTGCCCCGGGAGAAACCCAAGATAATCCACAGATGATGGCAGACCTTCCCAAGTGTGGCCAGAGAGCAAGTCAGCCCAGGCTGGATTTAAACTCACCCTGACTGCATTGGTGAGAGGCACGTGCCTCATTATGCTGCACCAGCACACTAACCCCCTCGGCCACGGAGGCGCCCTCCAGCCAAAAAGCTGACAACCATGATATATGTGAAATATTCTTGAGAACAAGGGCCGAATAGTTCAAACCTGTATTAGTACTTATGCACAGCATTAACTTTAGCTCTGTCTGAAGTCTCAGAAGTTTTATGTAAGGCAGTGAGTCTCACTTATATTATACTTATTATACACAACTAGTCCAAGGAATAACACCAATGAAATAAATGATTTCAGTTTGTACCATACTCAAATCATTGGTTTCAGATCTTTTATATCTCAGATTTATGGAGATGACTTAACAGTGGGTGGACTAACTTTGTCCGTCATGTGATTCTCCACACTGAGGTCCACTCCAATCCGTTGACCATCAACCATAGCTGACCGACAGCGAGCATCCCTCTCCAACTTCTGCTGCCTCTTGCTAAGTCTACCTACCAACCAACAAACAGCACAATCTGTAATATTTCTGGGCTTGTGTTGTTACTAGTATAGATAATCCTGATACCCAAACTGTATTGTACTGAGTAATATATCAAATAACATTTCGTAATGCTTATACAAGAATTCGCTACTCCAGTCAATGTCAAATCTCTGTTTTTTAAATAAGACAGACTAATCTCCCACATGATTTCCTTTGGCTTGATATATCTGTCACAGTTTTGTCAAAGTGTACAGTTACAGTGTATCTGTCAGGGGAGATAACTGAACATGAAGTAATAATTCTGCCCTAGGGGTATAATACTGAAGTATAATTTCTCATTATAACATCATTACATCTTTGAACATTTCAAAGTTTTCAGCATACATTTCATATTTTTATTTATTTATATGATCAGTGTTTTATATCATACTCAAGATTGTTTCACTTATGCGATGACGGGCAGCATTATGGTGGGAGAAAACCGAGCAGAGCCTGGGGCAAACCCACCAACAACCTCCGGCTGCTGGCAGACCTTCCCACGTTCCGCTGGCGAGGAAAGCCAGCATTTTTTATTTTTACTATGGTTAGTTAGTTTAGCATAACATACATACATCTGTCTTGCATAGTTTCTATAAATGCATCACTAAGTCTGCCAGCAACCTGTAGATGGTCATGGGTTTCCCCTGGGCTCTGCCTGGTTTCCTCTCGCCACAATGTTGGCCGCTGTCCTATAAGCGAAATATTCTTCAGTGCAGCGTAAAACACCAATCAAATAAATAAATAAATATACTGCGGCTAAGTCACTTCATTATACAAGCCTGGATATGCTCATTCTGAACACCAAATTGTTCTTGCTCTGTGGTAAATATTCTCTTACATTTGTTTTTTGTCAGTCCACCAGGTTCATCACTGTTAGCCTTACCGTCATGTGCTTGCTCATTACGGTCATCAGTCAGTCTCTGTCGCTTCTTTCTGTCTTGTTTCTTCTCCTTCCTCACAGCTTTCTTCCACCTGTTGTTCTCTTCTCTTAGTCGTCTTTTCCTCTCAGACCTCTGCTTATAAAAAGTACATCTTAAATTACTTGTGTTCACTCATTTCCATGGTGATCAAAATTATTCTGCACACCAATACATGTCATTCCCATCTGTGGGTGTCTATGGTCAATGGATCAATTCCAGCCTTGGGCAGGGAATTTCCAGATTCCACTGGTTTTATTTCTTTTTGGGATTACTAGCAATAAATGGTTGATAGAATTGAAGAGATATTTGCTGATACATTCTCACATTTGAAAAAGGCCACGTCATCAATCATAGGTCATAACTTACACATCAAAAACTGTAACAATAATCACATATATATATATAGAAAAAATAAAAAAAAGTACTGATAAAAAAACAAACAAAAAAAAACCATTGACCCAGCATCTGCTGGTGATCAGCTTCATCTATCAAGAAAAGACACTTACACACAGTCTTTCTTTTCCTGATTCCGAATTCAACTGTTCAGGCATGTCAAGTGATGTATTGCTGCAAAAACAGATAATGTAGTCACAACTGTTTATGTCAACAACATACTGGATCTGATTAGAAACAATAATATATCTAATCCCAGTAATGTATCCAAGAGTTGATGGTGGTATTTTTTTTTTTTTTTTTTGATTGTTGTTTGGTTTTCAAAAATTTTTCAAAATGAGTGAAAAGCTAATGGGTGGAGCAAACTACCGTTCCTGGATAAACCAATAAACCACTGACCTTAGGTAAGTTACTGGCAATCTTTTTCTCTGCCCAGCAGTTTCTCTAGCCAATTTCTTTACAGAAATGCAATTTGAACAAATCTGGACAAATATTTTTCCTCACCAATGTATGTAAAATGTCCCTAAAACTTATTTATTTTATCAAAACTCATTACAAAATTTGTCTAAAACTCAATTTTTTTCCATACTTCTCCTAGTGGTTACCACTACGAGAATGAATGTTAGACTGTACACGCGGCCACGCACGATTCAACGACAGCTTACTGTATCCCAAGGCCTCAACAAGCAGTGAAGCTCATTGCCCAAGGCTGGCTTTTAACTCTCAGCACCTCTTACATGGCCTAGGACTCCAAATGTGATTTAAAACACCTGCAGGAGAAAGTTCATATGTATGGCAAGTTTACATGTATAGATGTATATGTTTGTTTGTTTTTTTTTTTTTTTTGTTTCTTTTTTTTTGTTTTTTGTTTGTTTTTTTATTATTATTTGTTTTGTGTGTGTGTTTTCTTTTTTCACTTGAAATATTTCTTTTCAGATTTTATATTTGGCCGGTTTATTGTAATACACTCACCTAGCTTCTTCCATGTTTACTTCCCACTGGGCCTACAACACCTCAAAACTTCACGGTATAAGAGAAAAATAATTAGTTCACTCTGGGGTGCACGACCGGTATGTCATATTCTACCCCAACGTCACCACATTACATGTTGTTGTTGTTGCTACAGATGGTCTTACTATCCGTGCCCGCATGTTCGATCTTTGTGAAGTCTGGATAAACCAAGTCACTGACTGCATCACACCCAAGTCTTTATCGAAAACATAACTAAACAATCCCTAAAATCATTTCGTGTCAGTGATTGTTCCTCAGAGCAACACTTCATTAGACTCCGAAATCCCGTGCCGAATCCATCGCCAGCTGATTGTAGTTTCCCGATAGAGTTATCTCCCATGTCAGCAGCAACAGAAACCGCATCCACGTAGACAGACCTAAAGTAATATGGAAAATATATGCTATTGTTGAAAATGTTTCGAACATAAAAATTTCACAAATATTCTTTAATTGGGTTTTTGGAGTAAAATTATTCTTTAACTGGTACAACAGAAGAAGAATTTTATAAATTTTAAGACTGACAGCAGACGCGACGGAATTACATTTTCACTTGTGACGGAATTTCTGTTGCAAGTAATTCTCTCCCCGTAATACAAGCATATGTATTTTCAACTTTTTAATAGCGATATCAATCAATTTCAAAAAGTTTACTCAAAGCCAAGAGTTCTCTAAAACTAAAAAAACCAACTTACAATTGGTTAACTCCCTTACTTTTCATAATATCTGGCATCAGCTATACATTTATGAAATCCACTTAATCTGTCGCTATGTTTAATTAAGCATTTATACACCATAAGAAAACAAAATGCATTGAACCAATTGTCTTATAATCTGCCATCGATGATTCTGCGTGTCGTTTTCACTTTCTTGGTGCGTCGCCTACCCTGATGGTATGACATAAACAACATCATGTTCAGCTGTTTTATCTTTAGGGTTAATGCTGTAGGTAGGATATTTTTTCTGTTGAAATTAGAATTTCTGTTGTTAACCTAATTGTTTGTGAGTAGACTACAAAATGCAAACCTCTTGATTTCGCATGCAGATGGTAAAATGCATAGTCATAGTCATTATTTTCCCAAACCAAGGTTTGACTCACACTGCCCCCATCGCACCTTGAAAACCTCGGACAACATTCACTATGGAATCCACACGCAGTAATTTTTTTTATTTTTGCGAGCGGCCCGATCTTAGTCATAGGCTGCTGCTTACTTGGTTTTAATAAAGCTGTGAAACTGTTGATGAAGTATAGGGACACTGATTCTCCTATGCTATTGCGCTTTTTAGTCTTGTAGAACTGATCTTTGTCTTGCACCGGTTGGATTAACCACCTTATGTTGGTTATTTCGTGAAGTCTGTGTCAAATAGTTTCATTATCTCGGAACAGGCACAATATACTAAAGGGTCTTTTCGTATTAAAAGTGTTTAATTTCTCAGAGCGGTTCTTATGCAGGGGTCAAGCAACAGGATTGTAAGATCACACACCTCGGTGGAATATAAACGTGGGAAAGTGAAAACTGATTATCACGTGGTCATGCCCTCCATACTTGGGTAAAACCAGGCATCCGGGCCAGCGCCGTTCCAGTGCCGTGGCAGTTCAGACGTTTCCAGACTGTGGAAGAGAGGCGTGCCCAGCTCTGACAATTCCGGGGGGTGGGGATCAGCAGATCCCTGGATACAGTGACGATCTAAGGAGACCGCTGCAAGGCCTGTTGCTAGCCAGGCAGAACTATAGACCAGTCCAGATCAGTCCCAGAACGACGGTGTGCAATCAGCCGATTTCGTTTTTATTATAAATAAATGCTTGTTCTTGTATTTTGTTTTATTGTATATTTTTATACATATTTCAAACTTTTGAAACTGAATTATCTCTTGACTTTTTCGTTCTCTCCATTCCCCTGAAACCCGCAGGATGAAGGCGGAAACTACTTATGTATATATTCAGTCGTATAAAAGTGTCCTAGCACTTTGCATGCAGTGGATTTCTACAGGTATATGAAATAATCAAGACAGAACCTTTCATTGTGTGGAGTTTGCCTGTATAACTTAACTGTGTGTCGATTTCTCTTTCACAACTGCCGTCTTTCCTCTGGCTGGGGTCATGCAGATTCAGCCAAGCTTTGGATTTTGTCTCCGGTGCGTTTCCTAATATCGTTAATCAGCCAGATATTCGGGAAGTCGATTGAATTCGATTTATTGAATGGAATTACATAATATTGCTATGGGTGTGAAGGAATTACATGCACGTGTAATTCCGGCACATCTGAAAATGTAAATCCGCCACGCGAATTTACCCGTGCATTTGTATCTTTCTTTACAAAGTTGCGTTTTTTTATGCACATGTTGACTTTCTCGAAGAAGATTCACGCGAAAAAAATCTGACGGAAATCGAAACATTTTGATGCAGAAAAACATTTGCCAAAATTTGCTGACAGAATTACAGTGATGGAAAAAAAAAAAGAAGTATTGGAATATAATTAAGGTTTTTTTATTCTTAATATTCTATGAAAGACTTTTTTCATTTTCTAATTTCTGCAAGATTTTAGCTTTAGTTTGATATACAACATGTCAGTGTATGCACAACAAACCTTAACCTTTGAGACTAAGAACTTCAACCATTTTAACACTGAGAAATTGACTGGAATGTAACTTTTTGGTCGCGTTTCACGCGTTCAGTCACCTCATCACTAACCAAAATCAAAATACAGCATCAAAAAGTGGGCTTTTCAACCTAAAAATGGTATATAATACATACATATTCGTAACAGGTACAAAATTGGAACATAGGTAACAAATTTCGTGGAATTCATGGCAAGCGTTTAGGGTGGGAAAGCTCTCTGTTTGGCTGTGATTAAGTAGGCTATATCATCTGTGTCGCCGGATGGTGGCCGGATGGTCGACGGATGATGGTCAAATTGGTAAATCATCACGCTGCTGGAATACTATATTTTACTTCTGTACCAATCCACAGTAAGATGCATCGCCAGCCCTCTGGTGGCAGTCATGCCAGTTTACAGTACTATACTGTTTCGGTACAAGTAGGGTCAACTATGATGCGCGCAACTTCACAATTTATACCAGTATTGTCATTTTACCATTCCAAACAATTTACGCATGAGTTCATTTAAATCCAGAAAGTATTTCTTTTGATGTTCTAAAATTACTCCGTAGAGCTACACAAAACACTCGACTGTCACCAATTGTCCATTCACCGCAACATACATCATACAAAGCATGGATGTCCGTCTCCAACTTCGTCTGTCCTGGCAGCTGCACCGTCATCAGCTCAGTACCGGTATCCACAGTGTTAACATAGCCCGACACTTCCTCGGGTTAATGGCGCGGCTTAGTTCCGAGAGGCGACCAAATGTGACATCATTAGCGGTGTCGACGACGCAAACGAACAAGCTGTGAACTCCTTTCTAAACTGAAGATAGTTTAGGGTTGGACCTGATGGATTTGCATAGGCATGGCTCTCCGGCCGTATGCATACATTGAAAGGCCTGCCATCAAAGGTTGCTGACTGTCGTGGGTTACCCCCAGGCTTTGACCGGTTTCCTCCTATCATGATGGTGGTAGCTGTAATATAAGTGAAATATTCTTGAGTACAACGTAAAACACCAGTCAAATAAAAAATAAATAAATAAATTTGCACATGCTCGGTCCACATGGCGGATAGTGACAACCGTGGTATTCCATACATTTTTGTACTGATGTCTTACTGCTTTGACAGTAGCCATTAGTGCATGTCCGACTTTGCAAACTGAACTCGATCGCCCTGACACTTGGTACACTTACTTGTTACTGTCTTTACACTGAAAACGCAGTCAATTTACTTGGGCCTACAGATGACAAAATGCAGCCAATACATATACATGTATCTTTACCACACTGCTTCTTTACTTCAGTGGACCACACAACTATAGGTTTTCACTCGTTAGCTGTATGGATCTCGACCGCCTCAGTGGCCTTGAGGTTAGAGCGTCCGCCTCGACGTCGAGAGATCCGGAATTTATCCCGGACCAGGTCATACCAAAGACTTTAAAAATGGTACTTGTTTGTAACTCGCTTGACTCTCAGCACCATGAGACTGGAACAAGGAAACAGGACTAGTAGGCCCGGTGTGCGTATCAGGGGGTGTCACGTCTGGTGTCATTGCAATGATGTTCGAGTGACGGCATACCTTGGCGGTATGGACTCGCTCTGCCTCAGGAAGACACATGTCACTATATATATATTTTAAGGACTCATCATATCTCATGATTATCATGCGTTACATGCATATATGTTTGACGGTTTGGTTAAAGTGAGTGAAAGACGAATTTATATAAACTTTCAGAACAGTTCCTGTTTTCGCCATATTCTTAGGACGGTTTTATCACTAAAATCACTTCAAGGGTAGAGCACCAGTTATACGAGAAACACGTGTTGTGTACATGGGGTTCACATATTATTTCACACGATCATATGAGAAGTGTGACGACCCAGGGGAAGCGATTAGAGAAATTCTTCGATATTCACTTTATCAAGTAATTATTACTAATTATTAAGTAGTTTTTTTTCCAATTTTAAAACAGCCAATAAGTTAATGAAACAATCGTGATAAAAACTGTAGATACTTATTTATTGCGTATAGGTACATGTGGCAACGCTTTTTGTTATTATTGTTCATAGAGATGTACGTAACAATTCGCCCGTATAAGAAATACGGTTGATTGTTAATAAATCTATCTTTGACGGTAATGTATGAAAAGGCTCTACGGGTTTGGCATACACCAAATACTTAAATTCCTTTCCAATTTATAAACAATATGAAAGTTCACTCCAGGAAAAAAAAACTTCCTTCACTGAGTGAGTAAAACCACGTCTACAAGGTAAGTACAGTGTTAGTGCCCGTGTCTCTTCTGCGACACCAGACTGACCAAATGCTGCAGTAGACGATGAAACTGAACATCTCTTGGCTTCGCTGTTCATCTTTCCCTATTCCTCGAACCGGCATGATGAAAGGGGAATTCAGTCCTCTAGGTGTCACAGCATGGTCCCTTACATCGCCATTGTGATCATTATTTTACAGTGAAAACACATGATGGCTTGTTGCCAAAAAATCATTTGTTTTTTTTTATATACGTTATAAGAGATGATGATATGTAGCGCCATTAGTCCTGCGGTTAACACGGGGATCATGCAGTTTATTACATTTGCCCGGGCGTATATTGTCTAGTATACCTGTACTGTTTTTATAGCATCAATGACAGTCCCTGTTTACTAAGGGAAGGGAACAGGGTGCTTGGGGTAACTAGGCTATACACATACTGCCCCTCACCTAGTACCTACTTGACAAGCCTTAAAACTCAGAATTAGCGAACGTTGGATTCGAGCCTTGGACCTCATGCATTAACTATAACATGTCGATTTTCCGTGGTCTGCTTTTTATGCATGTCTCAAGACGAAAAAAAATTCATGTAAGCGTTGTCGGACTTAGGGCCTATCAAGAATGTCAGTATTTAAACGTCTGCATGAGAGGCAAGATCGCACACCCGGATAATTTATTGAGGGGTGATTGGATATTGATCTATTTCTGAGTGAAAACAAATCCAGGTTAAATTAAGCACCACCGTCATCGGCCATGCGGAACCATGCAAGACTTAGCCACGCCATTCTCAACTGAGGAATAAGCAATAGAGTGACCGCTTCGCATGTGAGGAATAAGCAAAAGACTGCACGCTTCACAAGTGAGGAACAAACAGTAGCCTGCATGTTTATCAGATGAGAAATGTGCAATAGGCTGCACGTTTAACAAGTGAGGAACAAGCAATACACTGCCCCCTTTTAGGGTGAGAAATGTGCAATAGGCTGCACATTCAGCAAGTGAGACAAGCAATTGACTGCTGGCGACGCAGAATCATGCAAGACACAGCCATTCCATTCTCAACTGACGGATAACCAATGGACTGAACGCTTCGCATGTGAGGAATAAGCACTAGACGAAATGCTTCGCAGGTTAGGAATAAGCAAAAAACTGCACGCTTCTCTGGTGAGAAATAAGCAAAAGACTGCACACTTCACAAGCCATGGACAAGAGCAATAGACTGCACACATAAGCGAGGAACAAGCAATAGGCTGCACGCTTCTCAGGTGAGGAATAAGCAATAGACTGCGCGCTTCTCAGGTGAGGAATGAGCAACAGATGGGGAATAAGCGGTTGACTGCTGTTGCCTGCGTGGTGCACATTACGTGACCCACAACTAAAGTATAGGCCTTATGAAGCGGCGCAGCATACAATCGTTTATGGCATCATTCCAACTCAGTTGCACTGCGTGACGCCTTATCTTCATTTAAACATTAAATGTTTGTAGTTGTAACTTAAAGCTGAACATTTCTACCTATTAATTCGCATATCGTTCCATAAATTAACCAGCAAACAATCCACTGTGTTCAGACCTGTGTGGCTAGGGTAATCTAAGAAAATAATCCAAACAATACAATGGTGATTATAAGCTTTCACACTACACCGAACTCATTTGTTTGCTCAATTCTTTATTTATTTTCCCTGTATAGCTTTTGAGACTCCGACACATTGGCCTCTTTCTGTATGACGGCACTAACATCAATTTACGGCAAGATGGCCAAGCGTAACGTGACGTATGCTTTAACTGACAGTATGCGTTAGTGTTCTTAAGTCAGATTTTCTTGTCTTAGTTTGGTTAACTTATAAAAGTATGTATGTTTACTAATTTATTCGCCACACAGTAATTTTCAGACAGATTGCTGGTCCGTACTTCTGTAGTTGTAAATACCTGAATTCTTTCAGGGCTAGCATATAGCAACATCTAACGCCTTCCATAGTCAGCTGTTTTAAACAGTGTGTATAAGTACATGTATATACATGTATAAAACTTCAAAGTTTCGACTTAATATTTACACAAATAAAGATACCAGAGACGGGATAAAAATATATGTTGCCAAACCCCCCCCCCAAATTTTAAATAAAATCAATATGCATATTTGTATTTGTTATCTTGTCATGTTCTTTTCAAAATTCTTATGTAACAAAAATGTACATCTGTATTCAATATACAATGTGCAAGTGGAGGAATACAACAAAGGATTTGTTGAAGATATTCAACTAATGCAGCACCAGTTTATATTAGTATTTGTTAGCATACAAAACGCATCTTATGCACATATCGTCCCACATATATATATATACATAAATAACAAATGATCTTGTCAAATAACGTGGAAAAAAATCATATAGCCTACATGTTATTTGCACATAAGTTTGTTTCCAGGAAATGCTACACATCGGTACAGGTACATTAATTACTTAATAATCATAATTATTTGCAAAAACATTCATCATGAAAAGCTTCTTCTGAAGTCATGTATACAACTTTCATATCAAACGTACTACACTTGAAATCAAGCAGGACGCTTCTATCCGGCACTGAACATTATGAAAAGACAAGTATTATTGTGTTCAAATCAGCATTTATGATCAGTATATATCCGGTACTAAAACATAACAGACAAAAGCAAGCAGAAAATGGGGAAAAAATATAATATCCTGTGTAGGCATATATAAGCAATTTCATAAAATTCATCACGAAGAAAAACTTTTTCAGGCGTAGAACATTTATCATTATGTATAGACTATATAGACTACATGTATATATATAACCCCAGAGCATCTCAAGATGCTTGCTTTATTCTTTCTTTAAAATCAAGAAAATAACAGTAAAAATTGAAACTAAATTCAGTACACCGTAAAATCTGTACACCTAATCAACGATTATTAGCGTTTACTAAATTTCAGATTTGGGGTCTAATTATTCATTGGCAGAGGTTACAACTTTTGATAACCTTTGTCCCACGAGCTCGGGAGTATTCTCGCGCCATGACATCATCATGCAGGCACGTAGTTTTCGGGATAGCTGACGCGGATGACGCAGTACCTTATTGAGAGGATCAGCCAAATGAGACCGGAAATGTAGGCGCCTACAATATGAAGAAAGTCACCTTTTTACTCGAACAATCGCATTACCTTCTGCTTTTCTTTCTTTCTTTTTTTATTAATTTTTTAAATTTATTTATTTATTTATTTAGTATAGTGTTCTTATTGATTGATTGATTGATTGATTATCGTGTTCACCTTTATTTATTTATTTTTTTCATTATTTCTTCCAGCTCAAGAAAATCAAATTTTAAGGACAGTAAATTTTTTAGCCCATTAATTGCTGAACAACCAGTAGGCCTATTATACATAAATATTCTATTTTTTTGCGCTGCGTTTCACAAACTACGACTAAAACCAAGTATTTAATGTATTTATTTGAGTGATGTTTTATACTCAAGAATATTTCGCTTATACAATGGCAGCCAGCATTATGTTGGGAGAAAACCGGGTAACAAGGTGGTGATTAGGGTACAGTGACCTGTATTCTGTCAGTATCTGCCCTTATATAGAATTTTGTAAGTAACGACATACAGGGCGGATTTTTCAAGGTAAATTGCGCCCATCAATAAGATTCATTATTTGCCACCACAATGTTTGTCAATGGGCATCTCACCAACCTTGTGACTACAGATAAATACCAGCCCACTATTCAGGTTAGGATCCATATATCCACAAAGATATCTTACAGGCTAAGTTGCCTGTAACTACCATGGCAACATTTGTCCGTAACATTTGCCTGTAACATTTGTCCGCAACATTTGGCCGTAATATTAGTCTGTAACTTCGCCTATAACATTTGTCCGTAACATTTACTGTCATGGCGGTTACAATCCACTTCGTATACGACAAATGTGTGCAACTGGAACCGATTCCACACAGTCATATCCGTCTTTAGTGAAAATTAGAAATGCATACTTTGGGGGGGAGTTAGAGGCTGTTTTGGGACCCGACATTCTAAAGACAACTGTGTCAAAACTTGAACTTGCGGTATACGAAAAACAAGGCAATATTTTAAATTTTAACTTATTTAATGGGTGAAATGGTTTTGTACAGAATAGTACCCTAGGACCCGCTCATACACGGGATCACGCATGAAGCTTCGTATTTTGATGGGGTGAGCTCAAGAAAAGCATGACTTTCTAGTATAACCAGAAAGACATCGCCATTTCCGGATACAACCATGCACACTCCAGTGGTATGGACACCAAAAAGCCGTCATGTTACCCTCATGCGCATGATGTGTTGTATCGTCCATTAGAACTACCTCTATATCATGCGATTTGTCGCTTTCGGCTAAAATCGAGTGACATTTCATAGGTACTGATGTTTTAAAATTCTACAGGTCGTATGTTGCGTCAATTCGCACCCAGTGAAAGCGATTTTAGTGATATATTGTTTAATCTTGCATATATATGTAATTGAATTCGCTTCACTGGAGGAAGATCTTCCTGTGTCATTGAGGTTATGTTAGAATAGCTTGAAAAATATATGCCTCCCGAAACAGTGATGTTATAATGGACAAATTTAACTGCGGAAGGTTGGAATCAGTCGGTCGAAGGCGTGATTACGCATTACGTACCTGTCCAGACATAGTAGTAACCCCCATGGACACTGGCTAATTCGTAGGTCCCCACCTGAAAGAACACTACAAAACTCACAGGGTAATCGGCTGTACCACGAATTCGTGAAATGAAACAATAGTGAACATAATTATTTGATTCATTGGTTGACTGGCTGCTGTTTAATCCCATTCAGGAATTTTCCTCTTGGTTTTTGCTCGGCAGTTTGATCACACCGAAAAACAGAATAAAACATAAAAAAAACCGTCTCAGCACAAGTCATACCGCAGAGAGCCAATCAGCCCATTAACGTCATCTATATATGATACTGCAAACGTACCGTTAACTTCTTAACTACATTTCGTCAGACGGCAGCCAACGCGAATTAGTGCTGAGGTTTTCCGGGGCAACCAAATATTCACTCTAAAATAGAACTAATTCTATATTTCCTTCGTCAGGCCTGCGTCGAGACATCAGCTTTGTTCTGCAGGACGCCTTTCAAATCTCAAAGGTTACTCGATCACGTGCAAGCATCGTGTGATCAAGATTCATGTAACGATTGGATATGTTGTCGTTGTTACGCTACTCTAATGCGCCATGTTTGGGCTACGTCGTGCAAATCACATTGGTTTTCCTTCGGAGAGATATCGATTACTTTTGTTCCACATTCAGTTCTGAGGGTAGCTTGTAGCCAGGATTATGAATTTTTCTCATAATGACCCAGAAGCCTCCCACCACTGAGGTCGCTGTGAGTTTCAAGTCCAGCTCATGCTGGCCCCCTCTCCGGCCGTACGTTGATAGGTCTGCCAGCAACCTGCGGATGGTCCTGGGTTAACCCAGGTTCCCTCCCACCATAATGCTGACCGCCGTCCTACAAGTGAAATATTCTTGAGTACGGGTAAAATACACATCAAATAAATAAATAAATAAACATTGTTGTGGCGAATATCAATGCGCCAATGGCTTGTAAGTGCGTGTGAAAGTTATCTTAGTCTCGCCTACATCAGTTCTCGCGAGAATGCGAATGCCAAACCCTGTGTTCTCTCCCTCTGCCCCGCCATCCGCCTTCTAAATCCTTACCGTCACTCCAATGCCGCCACCCAGGAAGATGAAGGCAAGAATGAAGCAAAAGATGGCTCGGTAACAAGTAGTCTCCTTACCAACAGAAGACCTGTGCACAACAGAAACATCACAACAATACTGAGTCCCCAGCGAGTTTCATTTGTTTCATTTAGTTAACCCAACCACCTAAATATCTGAATGTACAAGTTCTTTTTACCTTTATTCTCTGTATAAATCACTGTACTGCCTATTCTGACACACTGTATATACACATATTGTTACTACTATCCCCTGTATATATATTGCCTGCAGTGAATGCATGCGCTGAGTATTGTAAGCCACAGGATGCACAGTTGCACTCTTATTTATTTCATTTATTTATTTCATTGGTGCCTGGGAAAAACCCACGACCATCCGCAGGTTGTTAGGCGACCCAGATATACTCTTATGTTAACTTTAAAAATAGTTGTATTCAGTCATGACAAGAGAAGATACTAATATGTATGACGGGGTGAACAAACAAGAAATGATATGCAGCTGATGAGATCCGTGTGAAGTTCTTTTCAAGATCAGAATAAGGCATCTCACAAAAGTGTGAAAAATGTTTCGCGACCGATCAAAATGGCCACACCTGCTGGCCGTTCCTGCATCGTTTAAATCCTTGGTGTGAGTACACCTTAGTATGGAAGCTGCTGATGTGTGACAACCGCATGAATATTAACGCCACACCGTCGTGCATGATTTTGTTTCAATTTTTTTTAAAAAAATTATGATATACCCTTCATTCAAGAACAATGTACTGCATTACGTGACCCTACGAATGAAACTTATACACAGACTGCCAGTGAGTTAACACACTATATATGGTGGTAAACCATGTTGCCATCATCTTTCCTGTGTTGCATCGTGCCATATATTTCAACAAATTACCATGTACTACATGATTAAACAAAATACCGTCTCTGACTAACACTTTTGTCATATTACCCATAGTACAGCATATGTAGCATATAATGAAATGTGTCAAATAAGAGTCATGTGTCAAACCACAAAACCTGTCTAGACTACTTCTTGTTGCCATAAAAAATTTAGTAATCCATAAAGTAACAATGACGACCACATGCGACGATGTCAAATATTAAAATCGATTGGTACTTAGTGGGAAAAAAATAACGGGTAAAACAAATAGGGAGAATAATATTGCGACATAGAAGAACAATGGCTATATATACTTACACTCTTCTACAGTGTGGGCAACGTGCAATGCCTTGCGGGGCAAACTGAAACAGAGTAGTAAACAAAAATATTTAAAAAAAACAACAACAAACAAACAAACAAAAAAAAAGAAGAAGAACAGCGAATGTCGTATGATAGAAAAGTGTCCTCTTATATTTCAGACATCTTTCAAGTTGAGGAGGCCTCCGTGGCCGGGGAGGTTGGCTCCCCAGCACGGCGTAATGATCCAGATGCCAGTCACCAAAGCGGTAGCTGTCAGTTCAAGACCAGCTCCTCGCTGGCTTCCTCTCTGGCTGTACGTGGGAATGTCTGCTAGCGACCCAAGGATGGTCGTGGGAGTCCCCCGCGCTCTGCCGGGTTGCCTCCCACCACAATGCTGTCCGCCGTTGTATAAGTGAAATAGTTTTTAGTACAGTGTAAAACACCAATCAAATAAATAAATAGAGAAATAAATCTCTCAATTTGCGTTTTACACGAGTATCATGTCTGTGTGAGCCAGCACGTCCACGTGTGAGGTCAAATCCACGCCATGTGAACTTCCTCTCCAGTCGTATGTAGAGAAGCCTGCCAGCAACCTGCGGATGATCGAGAGTTTCCCCGCTTTCCTCCCACCTTAATGCTGGCCGCCGTGGTACATATGAAACATTCTTGAGCACGGTGTAAATCACCAATCAAATAAAATAAATAAATAACGTCCATGGCACCTTATAGTTAAGACAAACCCCAGGAAAGTGAAATTGGTTTGAAGCAGTGTTGAGTCAGCCTTGTAAAACAGGAACCAGAATTCCAAGCCAGAAACTTCACCTGAGTTATTCTACTAACATTTTAATCTTCTCATAAGTCATCTAGAACAGGCCCTCTAAATGTGATGGTCGGTAAATATATAAATAAACCAAAAATTCGACCCTGGACGAGGAATTAGAGAAGATTATGCTTTTGAGATCGGTACTCCATACATAAAAGCTTTTATCCTCACGGAGCAATTAGTTTCCTACCAGCATAACTTGGCTGCAGTGACCACAGATGACCCGGGAGGCACAGTTAGCGCACGAGGCAACCGAGGTGGTAGTGGCCGGAACGGCCACGGCACCATTCAAGGCTCCAGCAACTTGGCCGACGTTCAACACGATCTTGCTGAAAATGTCCGAAATTTAGCTTGTAGAGTATACGGAATACGATACAACAAAGATGAACCATAGAAAACAGAGAGAAGTGTGAATCCGGCATTCAGGGAGGAATCTACGCTGTGTTCACTTCATCACGAAACTTGCCTTCCTTTACGGTGTTACGGTGACGTCATTGTGCTTCATCTTGTTCAATACAGGTCAAAGAGTCTACCACAGACCCTCAGTCTTTATATTTACAGTTTATTCACTGTAATAAATATGTGAATTATTCAAGAAGACCTTATTACGAATTAACACGAAGTGGTCTCTGACGAGGTGTACATCAGGGTAAATTCGATCTGCTTCTTTGATCTGGCATGAGAGTGGTCATTATGAACTTGGTACATACCAGCCTGGACATCGCACCCTGGTGGTGCTGATTGAGCAATGAAGTAGTTTCTTACAGGTGCACCTTAAGTACTTCTTCCCTTGAGGAGGTGGGGCGATCGGCTGAGTAGAAAACAAAAAGCCATCAAGTCAACGATAAAGAAACCAAGACAGGCAGAAAAACTGCATAAAAACACAATCAAAACAAATGCAATGCAACAGACAAAAAAAGGAATAAAATTCTCAAGTTGTCAAGAAAAACTAGCAATCATGAAAAACTGCAGAAGCGATTAATGGATGCAAAATCAAGAAGCTAATTAAGATGTGTGGAATCAAGAGATAATGAAATACATTCGACCAATCAGAAACAATGTATACAAAAGAATATAAGAAAACCCAACCAAAACAAGACCATTCAAGACAAGCAGAGAATTAGAAACACACACAAAAGAAAAGAAACAATGTGGAACGTATACAGTAGATATCATTATACAAGAGTTTGATGATGATACCAGCTTCGACGCAAACGCAATCAGGACAAGACAATTCAAGACAAATGCTGCTTGCGAAAACCAAAAAAAAAAAAGGAAATAACGCGGAATGTGTGCAGTAAATATTATAACACAAGCTTCTGGCGATGACAAATACCACCTTCATCAGATGTAGTCGGGCAAATATTTTTGGCAAGGTGACATGTCTGTAAATAGTAAAGCGATCACTTATACATGCATCTTACTTACTGTATGTTGCTTACACAGTTGACACTGCACCAGGCGATTGTTACGGCCAACGCCTGTCAGGGAAATGGCGAACCCACAGCACTCACAGGACACGGACGGGTTGAAGTCGGTGGGGCCATCCCCTGATGATTGGAAGCCCGGTGTGGGTGGGGAGTACGGCGGCGGTGCCTCCCTCGGGGTCTCCTCTGTAATCAGGGACAATATTTATTTATTTATTTATTTTCCATTATTGATTTAGCCTATTTAATGATGATCTGAGTTATTGATTGAATTATTGGTTTATTGAAAGTTATCTAACTTTTGTTGACATATATTTATTTATTTATTTATTTATTTCTCTTATTTAGTTGTTTGTTCTTCCGCTAAGTGGGTTCTAGTTTTGTCACAACTTTACGGAAAAAGTTATATAGGGTTTTAGGTGAAATTTTGTAAGCACCTTAAACTTTAATGCCGAGCACCAAACCCACTGAATGCTGGAGATAATCTCAACTGGAAACACGTCCACATAGTTTTATCGAATACATTAGTGCGAGACAGGGTATATACATGCGAAGTCTGCATTTAGCTGCTGCGGAGGTTGGTGCTGCTGTGGCATACTTAAGAATCATGGAGAAATAATAGAATTACTGTCAACTTTATGGGTAAACGAAATCAGCAATGTATTCATATCACCATAGTCGCAACTTGCCAGAGGAGCACCCCTTCACCGCTGTTGCTGAGAGGGCGACCCTATAACTCTATATGGCAGTCTTACGTCCCTGTTGGAAGTCACGCCATATATTCGGTGATTAACATAAGAATTGCACAAACCTACATTTGATTTTTCAGGTCCTGGTCCGCACAGACGAGCTTATCAAATAAAAGGGACGTCCCAGTTTTATTATTATAATCGAATATTTCTCTCGTTCCATACGTCACGCTCGAACAAAGCTTTTACGAACTTGTCACCTAGTCTACCTTTTTATATAGGTTTAAGGGTCTGAAAAGGCCGTCAAACTGGAACAAGCCTAACGATACACTGATTTGATCAAAACCATTTGAAAGAAGGTTACAAATGAGGATGACTAACTATTAAGGCATTACGTTGGATCGGTAGGGGTACTTACGTGATCCATAGCATGGAAAAGGGTGCTCTTTTATGTGACGTATCTTATGTACTCGTAATAGTAGTGGTCTTAAGACGCGCCTTGTGGTTATTCATGTGGTTGTATGTACCAGTAGGCCTAGAATATAACTTAAATATCATTATAGGAATGTTCGGTTTATCTTGCAAAATATTAACACGATTCTTAACGACTTTATTAAAGGTTTTATAATGTTGCTTAAAGACGAATTTATTCATCCGTTTAATTGATTTCTGCTCAGTGTTATACTCAAGATTTTTCCCCTTACACGATGGTGTGGGTGTGGGTGGGGGTGTGGGTGTGTGTGATTTTTCTGGGTGCCAGGAGGACATCACAGTACCCTGGGTAAATCATCAACATTCGGCGGTGTCTTCTCGTTTCACCTTGGTAGCGTTTCGCCTTAGCAAAATCGGTAAGGCCAAATGCGAATGCCCAAGTCACGCCCTGGGTTGGCTCATTGGAGGCTTGATAAACATATTGAGACAACAGGAGTAAGCAGACATATTGAGAAGTCTAACATCATCTTAAAAGCAACAGAATCTTTGTATTCCATAGGGGATTTCATATTACAGGCCAGCAGGCGTTTGATGCTGGAAAGTCTTTCGTCAGTGCGTTGGTACTTTCTTTTCTTTCTAGCGGGCGTTGCTTCATCTTCCAGCTGCATAAGTTTTACTTGGTTGGCTGCCTGTTTCTTATTTTGTAGTGATAACTTCAAACAAGTTAGGATGGGCTTTCATTACCGCCCTGTTCAGCTTCGAATGCCATCTTTTTCCAAATCGTTTGTGCTCCTTGCAGCGTCGTTGTCATGATGATCCCATACAGACGGTGGAAATTGGCCTTTCATCCGGTCAGCTTGATCACTGGTTCTGTATTTGCTTGTTAGTTGGCAATCTCAATCCAAGCTTCGTCAAGAAGATACTCTGATACTAGTGGCAGTGCGCTGATTCGCCGAACGAAATTGTGTAGCTCTGTATCTGTCTGGGAGATGCTTTGGAGTCTCAATTTCTGCACCTGTCTTCAAATACACTGAGTAATATGGAAGAAGCATTCTCTGACCTCTGTATTTGGAAATACCTCTTAGACGGGCGGCTTTTTCATAATTCATCTCACACCGGGGTGGGTGAAGATCAATATTATATTCTCCTGTCTTAACACGAAGATGACTAAAGAGACTTTCATGGGTGGCCTAATTGAGACTTAGCTGATTGTAAACTATAGACCTAGGGGAAAGATCTGTCATTCAACAAAGCCATGGTGCGTGCAGATCTGCAAAAACAGGTGAGGTGAGTGCAAAAAAGGTTCCATCTCCATATACTGTTCGACAGGCGCTAAAAATCAAGATCTTATGGTTGTCACCATCGTTCATCTGAAGGAAATCATCAGAGTCCTTGTCCATTCTTCTTCTAGGTGGACTGTGCATCTGTTCTTTGGTGAGGCTGGCTGTTTCCGCCCTAGCGATATGTGACGGTATGTGGTTATATCCCTTCAGGTATCTGGCTGTGGTTACGTTTTCTCTTGTATCTGGCAAAATGTGGTATCTGGCGAGGTGAGGTTGTATTTCCTTACCTGGCTGTTTCCGCCCTAGCTGTCCAATTTCCACCACCGATTAATCAAGCCACTGTTATTTAAGTGAAATATTATGATGTTAACCGTTAACATATAAAAATAAGTCACTGCGGTCCACAAACCAAATCGAAAAAATGCGTTCTCTGTCTAGAAGAAAACAGGGGGTCAGTCACGCTACTAATCACTATCTAATTCGCTCCAGGGAGAAACCGACGTTCGCAATCCAGCCGTCAACCAAAATGGGCGTTCCGGGCCAATAATCGCAGGACCAGTTTCCAAAAACATTTTCATTTTAAAACTTTCCTTACATTTAAATGTAATGTCATGTGTTGTGAGATCATATAAAGCTACAAGGGATAAAATCAATTTTATTCATTAAGGCTATGGAATACGGAGACTTGAAACAATTTCAGAAATGGCAGTGTCAAAAACAGGGTTTAAAGTTAAGTGTTTCAACTGCCTTTTCCATTGCAATAATACGGGCTTCCAACGTATCATTTTGCAGAGTTTGTTGTGTTAAACATCACTAAATAACGGAAATTTCGGTAGTGAATATGAGTGATTTTACAGAGAACTGAATATAGGCGACAAGTTAAAAGAAACAGATTAGTGGGAGAATTATCTGTTGTTTTCACCTGAATGCTCACGATCTGTATTCTCATTATCATTTGAACCAACACGGATATAATTTGATGAGGGTCGTAATTTCCCGGAAAAAATATCATCAAAGTATTAAACACAACATTAGGCAGTTTTTTCGGAAGAAGAAAATATCTGACGAGATACAGAGGTTAATAATACAGGGTGAACAAGGTAATATCGGACGGAATTTCATACATTATTTACGGCCTAAAGAAGGAAATATCTGATGAGATGAGAATGTTAGCCATTGGCCGTATCCGATTTCCATCAGATACTGATATTACTATGCCTCTCCACTAACCCAGTTCCCATATCAACTACGTCGGAAAAAGGGATAAAGAGTCCCAAGCTGCAATCTTAAATAAAAAAAAATGTCAAAATATGAAGACTAAGTTTATGTTAAAGAGGAGACAAGTTTTAATTTATCTATTCATTTCATTGGGGTTTTACGCTGTACTAAAGAATATTTCACTAATACGACGGTGGCCAGCATTATGGTGGGAGGAAACCGGGCAGAGCCCGGGGGAAACTCACGATCATCCGCAAGTTGCTGGCAGATTTTCCCACGTATAGCCAGAGGAAGCCAGCATGAGATTGAATTGAACTCACAGCGACCGCATTGGTGGGAGGTTACTTTCCAAGGAAAAGGGAGAAATTTCGCTCAACATATAGGCCACACTTTATTTGCCTTGGTAAGGGTGACGTATTACTGACAGTTTTTAAGAAGTATGTACTGAAATCACACTCTCTCAAAAAGTGGTTAAATATCTAACTTAAACATCTTGCAATGTGTGAACGAAGCCAGCTCCTGTGTTTTTTTTCTTCCGGGTGGTTTCGTCGTACTAAAGCAAAATGGCCGACTTCAGCATCCAGAAGTGAAGCTTACTGACCCAACCTTCACTGGCTGAATGAACTCAGCCACAGAGGAAAAAATAAAATAAAAATACCTTTGAAAAGTGCACCAACTGAAAGAAAATTTAGGACAGCGGCCTTATAAAGAAAATTAACCATGTAATATGAAATTGTCAATTCTATAAGATGTTTTTGAGGGTCGTCTGTACCAAGCGCAGCCTTACCATTGCTAGTGTGGGGCATACAACCAGGGCATATCTTTGGATAGGAAACAATTCAACGTTCACCTTGCTAAACAGTTGGTGTAAGAGCATGAATCGGAAATTTCACAGAACACTTGACGTTTGATCCCAACTTACCCTTCAACTTTTTGTAATCCATGATCACCTGTCAATTTCTGTTGCAAAAATCTCTTGGCGAAGACTGTGGGTTAGAGTGCTGATGTGTAGGTCTATTCAGGACACGACAGGCAGCGAGAGAGAGAGAGAGAGAGACGGGGAAATAAACTGGGGTGACGGTGGGCGCATCCAGGTCTTCGCAACAACAAAACGTTACCAACCTACAAAGGGTGTTGGCTCATGCGAATAGTCCCTGCCAACGCCAGAAGGTGGCCTACATTTGCAGCTCTGTGTAATCTAACTGTGTATAGTTCAACAACATGGAGACTGGTACACGTAGAGGGCTTATACCGACACCTGCCTATATAGGTGTAGGAATGGTACCGGATTGTGACAACAGACATACAGACTCTCTATATTCACCCAAGCCGTACATGAAGTATTGGTAATGATTATCAGATATCATAACGAAGGGCGTCGTGTAATCCAAGCATTCCGATTTCCTTCACCTCAAATCTGATCAAAGTCGAAACTTGTTCAGCAAGAACCCTCAATCATTAATCTATTAGATTGCTGTTTAACGCCATTCTGAGGAATTCTTCACTTAAACGACGGCAGTCAGTTTCATGAGAGAAGAAAACCTTCTTCGGGGCTTCGGGGTATTAAAGCCACAGAACTTTGGCAAGTTATAGGAAAACTGTGACCATTGGATACACAAAACATACTGGTGGAAGGTTAGACTCTCCCAGCTGCAACTCAAGCATCCTCACTGCTCATCAAACAGCTAGAATAAGGTAATGTGCAAATTTCATGCCCCTAGCCCGGTTTGAATCTGTCCCTGGTCTATTCCCAAAAAAGATACAGACATGACAGGATAGGCCAGTGTGTATTTCTGCCCCCTGTAGGCCTACAGCATGCAGAATGTTACTTTGTCATCAGTCGTAACCTATTACAATAAGAGGGAAAATTGTCAAACCCAGTCAATAGACGCTACAGCACTTGTTAGAAAACTTACAAGACAAGTTTATATAACTCATTGGCTGTTATAATATTATGGAATTAATGTTAATGCAGTTGATACAATAGCAGCTGGTAGCCACAATATCTGTAGATATTACACTGGCAACCAACATCACCACTAAACAAACGTTTTTTTGTTTTTTGCTCTTGTTGACGGGGGAGGAGGGAACAGTCAACTCAGAGATCTTCTCTTCACAAAGAAAACACAGATGAAAATACCAAGAAACCAAAAGCGTCTGGCAGAACCAGTCACAAAGGGTACACTTATAGAGCATTATCAACAAAAAAAAAGTGTGTACATGTTTGTCACCTATTCCCACTTGAATGAGGTAAGGCCTTAACAAAATATGTTGACATCTGGCAAGCCAACAGCAGGTCCGGGTGGGTTGCACCCTATATATTTCCAACTAGAGCCAGGTGCACTGTTCTCTTATCTTGTATCATTGTATTGAGTCATCACTGGGCAAGTCACCTGACTGATGAAAGTCAGCATTGGGCAGATCATTGGACTGGTGTGACTTTTCAATGGGTAGATCACCAGACTGTTATGAGTCATCAAGCTCACGTTTTTGTTTTTGAGCAGGGATGTGATTATCATACCCATTCAGTGGACCTGGAGTGTGATTTGCACACTTAGATTCACACTCCCCAGGTTCCTTATTTTAACCATGTGTTATTAGCACATCAAGTGAGTCATCCCTGGGAAGGTTCACCACACTGTTGTGAGTCATCACTAGGCAGATCACCACTGTTGTGAGTCATCACTGGGCAGATCCTCAAACTGTTGTATGTCATCACTGGGCAGATCTCTAGAGTGATGTGAGTCATCACTGAGCAGATCACCACTCTTGTGAGTCATCACTGGGCAGATCTCCTTATTGTTGTGAGTCATCACCGGGCCAATGACTACTGTAGGTTATCTCGATGCTGATAGGTGTCATCTATACTCAGAAATATTCTGTTTCAGACCAGATTAGATCTCTACTCTCAACCATCACTGAAAAAATCAGCTATCTGAGCTGCAGACTGTCCATCATCAGAGCTCCTCCCATCTCATGCCGACTGTCCTCCATCACAGCTCCTCCCATATGGTTCAGGCTGTCCATCAGAGCTCCTTCCATCTGGGGCACACTGATCATCATCAGAGCTCCTCCCACTTGATGCAGATTGCCCATCATCAAAACTCCTCCCATTTATTACAGACTGTAAATCATCAGAGCTCCTCCCATTTGGTGCACATGTTCCATCATCAGAGCTCCTCCCTTGTGCAGACTGCCCATCATTAGTGCTTCTCTCGTCTGGTATCGGCTGTCCATCATAAGAGCTCCTCCCATTTGGTGCACATGTTCCATCATCAGAGCTCCTCCCTTGTGCAGATTGTCCATCATTAGTGCTTCTCTCGTCTGGTATAGGCTGTCCATCATAAGAGCTCCTCCCATTTGGTGCACATGTTCCATCATCAGAGCTCCTCCCTTGTGCAGACTGCCCATCATTAGTGCTCTCGTCTGGTATAGGCTGTCCATCATAAGAGCTCCTCCCATTTGGTGCACATGTTCCATCATCAGAGCTCCTCCCTTGTGCAGACTGCCCATCATTAGTGCTTCTCTCGTCTGGTATAGGCTGTCCATCATAAGAGCTCCTCCCATTTGGTGCAGATTGTCCATCATCAGAACTCCTCCCATCATCAGTACTCCTCCCATCTACAGTAGATGACTGGGGTTTCAGAATGTACCCACTCCTCTTCGGTACTCCTTCTGATAAGGCTACTCTCCAATCCCCACTCTCAGAGAACTGCAGGAGAATCTCAAAAACTGAAACATCAAAACAGAACATTATAGTTATCATAATACTCAAACCTGCTCAAACCTGATCAAACAAGTCACACGAGACTGCTAACATGAGGCATACATTTGATCAATCCTGTGCAGAGGATGATCAATAATATTTCTGCAAACTTTGAACAAAATAAATGGTAATAAAACTTTGATGTTTTCGAAACAGTTTAGGCCATTTAGGACTGGGGTTTCAAAACAAGGGCCACTTTCACAAAACTTTGTAAAGCTTATTTCCAAACTTTTCTCACAACCCACGTTGCCTTTTCACATCAAAAACCAGACAAAGTCTTTTATGAAAAAAGTTACTAGAAATATGACTTACCAAGTTTTTCCGTAAAAGTGGCCTCTGAGTCATAAATAATCCTGCTCATGACAATAAATGTGTGTTTGACTTCAGCCCAAGAAAACAACATTCCATGTCAAAGTCCCAAAGAGCCAGTTACATTAATAAAATTAGTGTCACCAGCCTTTAAACCTTCTACATCACTGCAATGGGATGACAATTCCTTCCACTTTGAGACTTTAAGCTTTGGCAATTGGTCTTTGTGGAATTCATGCCTGTTCGTTTATTTGTCTAGGCTTTAATGTAGCTTTCAGCATTACATTACCTTGGTTGAGGGTGAGCACTGTGCTATAGCGTACAAGCCCTGGCTGCTTGTCCATGTACTCCACTATGGGTAACCTCTTACAGGACACACCGGAACGTTCACACTTTGACCAAGTCACATTCTGCGAGAAAACACAAAGAACACATGGGAGACTTTAACCTGGATTTTTGACACCAGCCAGTCGGCATAAGCCAGCCTACCAGTCAACCAGCAAACCAGCCAGCCAGCCAGACTTTACCAATTTATGAGACGGATTTTGCTCTACAATCCCACCAAACCGAGGGCTTAGCACATGTCTGGCAAATATATTTGACATTCTTCAAATTTACTTTAACATGAATAGAATGTACTCATTGTATAAACTTACTGTATCAATGGAAAATGGAAAAGAATTTGATCATATGAGTCACATACTTGTATGTTTATTCATTTATTTGATTGTTGTTTTAGGAATATTTCATACAACAGCAGCCAGCATTATGGTGAGAGAAAACCAGGCAGAGTCAGGAGGAAACCCACGACCAGGTTGTGAGTGACATGTAAGCCAAAACAGTGACAACACAAGCGCTAGCCTGACCACCCAGAATAATGGGCTGGTTGGGATATATCTTACCTGTACCCATAAAGCAGGTTCATCAGGAAAGAAACAAACACACCTTTTTAATGCTCTCGTCCACAAAGCCACCAATAATATACACCTTGGACTTGTCCAGGCCTTTTAAGGGGTCTGGGGCATCTGGAGATAAATATACCACTTCCTCAGCTTTAAACACCTCAGTCACGGGTCTTTCCATCATGTCTACCTGCAATGTGACAAAATAGTGGATGGATAAATACATCACAACTGAGCTGTAAACACCTCAGTCACAGGACTTTCCATCATGTCTACCTGCAATTTGAAAAAACAGTGGAAGGATAACTACACCACCACCTGAGCTGTAAACACCTCAGTCACAGGACTTTCCATCATGTCTACCTGCAATGTGACAAAATAGTGGATGGATAAATACATCACAACTGAGCTGTAAACACCTCAGTCACAGCACTTTCCATCATGTCTACCTGCAATTTGAAAAAACAGTGGAAGGATAACTACACCACCACCTGAGCTGTAAACACCTCAGTCACATTACTTTCCATCATGTCTACCTGCAATGTGACAAAATAGTGGATGGATAAATACATCACAACTGAGCTGTAAACACCTCAGTCACAGGACTTTCCATCATGTCTACCTGCAATTTGAAAAAACAGTGGAAGGATAACTACACCACCACCTGAGCTGTAAACACCTCAGTCACATTACTTTCTATCATGTCTACCTGCAATGTGAAAAAACAGTGGATGTATAAATACATCACAACTGAGCTGTAAACACCTCAGTCACATTACTTTCCATCATGTCTACCTGCAATGTGGAAAACAGTGAATGGATAAATACACCACTACCTGAGCTGTAAACATCTCAGTCACATTACTTTCTATCATGTCTACCTGCAATGTGGAAAACAGTGGATGGATAAATACACCACTACCTGAGCTGTAAACATCTCAGTCACATTACTTTCCATCACGTCTAGCTGCAATGTGAAAAAACAGTGGATGGATAAATACATCACAACTGAGCTGTAAACACCTCAGTCACAGGACTTTCCATCATGTCTACCTGCAATGTGGAAAAACAGTGGATGTATAAATACACCACAACTGAGCTGTAAACACCTCAGTCACAGGACTTTCCATCATGTTTAGCTGCAATGTGAAAAAACAGTGGAAGGATAAATACATCACAACTGAGCTGTAAATACCTCAGTCCGGGGACTTTTCATCATGTCTACATGCAATGTGAAAAAACAGTGGAAGGATAAATACACCACTACCTGAGCTGTAAACACCTCAGTCACGGGTCTTTCCATCATGTCTACCTGCAATGTGAAAAAACAGTGGAAGGATAAATACACCACCACCTGAGCTGTAAACACCTCAGTCACGGGTCTTTCCATCATGTCTACCTGCAATGTGAAAAAACAGTGGATGTATAAATACATCACAACTGAGCGGTAAACACCTCAGTCACATTACTTTCCATCATGTCTACATGCAATGTGAAAAAACAGTGGAAGGATAAATACACCACCACCTGAGCTGTAAACACCTCAGTCACGGGTCTTTCCATCATGTCTACCTGCAATGTGAAAAAACAGTGGATGTATAAATACATCACAACTGAGCGGTAAACACCTCAGTCACATTACTTTCCATCATGTCTACCTGCAATGTGAAAAAACAGTGGATGGATAAATACACCACTACCTGAGCTGTAAACACCTCAGTCAGGGGACTTTCCGTCATGTCTACCTGCAATGTGGAAAACAGTGAATGGATAAATACACCACTACCTGAGCTGTAAACACCTCAGTCACATTACTTTCCATCATGTCTACCTTCAATGTGAAAAAACAGTGGATGGATAAATACATCACAACTGAGCTGTAAACACCTCAGTCACATTACTTTCCATCATGTCTACCTGCAGTGTGAAAAAACAGTGGATGGATAAATACACCACTACCTGAGCTGTGAACACCTCAGTCACATTACTTTCCATCATGTCTACCTCCAATGTGGAAAACAGTGAATGGATAAATACACCACTACCTGAGCTGTAAACATCTCAGTCACATTACTTTCTATCATGTCTACCTGCAATGTGGAAAACAGTGGATGGATAAATACACCACTACCTGAGCTGTAAACATCTCAGTCACATTACTTTCCATCACGTCTAGCTGCAATGTGAAAAAACAGTGGATGGATAAATACATCACAACTGAGCTGTAAACACCTCAGTCAGGGGACTTTCCATCATGTCTACCTGCAATGTGGAAAACAGTGAATGGATAAATACACCACTACCTGAGCTGTAAACATCTCAGTCACATTACTTTCTATCATGTCTACCTGCAATGTGGAAAACAGTGGATGGATAAATACACCACTACCTGAGCTGTAAACATCTCAGTCACATTACTTTCCATCACGTCTAGCTGCAATGTGAAAAAACAGTGGATGTATAAATACACCACAACTGAGCTGTAAACACCTCAGTCACAGGACTTTCCATCATGTTTAGCTGCAATGTGAAAAAACAGTGGAAGGATAAATACATCACAACTGAGCTGTAAACATCTCAGTCACAGGACTTTCCATCATGTTTAGCTGCAATGTGAAGAAATAGTGCAAGGATAACTACACCACCACCTGAGCTGTAAACACCTCAGTCAGGGGACTTTCCATCATGTCTACCTGCAATGTGAAAAAACAGTGCAAGGATAACTACACCACCACCTGAGCTGTAAACACCTCAGTCAGGGGACTTTCCATCATGTGTACCTGCAATGTGAAAAAACATTCAAGGAGGACAAAATTATTTATGATAATTATTTATTTGTTATTTATCTGATTGGTGTTTAATGCCATACTCAATAATATTTCGCTTATACGACGGCAGTCAGCATTATGGAGGGAGGAAACAAGGCGATGCCCAGGGGAAACCCGTCACCATCCGCAGGTTGCTGGCAGACCTTCCGACGTACGGCCAGAGAGCAGACAAAATATGGCAGACAGATACTACTTCAGGGCCGAAAATATATTTCCATGACTTCTCAATTTTCAGGCAAGTAACTTCTGTGAGAACAGATTAACATGTTTAGAAATGGCAGATTTTTCAGGAACACAAGGCTCTGCCACACAAGCCTACCTGGTAGTTTTCAAAGCCCTGGTTCTTCCTCACACACTCCTGGTACAATAGACCTTTCTTGTTGATTCCCAGAAAGAAGATGTGGAATGGGCAAGTGGACTGTCTGTTAGCTCCATACAGTCTGCACAACTGCTGGGCCACCTTACTCTTCTCCTGGTTGGATAGGGGAGTATTAAAGCAGGTGTAAACTACAGATGTACAAATCATTCTTGTTATAAGTGATCACCCAAGTATATCCTGCATTTCTACTTCACATTTCCAGATTGGAATTCTCGAACACAAACATGAACGGTGTAGCCTTCATTCACGTCAGTGTCAAAGAAAATGAACAAAAGCCAGTAATTTGAATTGTGAGCAGTTAGCAAGTTGCTCACTCTAGTTATGTATTCATGCACTAGTAAAATGCTTCAATATATCGCCTTTATTGAGTTTTTCTTTCACCTTTCTCACAGCGCCAGCGTTATTTTAAATTAGCCATTAAATGTTTGCAAAAATGATAGGTGTACACCTGATTCAGGTGTTTAGTTTGTGTTTTGTGAATGAACAGATCTGGATACATGGAAACGCTCCCTTTAAGCTGCCAGATGGCTTTTAACAATGAGGTAGGCTGTTTGTCAAGTACAAATGTACCTAGCCAGGATGTGGATATGATCTCCGGGCTCTCACTGACTTCTTGATGCAATCATTTATTTATTTATATGACTGGTGTTTAACACTGTACTCAAGAATATGTCACTTTTATGACAGCGGTCAGCGTTATGGTGGGGGGAAACTGGGCAGTGCCCCAGGAGAAACCCAAGATAATCCACAGGTTGCTGGCAGACCTTCCAAGTGTGGCCGGAGAGAAAGTCAGCCCAGGCTGGACTTGAACTCACTGTGACTGCATTGGTGACAGACACGTGTGTCATTATGCTGCACCAGCGTGCTAACCCCCTCGACCACGGAGGCGCCCTTAAGCAAAAAAATTGACAACCATGACATATGTGAAATATTCTTGAGAACAAGGGCCGAATAGTTCAAACCTGTATTAGTACTTATGCACAGTATTAACTTTAGCTCTGCCCGATGTCCCATTAGTTTTATGTAAGGAAGTGAGTCTCACTTATATCATACTTATTATACACAACTAGTTCAAGGAATAACACCAATGAAATAAATGATTTCAGTTTGTACCATACTCAAATCATTGGTTTCAGATCTTTTATAGCTGAGACTTATGGAGGTGACCTAACAGTGGGTGGACTAACTTTGTCCGTCATGTGATTCTCCACGCTGAGGTCCACTCCAATCCGTTGACCATCAACCATAGCTGACCAACAGCGAGCATCCCTCTCCAACTTCTGCTGCCTCTTGCTAAGTCTGCCTACCAACCAACAAACAGCACAATCTGTAATATTTCTGGGCTTGTATTGTTACTAGTATAGATAATCCTGATACACAAACTGTTTCGTACAGAGTAATATATCAAATAACATTTCGTAATGCTTATACAAGAATTCGCTAATCCAGTCAATGTCAAATCTCTGTTTTTTATATAAGACAGACTAATATCCCACATAATTTCCCTTGGCTTGACATATCTGTCACAGTTTTGTCAAAATGTACAGTTAGTGTATCTGTCAGGGGAGATAACTGAACATGAAGTTATAATTCTGCCCTAGGGGTATAATAGTGAAGTATAATTTCCCATTATTACATCATTACATCTTTGAACATTACAAAGTTTTCAATATACATTTTATATTTTTATTTATTTATATGATCAGTGTTTTATGTCATACTCAAGAATGTTTCGCCACAATGTTGGCCGCTGTCCTATAAGCGAAATATTCTTCAGTGCAGCGTAAAACACCAATCAAATAAGTAAATAAATATACTGCGGCTAAGTCACTTCATTATACAAGCCTGGATATGCTCATTCTGAACACCGAATTGTTCTTACTTCGTGGTAAATATTCTCTTACATTTGTTTTGTGTCAGTCCACCAGGTTCATCACTGTTAGCCTTACCGTCATGTGCTTGCTCATTACGGTCATCAGTCAGTCTCTGTCGCTTCTTTCTGTCTTGTTTCTTCTCCTTCCTCACAGCTTTCTTCCACCTGTTGTTCTCTTCTCTTAGTCGTCTTTTCCTCTCAGACCTCTGCTTATAAAAAGTACATCTTAAATTACTTGTGTTCACTCATTTCCATGGTGATCAAAATTATTCTGCACACCAATACAAGTCATTCCCATCTGTGGGTGTCTATGGTCAACGGATCAATTCCAGCCTTGGGCAGGGAATTTCCAGATTCCACAGGTTTTATTTCTTTTTGGGATTAGTAGCAATAAATGGTTGACAGAATTGAAGAGATATTTGCTGATACATTCTCACATTTGAAAAAGGCCACTTCATCAATCATAGGTTGTAACTTAAACATCAAAAACTGTAACAATAATCACATATATATATATATAAAAAATATAAAAAAGTACTCATAAACAAACAAACAAACAAACAAAAAAAAAACATTGACCCAGCATCTGCTGGTGATCAGCTTCATCTATCAAGAAAAGATACTTACACACAGTCTTTCTTTTCCTGATTCCGAATTCAACTGTTCAGGCATGTCAAGTGATGTATTGCTGCAAAAACAGATAATGTAGTCACAACTGTTTATGACAACAACATAATGGATCTGATTAGAAACAATAATATATCTAATCCCAGCAATGTATCCAAGAGTTGATGGTGGTATTTTTTTGTTTTTTTTTGATTGTTGTTTTGTTTTCAAAAATTTTTCAAAATGAGTGAAAAGCTAATGGGTGGAGCAAACTACCGTTAATGGATAAACCAATAAACCACTGACCTTAGGTAAGTTACTGGCAATCTTTTTCTCTGCCCAGCAGTTTTTCTAGCCAATTTCTTTACAGAAACTCAATTTGAACAAATCTGGACAAATATTTTTCCTCATCAATGTATGTAAAATGTCTCTAAAACTTATTTATATTATCAAAACTCATTACAAAATTTGTCTAAAACTCAATTTTTTTCCATACTTCTCCTAGTGGTTACCACTACGAGAAAGTGGCTAGAGAAACCAGTACTGATGTACAGATATATGTATGCACATAAGTGGTCTTAATGAATGTTACACGCGGCCACGCACGATTCAACGACAGCTTACTGTCACCCAAGGCCTCCACAAGCAGTGGAGCTCATTGCCCAAGGCTGGGTTTTAACTCTCAGCACCTCTTACATGGCCTAGGACTCCAAATGTGATTTAAAACACCTGCAGGAGAAAGTTCATATGTATGGCAAGTTTACATGTATAGATGTATATGTTTGTTTTTTTGTTTTTTTTTGTTTTTTGTTTTTTTGTTTTTTTATTATTATTTGTTTTGTGTGTGTGTTTTGTTTTTTCACTTGAAATATTTCTTTTCAGATTTTTTATTTCACCGGTTTATTGTAGTTCACTCACCTAGCTTCTTCCATGTTTACTTCCAACTTGGCTTACAACACCTCAAAACTTCACGGTATAAGAGAAAAATAATTAGTTCACTCTGGGGTGCACGACCGGTATGTCATATTCTACCCCAACGTTACATATTGTTGTTGTTGCTACAGATGGACTTACTATCCGTGCCCGCATGTTCGATCCTTGTGAAGTCTGGATAAACCAAGTCACTGACATCCACTTCATCACACCTAAGTCTTTATCGAAAACATAACTAAACAATACCTAAAATCATTTCGTGTCAGTGACTGTTCCTCAGAGCAACACTTCATGAGATGCCGAACCCATCGCCAGCTGATTGTAGTTTCCCGATGGAGTTATCTCCCATGTCAGCAGAAACAGAAACCGCATGTACGTAGACAGACCTAAAGTAATATGGAAAATATATGCTATTGTTGAAAATGTTTCGAACATAAAAATTTCACAAATATTCTTTAATTGGTTTTTTGGAGTAAAATTATTCTTTAACTGGTACAACAGAAGAAAAATTTTATAAACTTTAAGACTGACAGCAGACGCGACGGAATTACATTTTCACTTGTGACGGAATTTCTGCTGCAAGTAATTCTCTCCCCGTAATACAAGCATATGTATTTTCAACTTTTTAATAGCGATATCAATCAATTTCAAAAAGTTTACTCAAAGCCAAGAGTTCTCTAAAACTAAAAAAACCAACTTACAATTGGCTAACTCCCTTACTTTTCATAATATCTGGCATCAGCTATACATTTAGGAAATCCACTTAATCTGTCACTATGTTTAATTAAGCATTTATACACCATAAGAAAACAAAATGCATTGAACCAATTGTCTTATAATCTTCCATCGATGATTCTGCGTGCCGTTTTCACTTTCTTGGTGCGTCGCCTACCCTGATGGTATGACATAAACAACATCATGTTCAGCTGTTTTATCTTTAGGGTTAATGCTGTAGGTAGGATATTTTTTCTGTTGAAATTAGAATTTCTGTTGTTAGCCTAATTGTTTGTGAGTAGACTACAAAATGCAAACCTCTTGATTTCGCATGCAGATGGTAAAATGCATAGTCATAGTCATTATTTTCCCAAACCAAGGTTTGACTCACACTGCCCCCATCGCACCTTGAAAACCTCGGACAACATTCACTATGGAATCCACATGCAGTAATTTTTTTTTTATTTTTATTTTTGCGAGCGGCCCGATCTTAGTCATAGGCTGCTGCTTACTTGGTTTTAATAAAGCTGTGAAACTGTTGATGAAGTATAGTGACACTGATTCTCCTCTTTTTAGTCTTGTAGAACTGATCTTTGTCTTGCACCGGTTGGATTAACCACCTTATGTTTGTTATTTCGTGAAATCTGTGTCAAATAGTTTCATTATCTCGGAACAGGCACACTATACTAAAGGGTCTTTTCGTATTAAAAGTGTTTAATTTCTCAGAGCGGTTCTTATGCAGGGGTCAAGCAACAGGATTATAAGATCACACACCTCGGTGGCATATAAACGTGGGAAAGTGAAAACTGATTATCATGTGGTCATGCCCTCCATACTTGGGTAAAACCAGGCATCCGGGCCAGCGCCGTTCCAGTGCTGTGGCAGTTCAGACGTTTCCAGACTGTGGAAGAGGGGCCGGCTCAACTCTGACAATTCCGGGGGGTGGGGATCAGCAGATCCCTGGATACAGTGACGATCTAAGGAGACCGCTGCAAGGCCTGTTGCTAGCCAGGCAGAACTATAGACCAGTCCAGATCAGTCCCAGAACGACGGGGTGCAATCAGCCGATTTCGTTTTTATTATAAATAAATGCTTGTTCTTGTATTTTGTTTTATTGTATATTTTTATACATATTTCAAACTTTTGAAACTGAATTATCTCTTGACTTTGTCGTTCTCTCCATTCCCCTGAAACCCGCAGGATGACGGCGGAAACTACTTATGTATATATTCAGTCGTATAAAAGTGTCCTAGCACTTTGCATGCAGTGGATTTCTACAGGTATATGAAATAATCAAGACAGAACCTTTCATTGTGTGGAGTTTGCCTGTATAACTTAACTGTGTGTCGATTTCTCTTTCACAACTGCCGTCTTTCCTCTGGCTGGGGTCATGCAGATTCAGCCAAGCTTTGGATTTTGTCTCCGGTGCGTTTCCTAATATCGTTAATCAGCCAGATATTCGGGAAGTCGATTGAATTCGATTTATTGAATGGATTTCCATAATATTGCTATGGGTGTGAAGGAATTACATGCACGTGTAATTCCGGCACATCTGAAAATGTAAATCCGCCATGCGAATTTACCCGTGCATTTGTATCTTTCTTTTCAAAGTTGCGTTTTTTATGCACATGTTGACTTTCTCGAAGAAGATTCACGCGAAAAAAATCTGACGGAAATCGAAACATTTTGATGCAGAAAAACATTTGCCAAAATTTGCTGACAGAATTACAGTGATGGAAAAAAAAAAGAAGTATTGGAATATAATTAAGATTTTTTTATTCTTAATATTCTATGAAAGACTTTTTTCATTTTCTAATTTCTGCAAGATTTTAGCTTTAGTTTGATATACAACATGTCAGTGTATGCGCAACAAACCTTAACCTTTGAGATTAAGAGCTTCTCGCAAGACATCAACCATTTTAACACTGAGAAATTGACTGGAATGTAACTTTTTGGGCGCGTTTCACGCGTTCAGTCACCTCATCACTAACCAAAATAAAAATACAGAATCAAAAAGTGGGCTTTTCAACCTAAAAATGGTACATAATACATACATATTCGTAACAGATACAAAATTGGAACATAGGTAACAAATTTCGTGGAATTCATGGCAAGCGTTTAGGTTGGGAAAGCTCTCTGTTTGGCTGTGATTAAGTAGGCTATATCATCTGTGTCGCCGGATGGTGGCCGGATGGTCGACGGATGGTCGACGGATGATGGTCAAATTGGTAAATCATCACGCTGCTGGAATACTATATTTTACTTCTGTACCAATCCACAGTAAGATGCATCGCCAGCCCTCTGGTGGCAGTCATGCCAGTTTACAGTAGTATACTGTTTCGGTACAAGTAGGGTCAACTATGATGCGCGCAACTTCACAATTTATACCAGTATTGTCATTTTACCATTCCAAACAATTTACGCATGAGTTCATTTAAATCCAGAACGTATTTCTTTTGATGTTCTAAAATTACTCTGTAGAGCTACACAAAACACTCGACAGTCACCAAATTGTCCATTCACCGCAACATACATTATACAAAGCATGGATGCCCGTCTCCAACTTCGTCTGTCCTGACCGCAGCACCGTCATCAACTCAGTACCGGTATCCACAGTGTTAACATAGCCCGACACTTCCTCGGGTTAATGGCGCGGCTTAGTTGCGAGAGGCGACCAACTGTGACATCATTAGCGGTGTCGACGACGCAAACGAATAAGCTGTGAACTCCTTTCTAAACTGAAGATAGTTTAGGGTTGGACCTGATGGATTTGCATAGGCATGGCTCTCCGGCCGTATGCATACGTTGAAAGGCCTGCCATCAAAGGTTGCTGACTGTCGTGGGTTTCCCCCAGGCTTTGACCGGTTTCCTCCTATCATGATGGTGGTAGCTGTAATATAAGTGAAATATTCTTGAGTACAACGTAAAACACCAATCAAATAAAAAATAAATAAATAAATTTGCACATGCTCGGTCCACATGGCGGATAGTGACAACCGTGGTATTCCATACATTTTTGTACACATGATCGGGTGTCTTACTGCTTTGGCAGTAGCCATTAGTGCATGCCCGACTTTGCAAACTGAACTCGATCGCCCTGACACTTGGTACACTTACTTGTTACTGTCTTTACACTGAAAACGCAGTCAATTTACTTGGGCCTACAGATGACAAAATGCAGCCAATACACATGTATCTTTACCATACTGCTTCTTTACTTCAGTGGACCACACAACTATACGTTTTCACTCGTTAGCTGTATGCATCTCGACCGCCTCAGGTTAGAGCGTCCGCCTCGACGTCGGGAGATCCGGAATTTATCCCGGACCAGGTCATAACAAAGACTTTAAAAATGGTACTTGTTTGTAACTCGCTTGACCCTCAGCACCATGAGACTGGAACAAGGAAACAGGACTAGTTGGCCCGGTGTGCGTATCAGGGGGTGTCACGTCTGGTGTCATCGCAATGATGTTCGAGTGACGGCATACCTTGGCGGTATGGACTCACTCTGCCTCAGGAAGACACATGTCACTGTATATATATTTTAAGGACATCATATCTCATGATTATCATGCGTTACATGCATATATGTTTGACTGTTTGGTTAAAGTGAGTGAAAGACGAATTTATATAAACTTTCAGAACAGTTCCTGTTTTCGCCAGACTGTGCCATATTCTTAGGACGGTTTTATCACTAAAATCACTTCAAGGGTAGAGCACCAGTTATACGAGAAACACGTGTTGTGTATATGGGGTTCACATATTATTTCACACGATCATATGAGAGGTGTGACGACCCAAAATCATTTGTTTTTTTATATATACGTTATCAGAGATGATGATATGTAGCGCCATTAGTCCTGCGGTTAACACGGGGATCATGCAGTTTATTACATTTGCCCGGGCGGGTATTGTCTAGTATACCTGTACTGTTTTTATAGCATCAATGACAGTCCCTGTTTACTAAGGGAAGGGAACAGGGTGCTTGGGGTAACTAGGCTATACACATACTGCCCCTCACCTAGTACCTACTTGACAAGCTTTAAAACTCAGAATTAGCGAACGTTGGATTCGAGCCTTGGACCTCATGCATTAACTATAACATGTCGAGTTTCCGTGGTCTGCTTTTTATGCATGTCTCAAGACGAAAAAAAATTCATGTAAGCGTTGTCGGACTTAGGGCCTATCAAGAATGTCAGTATTTAAACGTCTGCATGAGAGGCAAGATCGCACACACGGATAATTTATTGAGGGGTGATTGGATATTGATCTATTTCTGAGTGAAAACAAATCCAGGTTAAATTAAGCACCACCGTCATCGGCCATGCGGAACCATGCAAGACTTAGCCACTCCATTCTCAACTGAGGAATAAGCAATAGAGTGACCGCTTCGCATGTGAGGAACAAACAATAGCCTGCATGTTTATCAGATGAGAAATGTGCTATAGGCTGCACGCTTCACAAGTGAGGAACAAGCAATATATTGCCCGCTTCTAGGGTGAGAAATGTGCAATAGGCTGCACGTTTAACAAGTGAGGAAAAAGCAATATATTGCCCGCTTCTAGGGTGAGAAATGTGCAATAGGCTGTACGTTTAACAAGTGAGGAACAAGCAATACACTGCCCCCTTTTAGGGTGAGAAATGTGCAATAGGCTGCACATTTAGCAAGTGAGACAAGCAATTGACTGCTGGCGACGAAGAATCATGCAAGACACAGCCATTCCATTCTCAACTGACGGATAAGCAATGGATTGAACGCTTCGCATGTGAGGAATAAGCACTAGACGAAATGCTTCGCAGGTTAGGAATAAGCAAAAAACTGCACGCTTCTCTGGTGAGAAATAAGCAAAAGACTGCACACTTCACAAGCCATGGACAAGAGCAATAGACTGCACACATAAGCGAGGAACAAGCAATAGGCTGCACGCTTCTCAGGTGAGGAAAAAGCAATAGACTGCGCGCTTCACAAACGAGGAACAAGCAATAGACTGCACGCTTCTCAGGTGAGGAATGAGCAACAGATGGGGAATAAGGGGTTGACTGCTGTTGCCTGCGTGGTGCACATTACGTGACCCACAACTAAAGTATAGGCCTTATGAAGCGGCGCAGCATACAATCGTTTATGGCATCATTCCAACACAATTGCACTGCGTGATGCCTTATCTTCATTTAAACATTAAATGTTTGTAGATGTAACTTAAAGTTAAACATTTCTACCTATTAATTCGCATATCGTTCCATAAATTAACCAGCAAACAATCCACTGTGTTCAGACCTGTGTGGCTAGGGTAATCTAAGAAGATAATCCACACAATACTATGGTGATTATAAGCTTTCACACTACACACAACCCATTTGTTTGCTCAATTCTTTATTTATTTTCCCTGTATAGCTTTTTGAGACTCCGACACATTGGCCTCTTTCTGTATGACGGTACTAACATCAATTTACGGCAAGATGGCCAGACATAACGTGACGTATGTTTTAACTGACAGTATGCATTAGTGTTCTTAAGTCAGATTTTTTTTGTCTTAGTTTGGTTAACTTATAAAAGTATGTATGTTTACTAATTTATTCGCCACATAGTAATTTTCAGAGAGATTGCTGGTCCGTACTTCTGTAGTTGTAAATACCTGAATTCTGTCAGGGCTAGCATATAGCAACATCTAACGCCTTCCATAGTCAGCTGTTTTAAACAGTGTGTATAAGTACATGTATATACATGTATAAAACTTCAAAGTTTCTGTCTTAATATTTACACAAATAATGATAATACACACGGGATAAAAACATATGTTGCCAACCCCCCTCCCCAAAAAAAATTTGTTAACTTGTCATGTTCTTTTCAAAATTCTTATGTAACAAAAATGTACATCTGTATTCAATATACAATGTGCAAGTGGAGGAATACAACAAAGAATTTGTTGAAGATATTCAACACCAGTTTATCTAAGTATTTGTTAACATACAAAACGCATCTTATACACATATCCTCCGACATATATATATACATAAATAACAAATGATGTTGTCAAATTACGTGAAAAAAATCATATAACCTACATGTTATTTGCAAATAAATTTGCTTCTTGGAAACGCTACACATCGGTAGAGATACATTAATTACTTAATAATCATAATTATTTGCAAAAACATTCATCTTGAAAAGCTTCTTTTGAAGTCATGTATACAACTTTCATATCAAACGTACAACACTTGAAATCAAGCAGGACGCTTCTATCCGGCACTGAACATTATGAAAAGACAAGTATTATTGTGTTCAAATCAGCATTTATGATCAGTATATATCCGGTACTAAAACATAGCAGACAAAAGCAAGCAGAAAATAGGGAAAAAAAATTATAATATCCTGTATAGGCATATATAAGCAATTTCATAAAATTAATCACGAAGAAAAACTTTTTCAGACGTAGAACATTTATCATTATGTATAGACTATACAGACTACATGTATATATATATATATATATATATATATATATATATATAACCCCAGAACATCTCAAGATGCTTGCTTTATTCTTTCTTTAAAATCCAGAAAATAACAATAAAAATTGAAACTAAATTCAGTACACCGTAAAATCTATAGACCTAATCAACGATTATTAGCGTTTACTAAATTTCAGATTTGGGGTCTAATTATTCACTGGCAGAGGTTACAACTTTTGATAACCTTTGTACCACGAGCTCGGGAGTATTCTCGCGCCATGACATCATCATGCTGGCACGTAGTTTTCGGGATAGCTGACGCGGATCACACAGTACCTTATTGCGAGGATCAGCCAAATGAGACCGGAAATGTAGGCGCCTACAATAAGAAGAAAGTCACCTTTTTACTCGAACAATCGCATTACCTTCTGCTTTTCTTTCTTTCTTTTTTTATTAATTTTTTTAATTTATTTATTTAATATAGTGTTCTTATTGATTGATTGATTGATTGATTATCGTGTTTACCTTTATTTTATTTTTTTTATTATTATTTCTTCCAGCTCAAGAAAATTAAATTTTAAGGACAGTAAATTTTTTTATCCCATTAATTGCTGAACAATCAGTATTCCTATTATACATATATATTCAATTTTTTTGCACTGCGTTTTACAAACTACGACTAAAACCAAGTATTTAATGTATTTATTTGAGTGATGTTTTTCGCCGTACTCAAGAATATTTCGCTTATACAACGGCAGCCAGCATTATGTTGGGAGAAAACCGGGTAACAAGGTGGTGATTAGGGTACAGTGACCTGTATCTGTCAGTTCATATATCTGCCCTTATATAGAAGTTTGCAAGTAACCACATACAGGGCGGATTTTTCAAGGTAAATTGGGCTCATCAATAAGATTCATTATTTTGTCAATGGGCATCTCACTAATCATGTGACTACAGATAAATACCAGCCCACTATTCAGGTTAGGATCCATATATCCACAAAGATATCTTGCAGGCTAATTTGCCTGTAACTACCATGGCAACATTTGTCAGTAACATTTGTCTGTACAATCCACTTCGTATACGACAAATGTGTGGAACTGGAACCGATTCCACACAGTCATATCCGTCTTTAGTGAAAATTAGAAATACATATTTTGGGGGGAGTTAGAGGCTGTTTTGGGGCCCGACATTCTAAAGACAGCTGTGTCAAAACTTGAGCTTGCGGTATACGAAAAACAAGGCAACGTTTTAAATTTCAACTTATTTAATGGGTGAAATGGTTTTGTACAGAATAGTCCCCTGGGCTCCGTTCACACACGGGATCACGCATGAAGCTTCGTATTTTGATGGGGTGAGCTCAAGAAAAACATGAGATTTCCTGTATAACCAGAAAGACATCGCCATTTCCGGATACAACCATACACACTCCAGTGGTATGGACACCAAAAAGCCGTCATGTTTACCCTCATATGCATGGCGTGATGTGTTGTATCGCCTTGTCCATTAGAACTGCCTATATATCATGCGATTTGTCGCTTTCGACTAAAATCGAGTGACATTTCATAGGTGTTGATCTTTTAAAATTCTACATGTCGTATATTCTTCACTGGAGGAAGTTCTTCCTGTGTCATTGAGATTATGTTAGAATAGCTTGAAAAATATATGCCTCCCGAAACAGTGATGTTATAATAGACAAATTTAACTGTGGAAGGTTGGAATCAGTCGGTCGAAGGCGTGATTACGCAATACGTACCTGTCCAGACATAGTAGTAACCCCCATGGACAGAGGCTGAGGCGTAGGTCCCCACCTGAAAGAACACAGCGAAATTCACCAGTTAATCGGCTGTATCACGAATTCGTGAAATGAAACAATAGTGAACATAATTATTTGATTCATTGGTTGACTGGCTGCTATTTAATAACATTCAGGAATTTACCTCTTGGTTTTTGCTCGGCAGTTTGATCACACCCAAAAACAGAAAAAAAACCGTCCCAGCACAAGACATACCGCGGAGAGCCAATCAGTTCATTATTGTCATCCATGTATGATACTGCGAATGTATCGTTAACTTCTTAACTACATTTCGTCAGACGGCAGCCAACGCGAATTAGTGCTGAGGCTTTCCAGGGCAACCAAATACTCACTGTAAAATAGAACTAATTCTATATTTCCTTCGTCAGGCCTGCGTCGAGACATCAGCTTTAAGATACATACGAGTTATTTTGTGCTGCAGGACGCCTTTCAGACCTCAAGCCTAAAGGTCACTCGATCAAGCATCATGTGATCAAGATTCATGTAACGATTGGATATGTTGTCGTTGTTACGCTACTCTAATGCGCCATGTTTGGGCTACGTCGTGCAAATCACATTGGTCTTCCCTCGGAGAGATATCGATTACTTTTGTTCCACATTCAGTTCTGAGGGTAGCTTGAAGCCAGGATTATGAATTTTTCTCATAATGGCCCAGAAGCCTCCCACCACTGAGGTGGCTGTGAGTTTCAAGTCCAGCTCATGCTGGCCCCCTCTCCGGCCGTACGTTGATACGTCTGCCAGCAACCTGCGGATGGTCCTGGGTTAACCCCGGTTCCCTCCCACCATAATGCTGACCGCCGTCCTACAAGTGAAATATTCTTGAGTACGGGGTAAAACACACATCAAATAAATAAATAAATAAATAAACATTGTTGTGGCGAATATCAACGCGCCAATGGCTTGTAAGTGCGTGTGAAAGTTATCTTAATCTCGCCTACATGAGTTCTCGCGAGAATGCGAATGCCAAACCCTCTGTTCTCTCCCTCTTCCCCGCCATCCGCCTGTTAGATCCTTACCGTCACTCCAATGCCGCCGCCCAGGAAGATGAAGGCAAGAATGAAGTAAATGATGGCACGAATACGAGCAGACTCTTTACCAACGGAAGATCTGTGCACAACAGAAACATCACAACAATACTGAATCCCCAGCGAGGTTGTTTCATTTAGTTAATGCAGCTACCTAAATATCTGCATGTACAAGTTCTTTTTACCTTTATTCTCTGTATAAATCACTGTACTGCCTATTCTGACACTCTGTATATACACATATTGTTACTACTATCCCCTATATATATTGCTTGCAGTGAATGCATGCGCTGAGTATTGTAAGCCACAGGATGCACAATTGTACTCTTATTTACTCCATTTATTTATTTCATTGGTGCCTGGGAAAAACCCACGACCATCCGAAGGTTGTTAGGTAACCCAGATGTACTCTTATGTTAGCTTTAAAGATAGATGTATTCAATCATGACAAGATAAGATACTAACATGTATCACGAGGTGAACAAACAAGAAATGATATGTAGCTTATGAGATCCGCGTGAAGTTCTTTTCAAGATCAGAATAAGGCATATCACAAAAGTGTGAAAAATGTTTCGCGACTGATCAAAATGGCCACACCTGCTGGCCGTTCCTGCATCGTTTAAATCCTTGGTGTGAGTACACCTTAGTATGGAAGCTGCTGATCTGTGACAACCCCATGAATATTAACGCCACACCGTCGTGCATGATTTTGTTTCGATTTGTAAAAAAAAAAATTAATTGTTATACCCTTCATTCAAGAACAATGTACTGCATTACGTGACCCTACGAATGAAACTTATACACAGACTGCCAGTGAGTTAACACACTATATATGGTGGTAAATCATGTTGCCATTATCTTTCCTGTGTTGCATCGTGCCATATATTTCAAAACGCCATATATAACAACTTACCATGTACAACATGATTAAACAAAATACCGTCTCTGACTAACAATTTTGTCATATTACCCATAGTACAGCATATGTAGCATATAATGTAATGTGTCAAATAAGTGTCATGTATGAAACCACAAAAGCTGTCAAGACTACTTCTCATTGCTATAAAAAGATAGTAATCCATAAAGTAACAATGATGACTACATGCGACGATGTCAAAGATTAAAATCGATTGGTACTTAGTGGACAAAAATAACCGGTAAAACAAATGGGGAGAATAATCTTGTGACATAGAAGAACAATGGCTATAAATACTTACACTCCTCTACAGTGTGGGCAACGTGCTATGCCTCGCGGAGCAAACTGAAACAGAGTAGTAAACAAAACTATTAAAAAAAAACAAACAAAAGCAAAAAAAGGAAAAAAAGAACAGCGAATGTCGTATGATGGAAAAGTGTTCTCTTATATTTCAGATATCTTTCAAGTTGAGGAGACTTCCGTGGCCGGGGGGATAGCTCGCCAGATGATCCAGATGCCTGTCACCAATGCGGTAGCTGTCAGTTCAAGACCAGCTCTTTGCTGGCTTCCTCTCTGGCTGTACGTGGGAATGTCTGCTAGCGACCCACGGATGGTCGTGGGATTTATATAAATAAACCAAAAATTCGACTCTGGACGCAGAATTAGAGAAGATTATGCTTTTGAGATCGGTACTCCATGCATATAAGCTTTTATCCTCACGGAGCAATAAGTTTCCTACCAGCATAACTTGGCTGCAGTGACCACAAATGATCCGGGAGGCACAGTTAGCGGACAAGGCCACCGAGGTGGTAGTGGCCGGCACGGCCACGGCACCATTCAAGGCTCCAGCAACTTGGCCGACGTTCAACACGATCTTGCTGAAAATGTCCGAAATTTAGCTTGTAGAGTATACGGAATAAGATACAACAAAGATGAACCATAGAAAACAGAGAGAAGTGTGAATCCGGCATTGAGGGAGGAATCTACGCTGAGTTCACTTCATCACGAAACTTGCCTTCCTTTACGGTGTTACGGTGACGTCATTGTGCTTCATCTTGTTCAATACAGGTCAAAGAGTCTACCACAGACCCTCAGTCTTTATATTTACAGTTTATTCACTGTAATAAATATGTGAATTATTCAAGAAGGCCTTATTACGAATTAACACGAAGTGACTTCTGACGAGGTGTACATTAGTGTATATTCGATCTGCTTCTTTGATTTGGCATGGGAGTGGTCATTATGAAGTTGGTACATACCAGCCTGGACATCGCACCCTGGTGGCGCTGATTGAGCAATGAAGTAGTTTCTTACAGGTGCACCTTAAGTACTTCTTCCCTTGAGGAGGGGGGCCGATCGGCTGGGTACAAAACAAAAGGCCATTAAGTCAACGATAAAGAAAACAAGACAGGCAGAAACACTTCATAAAAACACAATCAAAACAAATGCAATGCAACGGACAAAAAAAAAGGAAGAAAATATTCAAGTGGTCAAGAAAAACTAGCAATCAACAAATACTACAAAAGCGATTAAAGGATGCAAACTCAAGAAGCTAATTAACATGTGTGCAATAAAGAGATAATGAAATACATTAGACCAAGCAGAAACAATGTATACAAAAGAATAGAAGAAAACGCAACCGAAACAAGACCATTCAAAACAAATAGAGATTAGAAACACACACACAAGAAAAGAAACAATGTGGAACGTATATAGTAGATATCATAACACAAAAGATTGATGGTGGCAAATACCAGTTTCCAGACAAACGCAATTAGGACAAGACAAAAAAAAAAAAAAGGAAAGAAAGAGTTTGTGAGGTACGCAATCAGGACAAGACAATTCAAGACAAATGCTGACTGCGAAAACAAAAAAAAGGGACGATGACAAATACCAGCTTCATCAGATGTAGTCAGGCAAATATTTTTGGCAAAGTGACATGTCTGTAAATAGTAAAGCAATCACTTATACATGTATCTTACTTACTGTATGTTGCTTACACAGTTGACACTGCACCAGGCGATTGTTACGGCTAACGCCTGTCAGGGAAATGGCGAATCCACAGCACTCACAGGACACGGACGGGTTAAAGTCGGTGCGGCCATCCCCTGATGATTGGAAGCCCGGTGTGGGTGGGGAGTACGGCGGCGGTGCCTCCCTCGGGGTCTCCTCTGTAATCAGGGACAATATTTATTTATTTATTTATTTATTTTTCATTATTGATTTAGCCTATTGAATGATGATCTGAATTATTGACTGAATTATTGGTTTATTGACTGATTTATCTAGCTTTTGTTGACTTATTTATATATTTATTTATTTATCTATTTATTTCTCTTATTTAATTGTTTGTTCTTCCGCTAAGTGGGTTCTATTTTGGTCACAACTTTACGGAAAAAGTTATGCACGGGTTTTGGATGAAATTTTGTAAGCACCTTAAACTTTAATGCCGAGCACCTAACCCACTGAATGCTGGAGATAATCTCAACTGGAAACACATCCACATAGTTCTATCGAATACTTCACCGGTGCGAGACAGGGTATATACATGCGAAGTATTGTCCCCTTGTCTGCATTTAGCTGCTGCGGAGGTTGGCGCTGCCGTGGCATACTTAAGAATCATGGAGAAATAATAGAATTGCTGTCAACTTCATGGGTAAACGAAATCAGCAATGTATTCATATCACCATAGTCGCAACTTGCCAGAGAAGCACCCTGTCACCTACACTATTAAAGGCCGTGTACATCCTAAAATAGAATCGACTGTGCTGCTCTTGGTGAGAGGGCGCCCCTATAACTTAATATGGCAGTCTTACTTCCCTGTTGGAAGTCACGCCATATACTCGGTGATTAACATAAGAATTGCACAAACCTACATTTGATTTTTCAGGTCCTGGTCCGCACAGACGAGCTTATCCAATAAATGGGACGCCCCAGTTTTATTATTATAATCGAATATTTCTCTCGTGCCATACGTCACGCTCGAACAAAGCTTTTACGTCATCTATAAATGAAAAGAAGTCTACCTTTTTATACAAATTTAAGGGTCTGAAAAGGCCCTGGAACAAGCCTAACGATACACTGATTTGACCAGAACCATTTGAAAGAAGATTACAAATGAGGATGACTAACTATTAAGGCATTATGTCGGACCGGTAGGCGTACTTACGTGATCTATAGCATGTAAAAGGGTGCTCTTTTATGTGACGCATCTTATGTATTCGTAATAGTAGTGGTCTTAAGACGCGCCTTGTGGTTATTCATGTGGTTGTATCTATCAGGAGGCCTAGAATATAACTCAAGAATCATTATAGAAATGTTCGGTTTATCTGACCAAATATTAACGCGATTCTTAACGACTTTATTAAAGGTTTTATAAAGTTGCTTAAAGACGAATTTATTCATCCGTTTATTTGATTTCTGCTCAGTGCTATACTCAAGATTTTTCCCCTTAAACGATGGTGGGGGTGGGTTTGGGGAGATTTTTCTTGGTGCCTGGAGCACATCGCAGTACCCTGGGTAAATCATCAACATTTGGCGGTGTCTTCTCGTTTCACCTTGGTAGCGTTTCGCCTTAGCAAAATCGGTAAGCTCAAATGCGAATTCCCAAGTCATGCCCTGGGTTGGCTCATTGGAGGCTTGATAAACATGTTGAGACAATGAGAGTAGGCAGACATATTGAGAAGTCTAACATCATCTTTACAGCACTATGAAAATTAACAGTCATCTTTACAAATGTAACAAAAAAGAAACAGAATCTTTGTATTCCATAGGGGATTTCTTGTTACTGGCGAGCAGGCGTTTGATGCTGGAAAGTCTTTCGTCAGTGCGTTGGTACTTTCTTTTCTTTCTAGCGGGCCTTGCTTCATCTTCCAGCTGCATAAGTTTTACTTGGTTGGCTGCCTGTTCCTCATTTTGTATTGATAACTTCAAACAAGTTAGGATGGGCTTTCATTACCGCCCTGTTCAGCTTCGAATGCCATCTTTCCAAATGGTTTGTGCTCCTTGCAGCGTCGTTGTCATGATGATCCCATACAGACGGCGGAAATTGGCCTTTCATTCGGTCAGCTTGATCACTGGTTCTATATTTGCTTGTTTGTTGGCAATCTCAATCCAAGCTTCGTCAAAAAGATACTCTGGTACGAGTGTAGATCTGCAAATATAGGTGCGGTGAGTGCAAGAAAGGTTCCATCTCCATGTACTGTTCGACAGGTACCTCCGGTTTCTAATTTTACTAAAAACCAAGATCTTACGGTTGTCTCCATCGTTCATCTGAAGGAAATCATCAGAGTCCTTGTCCATTCTTCTTCTAAGGTGGACTGTGCATCTGTTCTTTGGTAAGGCTGGCTGTTTCCGCCCTAACGATATGTGGCGGTATGTGATTATATCCCTTCAGGTACCTGGCTGTGGTTGCATTTTCTCTTGTATCTGGCAACATGTGGTATCTGGCGAGGTGAGGTTGTATTTCCTTACCTGGCTGTTTCCACACTAGCTGTCCAATTTCCACCACCGATTAATCCAACCACTATTATTTAAGTGAAATATTATGATGTTAACCGTTAACATATTAACATAAGTCATTGCGGTCCACAAACGAAATCGAAAAAATGCGTTCTGTCTAGAAAAAACAGAGGGTCCGTCACGCTACTAATCACTATCTAATTCGCTCCAGGGAGAAACCGACGTCGAAACCGACGTTCGTATGCCAGCCGTCAACCAAAATGGCCGTTCCGGGCCAATAATCGCATTACCAGTTTCCAAAAACATTATTATTTAAAAAATTTCCTTACATTTAAATGTAAAGCCATACTGTTGTGAGATCATATAAAGCTACAAGGGATAAAATCAATTTTATTCATTAAGGCTATGGAATACTGAGACTTGAAACAATTTCAGAAATGGCAGTGTCAAAAACAGGATTTAAAGTGTTTTAACTGCCTTATCCCTTGCAATAATACGGTCTTCCAACGTATCATTTTGCAGAGTTTGTTGTGTTAAACATCACTAAATAACGGAAATTTCGGTAGTGACCATGAGTGATTTTACAGAGAACTGAATATAGGCGACAAGTTAAAAGAAACAGATTAGTGGGAGAATTATCTGTTGTTTTCACCTGAATGCTCACGATCTGTATTCTCAACAAGGTAACATCGGACGGAATTTCATACATTATTTACGGCCTAAAGAAGGAAATATCTGATGAGATGAGAATGTTAGCCATTGGCCGTATCCGATTTCCATCAGATACTGATATTACTATGCCTCTCCACTAACCCAGTTCCCATATCAACTACGTCGGAAAAAAGGGATAAAGAGTCCCAAGCTGCAATCTTAAATAAAAAAAAATGTCAAAATATGAAGACTAAGTTTATGTTAAAGAGGAGACAAGTTTTAATTTATCTATTTATTTCATTGGGGTTTTACGCTGTACTAAAGAATATTTCACTAATACGACGGCGGCCAGCATTATGGTGGGAGGAAACCGGGCAGAGCCCGGGGGAAACTCACGATCATCCGCAAGTTGCTGGCAGATTTTCCCACGTATAGCCAGAGAGGAAGCCAGCATGAGATTGAATTGAACTCACAGCGACCGCATTGGTGGGAGGTTACTTTTCAACGAAAAGGGAGAAATTTCGCTTAACATATTGCCTTGGTAAGGGTGACGTATTACTGACAGTTTTTAAGAAATATGTACTGAAATCACACTCTCTCAAAAAGTGGTTAAATATCTAACTTAAACATCTTGCAATGTGTGAACGAAGCCAGCTCCTGTGTTTTTTTTCTTCCGGGTGGTTTCGTCGTACTAAAGCAAAATGGCCGACTTCAGCATCCAGAAGTGACGCTTACTGGCCCAACCTTCACTGGCTGAATGAACTCAACCACAGAGGAAAAAATAAAATAATAATACCTTTGAAAAGTGCACCAACTGAAAGAAAATTTAGGACAGCGGCCTTATCAAGAAAATTAACCATGTAATATGAAATTGTCAATTCTATAAGATGTTTTTGAGGGTCGTCTGTACCAAGCGCAGCCTTACCATTGCTAGTGTGGGGCATACAACCAGGGCATATCTTTGGATAGGAAACAATTCAACGTTCACCTTGCTAAACAGAACACTTGACGTTTGATCCCAACTTACCCTTCAACTTTTTGTAATCCATGATCACCTGTCAATTTCTGTTGCAAAAATCTCTTGGCGAAGACTGTGGGTTAGAGTGCTGATGTGTAGGTCTATTCAGGACACGACAGGCAGCGACAGAGAGAGAGAGAGACGGGGAAATAAACTGGGGTGACGGTGGGCGCATCCAGGTCTTCGCAACAACAAAACGTTACCAACCTACAAAGGGTGTTGGCTCATGCGAATAGTCCCTGCCAACGCCAGAAGGTGGCCTACATTTGCAGCTCTGTGTAATCTAACTGTGTATAGTTCAACAACATGGAGACTGGTACACGTAGAGGGCTTATACCGACACCTGCCTATATAGGTGTAGGAATGGTACCGGATTGTGACAACAGACATACAGACTCTCTATATTCACCCAAGCCGTACATGAAGTATTGGTAATGATTATCAGATATCATAACGAAGGGCGTCGTGTAATCCAAGCATTCCGATTTCCTTCACCTCAAATCTGATCAAAGTCGAAACTTGTTCAGCAAGTACCCTCAATCATTAATCTATTAGATTGCTGTTTAACGCCATTCTGAGGAATTCTTCACTTAAATGACGGCAGTCAGTTTCATGAGAGAAGAAAACCTTCTTCGGGGCTTCGGGATATTAAAGCCACAGAACTTTGGCAAGTTATAGGAAAACTGTGACCATTGGATACACAAAACATACTGGTGGAAGGGTAGACTCTCCCAGCTGCAACTCAAGCATCCTCACTGCTCATCAAACAGCTAGAATAAGGTAATGTGCAAATTTCATGCCCCTAGCCCGGTTTGAATCTGTCCCTGGTCTATTCCCAAAAAAGATACAGACATGACAGGATAGGCCAGTGTGTATTTCTGCCCCCTGTAGGCCTACAGCATGCAGAATGTTACTTTGTCATCAGTCGTAACCTATTACAATAAGAGGGAAAATTGTCAAACCCAGTCAATAGACGCTACAGCACTTGTTAGAAAACTTACAAGACAAGTTTATATAACTCATTGGCTGTTATAATATTATGGAATTAATGTTAATGCAGTTGATACAATAGCAGCTGGTAGCCACAATATCTGTAGATATTACACTGGCAACCAACATCACCACTAAACAAACGTTTTTTTGTTTTTTGCTCTTCTTGACGGGGGAGGAGGGGGCAGTCAACTCAGAGATCTTCTCTTCACAAAGAAAACACAGAGGAAAATACCAAGAAACCAAAAGCGTCTGGCAGAACCAGTCACAAAGGGTACACTTATAGAGCATTATCAACAAAAAAAAAGTGTGTACATGTTTGTCACCTATTCCCACTTGAATGAGGTAAGGCCTTAACAAAATATGTTGACATCTGGCAAGCCAAGAGCAGGTCCGGGTGGGTTGCACCCTATATATTTCCAACTACAGCCAGGTGCACTGTTCTCTTATCTTGTATCATTGTATTGAGTCATCACTGGGCAAGTCACCTGACTGATGAAAGTCAGCATTGGGCAGATCATTGGACTGGTGTGATTTTTCAATGTGTAGATCACCAGACTGTTATGAGTCATCAAGCTCACGTTTTTGTTTTTGAGCAGGGATGTGATTATCATACCCATTCAGTGGACCTGGAGTGTGATTTGCACACTTAGATTCACACTCCCCAGGTTCCTTATTTTAACCATGTGTTATTAGCACATCAAGTGAGTCATCCCTGGGAAGGTTCACCACACTGTTGTGAGTCATCACTAGGTAGATCACCACTGTTGTGAGTCATCACTGGGCAGATCCTCAAACTGTTGTATGTCATCACTGGGCAGATCTCTAGAGTGATGTGAGTCATCACTGAGCAGATCACCACTGTTGTGAGTCATCACTGGGCAGATCTCCTTATTGTTGTGAGTCATCACCGGGCCAATGACTACTGTAGGTTATCTCGATGCTGATAGGTGTCATCTATACTCAGAAATATTCTGTTTCAGACCAGATTAGATCTCTACTGTCAACCATCACTGAAAAAATCAGCTATCTGAGCTGCAGACTGTCCATCATTAGTGCTTCTCTCGTCTGGTATAGGCTGTCCATCATAAGAGCTCCTCCCATTTGGTGCACATGTTCCATCATCAGAGCTCCTCCCTTGTGCAGACTGCCCATCATTAGTGCTCTCGTCTGGTATAGGCTGTCCATCATAAGAGCTCCTCCCATTTGGTGCACATGTTCCATCATCAGAGCTCCTCCCTTGTGCAGACTGCCCATCATTAGTGCTTCTCTCGTCTGGTATAGGCTGTCCATCATCAGAGCTCCTCCCATTTGGTGCAGATTGTCCATCATCAGAACTCCTCCCATCATCAGTACTCCTCCCATCTACAGTAGATGACTGGGGTTTCAGAATGTACCCACTCCTCTTCGGTACTCCTTCTGATAAGGCTACTCTCCAATCCCCACTCTCAGAGAACTGCAGGAGAATCTCAAAAACTGAAACATCAAAACAGAACATTATAGTTATCATAATACTCAAACCTGCTCAAACCTGATCAAACAAGTCACACGAGACTGCTGTCATGAGGCATACATTTGATCAATCCTGTGCAGAGGATGATCAATAATATTTCTGCAAACTTTGAACAAAATAAATGGTAATAAAACTTTGATGTTTTCGAAACAGTTTAGGCCATTTAGGACTGGGGTTTCAAAACAAGGGCCACTTTCACAAAACTTTGTAAAGCTTATTTCCAAACTTTTCTCACAACCCACGTTGCCTTTTCACATCAAAAACCAGACAAAGTCTTTTATGAAAAAAGTTACTAGAAATATGACTTACCAAGTTTTTCCGTAAAAGTGGCCTCTGAGTCATAAATAATCCTGCTCATGACAATAAATGTGTGTTTGACTTCAGCCCAAGAAAACAACATTCCATGTCAAAGTCCCAAAGAGCCAGTTACATTAATAAAATTAGTGTCACCAGCCTTTAAACCTTCTACATCACTGCAATGGGATGACAATTCCTTCCACTTTGAGACTTTAAGCTTTGGCAATTGGTCTTTGTGGAATTCATGCCTGTTCGTTTATTTGTCTAGGCTTTAATGTAGCTTTCAGCATTACATTACCTTGGTTGAGGGTGAGCACTGTGCTATAGCGTACAAGCCCTGGCTGCTTGTCCATGTACTCCACTATGGGTAACCTCTTACAGGACACACCGGAACGTTCACACTTTGACCAAGTCACATTCTGCGAGAAAACACAAAGAACACATGGGAGACTTTAACCTGGATTTTTGACACCAGCCAGTCGCCATAAGCCAGCCTACCAGTCAACCAGCAAACCAGCCAGCCAGCCAGACTTTACCAATTTATGAGACGGATTTTGCTCTACAATCCCACCAAACCGAGGGCTTAGCACATGTCTGGCAAATATATTTGACATTCTTCAAATTTACTTTAACATGAATAGAATGTACTCATTGTATAAACTTACTGTATCAATGGAAAATGGAAAAGAATTTGATCATATGAGTCACATACTTGTATGTTTATTCATTTATTTGATTGTTGTTTTAGGAATATTTCATACAACAGCAGCCAGCATTATGGTGAGAGAAAACCAGGCAGAGTCAGGAGGAAACCCACGACAAGGTTGTGAGTGACATGTAAGCCAAAACAGTTACAACACAAGCGCTAGCCTGACCACCCAGAATAATGGGCTGGTTGGGATATATCTTACATGTACCCATAAAGCAGGTTCATCAGGAAAGAAACAAACACACCTTTTTAATGCTCTCGTCCACAAAGCCACCAATAATATACACCTTGGACTTGTCCAGGCCTTTTAAGGGGTCTGGGGCATCTGGAGATAAATACACCACTTCCTCAGCTTTAAACACCTCAGTCACGGGTCATTCCATCATGTCTACCTGCAATGTGACAAAATACTGGATGGATAAATACATCACAACTGAGCTGTAAACACCTCAGTCACAGGACTTTCCATCATGTCTACCTGCAATGTGACAAAATACTGGATGGATAAATACATCACAACTGAGCTGTAAACACCTCAGTCACAGGACTTTCCATCATGTCTACCTGCAATGTGACAAAATACTGGATGGATAAATACATCACAACTGAGCTGTAAACACCTCAGTCACAGGACTTTCCATCATGTCTACCTGCAATGTGACAAAATACTGGATGGATAAATACATCACAACTGAGCTGTAAACACCTCAGTCACAGGACTTTCCATCATGTCTACCTGCAATGTGACAAAATACTGGATGGATAAATACATCACAACTGAGCTGTAAACACCTCAGTCACAGGACTTTCCATCATGTCTACCTGCAATGTGACAAAATACTGGATGGATAAATACATCACAACTGAGCTGTAAACACCTCAGTCACAGGACTTTCCATCATGTCTACCTGCAATGTGGAAAACAGTGAATGGATAACTACACCACCACCTGAGCTGTAAACACCTCAGTCACAGAACTTTCCATCATGTCTACCTGCAATGTGGAAAACAGTGGATGGATAAATACACCACCACCTGAGCTGTAAACACCTCAGTCAGGGGACTTTCCGTCATGTCTAGCTGCAATGTGAAAAAACAGTGGATGTATAAATACATCACAACTGAGCTGTAAACACCTCAGTCACATTACTTTCCATCATGTCTACCTGCAATGTGAAAAAACAGTGGATGGATAAATACACCACTACTTGAGCTGTAAACATCTCAGTCAGGGGACTTCCGTCATGTCTACCTGCAATGTGGAAAAACAGTGGATGTATAAATACACCACTACCTGAGCTGTAAACACCTCAGTCAGGGGACTTTCCGTCATGTCTACCTGCAATGTGAAAAAACAGTGGATGTATAAATACATCACAACTGAGCTGTAAACGCCTCAGTCACATTACTTTCCATCATGTCTACCTGCAGTGTGAAAAAACAGTGGATGGATAAATACACCACTACCTGAGCTGTGAACACCTCAGTCACATTACTTTCCATCATGTCTACCTCCAATGTGGAAAACAGTGAATGGATAAATACACCACTACCTGAGCTGTAAACATCTCAGTCACATTACTTTCTATCATGTCTACCTGCAATGTGGAAAACATACACCACTACCTGAGCTGTCACATTACTTTCTATCATGTCTACCTGCAATGTGGAAAACAGTGGATGGATAAATACACCACTACCTGAGCTGTAAACATCTCAGTTACATTACTTTCCATCACGTCTAGCTGCAATGTGAAAAAACAGTGGATGGATAAATACATCACAACTGAGCTGTAAACACCTCAGTCAGGGGACTTTCCATCATGTCTACCTGCAATGTGGAAAAACAGTGGAAGGATAAATACACCACCACCTGAGCTGTAAACATCTCAGTCACAGGACTTTCCATCATGTTTAGCTGCAATGTGAAAAAACAGTGGATGGATAAATACATCACGACTGAGCTGTAAACACCTCAGTCAGGGGACTTTCCATCATGTCTAGCTGCAATGTGAAAAAACAGTGGAAGGATAAATACATCACAACTGAGCTGTAAACATCTCAGTCACAGGACTTTCCATCATGTTTAGCTGCAATGTGAAGAAATAGTGCAAGGATAACTACACCACCACCTGAGCTGTAAACACCTCAGTCAGGGGACTTTCCATCATGTGTACCTGCAATGTGAAAAAACATTCAAGAAGGACAAAATTATTTATGATAATTATTTATTTGTTATTTATCTGATTGGTGTTTAATGCCATACTCAATAATATTTCGCTTATACGACGGCAGTCAGCATTATGGAGGGAGGAAACAAGGCGATGCCCAGGGGAAACCCATGACCATCCGCAGGTTGCTGGCAGACCTTCCCACGTACGGCCAGAGAGCAGACAAAATATGGCAGACAGATACTACTTCAGGGCCGAAAATATATTTCCATGACTTCTCAATTTTCAGGCAAGTAACTTCTGTGAGAACAGATTAACATGTTTAGAAATGGCAGATTTTTCAGGAACACAAGGCTCTGCCACACAAGCCTACCTGGTAGTTTTCAAAGCCCTGGTTCTTCCTCACACACTCCTGGTACAATAGACCTTTCTTGTTGATTCCCAGAAAGAAGATGTGGAATGGGCAAGTGGACTGTCTGTTAGCTCCATACAGTCTGCACAACTGCTGGGCCACCTTACTCTTCTCCTGGTTGGATAGGGGAGTATTAAAGCAGGTGTAAACTACAGATGTACAAATCATTCTTGTTATAAGGGATCACCCAAGTATATCCTGCAGTTCTACTTCACATTTCCAGATTGGAATTCTCGAACACAAACATGAACGGTGTAGCCTTCATTCACATCAGTGTCAAAGAAAATGAACAAAAGCCAGTAATTTGAATTGTGAGCAGTTAGCAAGTTGCTCACTCTAGTTATGTATTCATGCACTAGTAAAATGCTTCAATATATCGCCTTTATTGAGTTTTTCTTTCACCTTTCTCACAGCGCCAGCGTTATTTTAAATTAGCCATTAAATGATTGCAAAAATGATAGGTGTACACCTGATTCAGGTGTTTAGTTTGCTTATTGTGAATGAACAGATCTGGATACATGGAAACGCTCCCTTTAAGCTGCCAGATGGCTTTTAACAATGAGGTAGGCTGTTTGTCAAGTACAAATGTACCTAGCCAGGATGTGGACATGATCTCCGGGCTCTCACTGATTTCTTGATGCAATAATTTATTTATTTATATGACTGGTGTTTAACACTGTACTCAAGAATATGTCACTTTTATGACAGCGGTCAGCGTTATATTTACCGCTATTATATTTATATTTACATTTATATTTAGCGTTATGGTGGGGGGAAACTGGGCAGTGCCCCAGGAGAAACCCAAGATAATCCACAGGTTGCTAGCAGACCTTCCCAAGTGCGGCCAGAGAGAAAGTCAGCCCAGGCTGGACTTGAACTCACCCGGACTGCATTGGTGAGAGGCACCTGGGTCATTATGCTGCACCACCGTGCTAACCCCCTCGGCCACGGAGGCGCCCTCCAGCAAAAAAATTGACAACCATGACATATGTGAAATATTCTTGAGAACAAGGGCCGAATAGTTCAAACCTGTATTAGTACTTATGCACAGTATTAACTTTAGCTCTGCCCGATGTCCCATTAGTTTTATGTAAGGAAGTGAGTCTCACTTATATCATACTTATTATACACAACTAGTTCAAGGAATAACACCAATGAAATAAATGATTTCAGTTTGTACCATACTCAAATCATTGGTTTCAGATCTTTTATAGCTGAGACTTATGGAGGTGACCTAACAGTGGGTGGACTAACTTTGTCCGTCATGTGATTCTCCACGCTGAGGTCCACTCCAATCCGTTGACCATCAACCATAGCTGACCGACAGCGAGCATCCCTCTCCAACTTCTGCTGCCTCTTGCTAAGTCTACCTAGCAACCAACAAACAGCACAATCTGTAATATTTCTGGGCTTGTGTTGTTACTAGTATAGATAATCCTGATACACAAACTGTATCGTACAGAGTAATATATCAAATAACATTTCGTAATGCTTATACAAGAATTCGCTAATCCAGTCAATGTCAAATCTCTGTTTTTTATATAAGACAGACTAATATCCCACATAATTTCCCTTGGCTTGACATATCTGTCACAGTTTTGTCAAAATGTACAGTTAGTGTATCTGTCAGGGGAGATAACTGAACATGAAGTTATAATTCTGCCCTAGGGGTATAATAGTGAAGTATAATTTCCCATTATTACATCATTACATCTTTGAACATTACAAAGTTTTCAATATACATTTTATATTTTTATTTATTTATATGATCAGTGTTTTATGTCATACTCAAGAATGTTTCGCCACAATGTTGGCCGCTGTCCTATAAGCGAAATATTCTTCAGTGCAGCGTAAAACACCAATCAAATAAGTAAATAAATATACTGCGGCTAAGTCACTTCATTATACAAGCCTGGATATGCTCATTCTGAACACCGAATTGTTCTTACTTCGTGGTAAATATTCTCTTACATTTGTTTTGTGTCAGTCCACCAGGTTCATCACTGTTAGCCTTACCGTCATGTGCTTGCTCATTACGGTCATCAGTCAGTCTCTGTCGCTTCTTTCTGTCTTGTTTCTTCTCCTTCCTCACAGCTTTCTTCCACCTGTTGTTCTCTTCTCTTAGTCGTCTTTTCCTCTCAGACCTCTGCTTATAAAAAGTACATCTTAAATTACTTGTGTTCACTCATTTCCATGGTGATCAAAATTATTCTGCACACCAATACAAGTCATTCCCATCTGTGGGTGTCTATGGTCAACGGATCAATTCCAGCCTTGGGCAGGGAATTTCCAGATTCCACTGGTTTCATTTCTTTTTGGGATTAGTAGCAATAAATGGTTGACAGAATTGAAGAGATATTTGCTGATACATTCTCACATTTGAAAAAGGCCACTTCATCAATCATAGGTTGTAACTTAAGCATCAAAAACTGTAACAATAATCACATATATATATATATATAAAAAATATAAAAAAGTACTCATAAACAAACAAACAAACAAACAAAAAAAAAAACATTGACCCAGCATCTGCTGGTGATCAGCTTCATCTATCAAGAAAAGATACTTACACACAGTCTTTCTTTTCCTGATTCCGAATTCAACTGTTCAGGCATGTCAAGTGATGTATTGCTGCAAAAACAGATAATGTAGTCACAACTGTTTATGACAACAACATAATGGATCTGATTAGAAACAATAATATATCTAATCCCAGCAATGTATCCAAGAGTTGATGGTGGTATTTTTTTGTTTTTTTTTTATTGTTGTTTGGTTTTGAAAAATTTTTCAAAATGAGTGAAAAGCTAATGGGTGGAGCAAACTACCGTTCCTGGATAAACCAATAAACCACTGACCTTAGGTAAGTTACTGGCAATCTTTTTCTCTGCCCAGCAGTTTTTCTAGCCAATTTCTTTACAGAAATGCAATTTGAACAAATCTGGACAAATATTTTTCCTCATCAATGTATGTAAAATGTCTCTAAAACTAAAATTTATTTTATCAAAACTCATTACAAAATTTGTCTAAAACTCAATTTTTTTCCATACTTCTCCCAGTGGTTACCACTACGACAAAGTGGCTAGAGAAACCAGTACTGATGTACAGATATATGTATGCACATAAGTGGTCTTAATGAATGTTACACGCGGCCACGCACGATTCAACGACAGCTTACTGTCACCCAAGGCCTCCACAAGCAGTGAAGCTCATTGCCCAAGGCTGGCTTTTAACTCTCAGCACCTCTTACATGGCCTAGGACTCCAAATGTGATTTAAAACACCTGCAGGAGAAAGTTCATATGTATGGCAAGTTTACATGTATAGATGTATATGTTTGTTTTTTTTTTTTTGTTTTTTTTTTTTTGTTTGTTTTTTTATTATTATTTGTTTTGTGTGTGTGTTTTGTTTTTTCACTTGAAATATTTCTTTTCAGATTTTTTATTTCACCGGTTTATTGTAGTTCACTCACCTAGCTTCTTCCATGTTTACTTCCAACTTGGCTTACAACACCTCAAAACTTCACGGTATAAGAGAAAAATAATTACTTCACTCTGGGGTGCACGACCGGTATGTCATATTCTACCCCAACGTTACATGTTGTTGTTGTTGCTACAGATGGTCTTACTATCCGTGCCCGCATGTTCGATCTTTGTGAAGTCTGGATAAACCAAGTCACTGACATCCACTGCATCACACCTAAGTCTTTATCGAAAACATAACTAAACAATCCCTAAAATCATTTCGTGTCAGTGACTGTTCCTCAGAGCAACACTTCATGAGATGCCGAACCCATCGCCAGCTGATGGAGTTATCTCCCATGTCAGCAGAAACAGAAACCGCATGTACGTAGACAGACCTAAAGTAATATGGAAAATATATGCTATTGTTGAAAATGTTTCGAACATAAAAATTTCACAAATATTCTTTAATTGGTTTTTTGGAGTAAAATTATTCTTTAACTGGTACAACAGAAGAAGAATTTTATAAACTTTAAGGCTGACAGCAGACGCGACGGAATTACATTTTCACTTGTGACGGAATTTCTGCTGCAAGTAATTCTCTCCCCGTAATACAAGCATATGTATTTTCAACTTTTTAATAGCGATATCAATCAATTTCAAAAAGTTTACTCAAAGCCAAGAGTTCTCTAAAACTAAAAAAACCAACTTACAATTGGTTAACTCCCTTACTTTTCATAGTATCTGGCATCAGCTATACATTTATGAAATCCACTTAATCTGTCACTATGTTTAATTAAGCATTTATACACCATAAGAAAACAAAATGCATTGAACCAATTGTCTTATAATCTTCCATCGATGATTCTGCGTGTCGTTTTCACTTTCTTGGTGCGTCGCCTACCCTGATGGTATGACATAAACAACATCATGTTCAGCTGTTTTATCTTTAGGGTTAATGCTGTAGGTAGGATATTTTTTCTGTTGAAATTAAAATTTCTGTTGTTAACCTAATTGCTTGTGAGTAGACTACAAAATGCAAACCTCTTGATTTCGTATGTAGATGGTAAAATGCATAGTCATAGTCATTATTTTCCCAAACCAAGGTTTGACTCACACTGTCCCCATCGCACCTTGAAAACCTCGGACAACATTCACTATGGAATCCACATGCAGTAATTTTTTTTTTATTTTTATTTTTGCGAGCGGCCCGATCTTAGTCATAGGCTGCTGCTTACTTGGTTTTAATAAAGCTGTGAAACTGTTGATGAAGTATAGGGACACTGATTCTCCTATGCTATTGCGCTTTTTAGTCTTGTAGAACTGTTCTTTGTCTTGCACCGGTTGGATTAACCACCTTATGTTTGTTATTTCGTGAAGTCTGTGTCAAATAGTTTCATTATCTCGGAACAGGCACACTATACTAAAGGGTCTTTTCGTATTAAAAGTGTTTAATTTCTCAGAGCGGTTCTTATGCAGGGGTCAAGCAACAGGATTATAAGATCACACACCTCGGTGGCATATAAACGTGGGAAAGTGAAAACTGATTATCATGCCCTCCATACTTGGGTAAAACCAGGCATCCGGGCCAGCGCCGTTCCAGTGCCGTGGCAGTTCAGACGTTTCATGACTGTGGAAGAGAGGCGTGCCCAGCTCTGACAATTCCGGGGGGTGGGGATCAGCAGATCCCTGGATACAGTGACGATCTAAGGAGACCGCTGCAAGGCCTGTTGCTAGCCAGGCAGAACTATAGACCAGTCCAGATCAGTCCCAGAACGACGGGGTGCAATCAGCCGATTTCGTTTTTATTATAAATAAATGCTTGTTCTTGTATTTTGTTTTATTGTATATTTTTATACATATTTCAAACTTTTGAAACTGAATTATCTCTTGACTTTGTCGTTCTCTCCATTCCCCTGAAACCCGCAGGATGACGGCGGAAACTACTTATGTATATATTCAGTCGTATAAAAGTGTCCTAGCACTTTGCATGCAGTGGATTTCTACAGGTATATGAAATAATCAAGACAGAACCTTTCATTGTGTGGAGTTTTGCCTGTATAACTTAACTGTGTGTCGATTTCTCTTTCACAACTGCCGTCTTTCCTCTGGCTGGGGTCATGCAGATTCAGCCAAGCTTTGGATTTTGTCTCCGGTGCGTTTCCTAATATCGTTAATCAGCCAGATATTCGGGAAGTCGATTGAATTCGATTTATTGAATGGATTTCCATAATATTGCTATGGGTGTGAAGGAATTACATGCAGGTGTAATTCCGGCATATCTGAAAATGTAAATCCGCTATGCGAATTTACCCGTGCATTTGTATCTTTCTTTTCAAAGTTGCGTTTTTTATGCACATGTTGACTTTCTCGAAGAAGATTCACGCGAAAAAAATCTGACGGAAATCCAAACATTTTGATGCAGAAAAACATTTGCCAAAATTTGCTGACAGAATTACAGTGATGGAAAAAAAAAAGAAGTATTGGAATATAATTAAGATTTTTTTATTCTTAATATTCTATAAAAGACTTTTTTCATTTTCTAATTTCTGCAAGATTTTAGCTTTAGTTTGATATACAACATGTCAGTGTATGCGCAACAAACCTTAACCTTTGAGACTAAGAACTTCAACCGTTTTAGCACTGAGAAATTGACTGGAATGTAACTTTTTGGGCGCGTTTCACGCGTTCAGTCACCTCATCACAAACCAAAATCAAAATACATAATCAAAAAGTTGGCTTTTCAACCTAAAAATGGTATATAATACATACATATTCGTAACAGATACAAAATTGGGACATAGGTAACAAATTTCGCGGAATTCATGGCAAGCGATTACGGTGGGAAAGCTCTCTGTTTGGCTGTGATTAAGTAGGCTATATGATCTGTGTCGCCGGATGGTCGCCGGAATGTCGACGGATGATGGTCAAATTGGTAAATCATCATGCTGCAGGAATACTATATTTTACTTCTGTACCAATCCACAGTAAGATGCATCGCCAGCTCTCGAGTGGCAGTCATGCCAGTTTACAGTACTATACTGTTTCGGTACAAGTAGGGTCAACTATGATGCGCGCAACTTCACAATTTATACCAGTATTGTCATTTTACCATTCCAAACAATTTACGCATGAGTTCATTTAAATCCAGAAAGTATTTCTTTTGATGTTCTAAAATTACTCCGTAGAGCTACACAAAACACTCGACAGTCACCAAATTGTCCATTCACCGCAACATACATCATACAAAGCATGGATGCCCGTCTCCAACTTGGTCTGTCCTGGCAGCTGCACCGTCATCAACTCAGTACCGGTATCCACAGTGTTAACATAGCCCGACACTTCCTCGGGTTAATGGCGCGGCTTAGTTCAGAGAGGCGACCAACTGTGACATCATTAGCGGTGTCGACGACACAAACGGATAAGCTGTGAATCCTGTTCTGAACTGAAGATAGTTTAGGGTTGGACCTGATGGATTTGCATAGGCATGGCTCTCCGGCCGTATGCATACATTGAAAGGCCTGCCATCAAAGGTTGCTGACTGTCGTGGGTTACCCCCAGGCTTTGACCGGTTTCCTCCTATCATGATGGTGGTAGCTGTAATATAAGTGAAATATTCTTGAGTACAACGTAAAACACCAATCAAATAAAAAATAAATAAATAAATTTGCACATGCTCGGTCCACATGGCGGATAGTGACAACCGTGGTATTCCATACATTTTTGTACAGATGATCGGGTGTCTTACTGCTTTGACAGTAGCCATTAGTGCATGCCCGACTTTGCAAACTGAACTCGATCGCCCTGACACTTGGTACACTTACTTGTTACTGTCTTTACACTGAAAACGCAGTCAATTTACTTGGGCCTACAGATGACAAAATGCAGCCAATACATATACATGTATCTTTACCATACTGCTTCTTTACTTCAGAGGACCACACAACTATACGTTTTCACTCGTTAGCTGTATGCATCTCGACCGCCTCAGTGGCCTTGAGGTTAGAGCGTCCGCCTCGACGTCGGGAGATGCGGAATTTATCCCGGACCAGGTCACACCAAAGACTTTAAAAATGGTACTTGTTTGTAACTCGCTTGACTCTCAGCACCATGAGACTGGAACAAGGAAACAGGACTAGTTGGCCCGGTGTGCGTATCAGGGGGTGTCACGTCTGGTGTCATCGCAATGATGTTCGAGTGACGGCATACCTTGGCGGTATGGACTCGCTCTGCCTCAGGAAGACACATGTCACTATATATATATTTTAAGGACTCATCATATCTCATGATTATCATGCGTTACATGCATATATGTTTGACGGTTTGGTTAAAGTGAGTGAAAGACGAATTTATATAAACTTTCAGAACAGTTCCTGTTTTCGCCAGACTGTGCCATATTCTTAGGACGGTTTTATCACTAAAATCACTTCAAGGGTAGAGCACCAGTTATACGAGAAACACGTGTTGTGTATATGGGGTTCACATATTATTTCACACGATCATATGAGAAGTGTGACGACCCAGGGGAAGCGATTAGAGAAATTCTTCGATATTCACTTTATCGAGTAATTATTACTAATTATTAAGTAGTTTTTTTTCCAATTAAAACAGCCAATAAGTTAATGAAACAATCGTGATAAAAACTGTAGATACTTATTTATTGCGTACAGGTACATGTGGCAACGCTTTTTGTTATTATTGTTCATGGAGATGTACGTAACAATTCGCCCGTATAAGAAATACGGTTGATTGTTAATAAATCTATCTTTGACGGTAATGTATGAAAAGGCTCTACGGGTTTGGCATACACCAAATACTTAAATTCCTTTCCAATTTATAAACAATATGAAAGTTCACTCCAGGAAAAAAAAACTTCCTTCACTGAGTGAGTAAAACCACGTCTACAAGGTAAGTACAGTGTTAGTGCCCGTGTCTCTTCTGCGACACCAGACTGACCAAATGCTGCAGTAGACGATGAAACTGAACATCTCTTGGCTTCGCTGTTCATCTTTCCCTATTCCTCGAACCGGCATGATGGAAGGGGAATTCAGTCCTCTAGGTGTCACAGCATGGTCCCTTACATCGCCATTGTGATCATTATTTTACAGTGAAAACACATGATGGCTTGTTGCCACAAAATCATTTGTTTTTTTTTATATACGTTATCAGAGATGATGATATGTAGCGCCATTAGTCTGCGGTTAACACGGGGATCATGCAGTTTATTACATTTGCCCGGGCGGGTATTGTCTAGTATACCTGTACTGTTTTTATAGCATCAATGACAGTCCCTGTTTACTAAGGGAAGGGAACAGGGTGCTTGGGGTAACTAGGCTATACACATACTGCCCCTCACCTAGTACCTACTTGACAAGCCTTAAAACTCAGAATTAGCGAACGTTGGATTCCAGCCTTGGACCTCATGCATTAACTACAACATGTCGAGTTTCCGTGGTCTGCTTTTTATGCATGTCTCAAGACGAAAAAAAATTCATGTAAGCGTTGTCGGACAGGGCCTATCAAGAATGTCAGTATTTAAACGTCTGCATGAGAGGCAAGATCGCACACCCGGATAATTTATTGAGGGGTGATTGGATATTGATCTATTTCTGAGTGAAAACAAATCCAGGTTAAATTAAGCACCACCGTCATCGGCCATGCGGAACCATGCAAGACTTAGCCACGCCATTCTCAACTGAGGAATAAGCAATAGAGTGACCGCTTCGCATGTGAGGAATAAGCAAAAGACTGCACGCTTCACAAGTGAGGAACAAACAATAGCCTGCATGTTTATCAGATGAGAAATGTGCAATAGGCTGCACGTTTAACAAGTGAGGAACAAGCAATATATTGCCCGCTTCTAGGGTGAGAAATGTGCAATAGGCTGCACGTTTAACAAGTGAGGAACAAGCAATACACTGCCCCCTTTTAGGGTGAGAAATGTGCAATAGGCTGCACATTTAGCAAGTGAGACAAGCAATTGACTGCTGGCGACGCAGAATCATGCAAGACACAGCCATTCCATTCTCAACTGACGGATAAGCAATGGACTGAACGCTTCGCATGTGAGGAATAAGCACTAGACGAAATGCTTCGCAGGTTAGGAATAAGCAAAAAACTGCACGCTTCTCTGGTGAGAAATAAGCAAAAGACTGCACACTTCACAAGCCATGGACAAGAGCAATAGACTGCACACATAAGCGAGGAACAAGCAATAGGCTGCACGCTTCTCAGGTGAGGAATAAGCAATAGACTGCGCGCTTCACAAACGAGGAACAAGCAATAGACTGCACGCTTCTCAGGTGAGGAATGAGCAACAGATGGGGAATAAGCGGTTGACTGCTGTTGCCTGCGTGGTGCAAATTACGTGACCAACAACTAAAGTATAGGCCTTATGAAGCGGCGCAGCATACAATCGTTTATGGCATCATTCCAACACAATTGCACTGCGTGACGCCTTATCTTCATTTAAACATTAAATGTTTGTAGTTGTAACTTAAAGTTAAACATTTCTACCTATTAATTCGCATATCGTTCCATAAATTAACCAGCAAACAATCCACTGTGTTCAGACCTGTGTGGCTAGGGTAATCTAAGAAGATAATCCACACAATACTATGGTGATTATAAGCTTTCACACTACACCGAACCCATTTGTTTGCTCAATTCTTTATTTATTTTCCCTGTATAGCTTTCTGAGACTCCGACACATTGGCCTCTTTCTGTATGACGGTACTAACATCAATTTACAGCAAGATGGCCAGGCGTAACGTGACGTATGCTTAAACTGACAGTATCCATTAGTGTTCTTAAGTCAGATTTTCTTGTCTTAATTTGGTTAACTTGTAAAAGTATGCATGTTTACTAATTTATTCGCCACATAGTAATTTTCAGAAAGTTCTGTGGTTGTAAATACCTGAATTCTTTCAGGGCTAGCATATAGCAACATCTAACGCCTTCCATAGTCAGCTGTTTTAAACAGTGTGTATAAGTACATGTATATACATGTATAAAACTTCAAAGTTTCTGTCTTAATATTTACACAAATAATGATAATACACACGGGATAAAAACATATGTTGCCACCAACACCTCCCAAAAAATTTTAAATGAAATCAATATGCATATTTGTTAACTTGTCATGTTCTTTTCAAAATTCTTATGTAACAAAAATGTACATCTGTATTCAATATACAATGTGCAAGTGGAGGAATACAACAAAGGATTTGTTGAAGATATTCAACTAATGCAGCACCAGTTTATGTTAGTATTTGTTAACATACAAAACGCATCTTATGCACATATCGTCCGACATATATATATATACATATATAACAAATGATATTGTCAAATAACGTGGAAAAAAATCATATAACCTCCATGTTATTTGCAAATTTGTTTCTGGGAAATGCTACACATCGGTACAGGTACATTAATTACTTAATTATCATAATTATATGCAAAAACATTCATCTTGAAAAGCTTCTTTTGAAGTCATGTATACAACTTTCATATCAAATGTACAACACTTGAAATCAACAGGACGCTTCTATCCGGCACTGAACATTATGAAAAGACAAGTATTATTGTGTTCAAATCAGCATTTATGATCAGTATATATCCGATACTAAAACATAACAGACAAAAGCAAGCAGAAAATGGGGAAAAAATATAATATCCTGTGTAGGCATATATAAGCAATTTCATAAAATTAATCACGAAGAAAAACTTTTTCAGGCGTAGAACATTTATCATTATGAATAGACTATATATATATATATCCCCAGAACATCTCAAGATGCTTGCTTTATTCTTTCTTTAAAATCCAGAAAATAACAGTAAAAATTTAAACTAAATTCAGTACACCGTAAAATCTGTACACATAATCAACGATTATTAGCGTTTACTAAATTTCAGATTTGGGGTCTAATTATTCATTGGCAGAGGTTACAACTTTTGACAACCTTTGTACCACGAGCTCGGGAGTATTCTCGCGCCATGACACCATCATGCAGGCACGTAGTTTTCGGGATAGCTGACGCGCATGACACAGTACCTTATTGCGAGGATCAGCCAAATGAGACCGAAAATGTAGGCGCCTACAATAAGAAGAAAGTCACCTTTTTACTCGAACAATCGCATTACCTTCTGCTTTTCTTTCTTTCTTTTTTTATTAATTTTTTTAATTAATTTATTTATTTATTTAGTATAGTGTTCTTATTAATTGATTGATTAATTGATTGATTGATTGATTATCGTGTTCACCTTTATTTATTTATTTTTGTCATTATTTCTTCCAGCTCAAGAAAATCAAATTTTAAGGACAGTAAATTTTTTAGCCCATTAATTGCTGAACAACAAGTAGGCCTATTATACATAAATATTCTATTTTTTTGCACTGCGTTTCACAAACTACAACTAAAACCAAGTATTTAATGTATTTATTTGAGTGATGTTTTATACTCAAGAATATTTCGCTTATACAATGGCAGCCAGCATTATGTTGGGAGAAAACCGGGTAACAAGGTGGTGATTAGGGTACAGTGACCTGTATTCTGTCAGTATCTGCCCTTATATAGAATTTTGTAAGTAACGACATACAGGGTGGATTTTTCAAGGTAAATTGCGCCCATCAATAAGATTCATTATTGGCCACCACAACGTTTGTCAATGGGCATCTCACTAATCATGTGACTACAGATAAATACCAGATCGCGCCATGACATCATCATGCTATGCATCAGGCTAAGTTGCCTGTAGCTACCATGGCAACATTTGTCCGTAACATTTGTCTGTAACATTTGTCCGCAACATTTGGCCGTAATATTTGTCTGTAACTTCGCCTCTAACATTTGTCCGTAACATTTACTGTCATGGCGGTTACAATCCACTTCGTACACGACAAATGTGTGGAACTGGAACCGATTCCACACAGTCATATCCGTCTTTAGTGAAAATTGGAAATGCATATTTTTGGGGGGAGTTAGAGGCTGTTTTGGGGCCCGACATTCTAAAGAGAACTGCGTCAAAACTTGAACTTGCGGTTCACCCTCATGCGCATGAGGGTTTACCCTCATGCGCATGGCGTGATATGTTGTATCGCCTTGTCCATTAGAACTACCTATATAGCATGCGATTTGTCGCTTTCGACTAAAATCGAGTGACATTTCATAGGTACTGGTCTTTTAAAATTCTACAGTTCGTATATTGCGTCAATTCGCACCCAGTGAAAGCGATTTTAGTGATATATTGTTTAATCTTGCCTATATATGTAATTGAATTCGCTTCACTGGAGGAAGATCTTCCTGTGTCATTGAGGTTATGTTAGAATAGCTTCAAAAATATATGCCTCCCGAAACAGTGAAGTTATAATGGACAAATTTAACTGTGGAAGGTTGGAATCAGTCGGTCGAAGGCGTGATTCCGCATTACGTACCTGTCCAGACAAAGTAGTAACCCCCATGGACAGGCGCTGAGGCGTAGGTCCCCACCTGAAAGAACACAGCAAAATTCACCGGTTAATCGGCTGTACCACGAATTCGTGACATGAAACAATAGTGACCATAATTATTTGATTCATTGGTTGACTGGAATTTGCCTCTTGGCGAAAAACAGAAAAAAAAACCGTCCCAGCACAAGACATACCGCGGAGAGCCAATCAGCCCATTATTGTCATCCATGTATGATACTGCGAATGTACCGTTAACTTCTTAACTACATTCCGTCTGACGGCAGCCAATGCGAATTAGTGCTGAGGCTTTCAAGGGCAACCAAATACTCACTGTAAAATAGAACTAATTCTATATTTCCTTCGTCAGGCCTGCGTCGAGACATCAGCTCTAAGATATATACGAGCTATTTTGTTCTGCAGGACGCCTTTCAGATCTCAAGCCTAAAGGTCACTCGATCAAGCATCATGTAATCAAGATTCATGTAACGATTGGATATGTTGTCGTTGTTACACTACTCTAATGCGCCATGTTTGGGCTACGTCGTGCAAATCACATTGGTTTTCCTTCGGAGAGATATCGATTACTTTTGTTCCACATTCAGTTCTGAGGGTAGCTTGTAGCCAGGATTATGAATTTTTCTCATAATGACCCAGAAGCCTCCCACCACTGAGGTCGCTGTGAGTTTCAAGTCCAGCTCATGCTGGCCCCCTCTCCGGCCGTACGTTGATAGGTCTGCCAGCAACCCGCGGATGGTCCTGGGTTAACCCAGGTTCCCTCCCACCATAATGCTGACCGCCGTCCTACAAGTGAAATATTCTTGAGTACGGGGTAAAACACACATCAAATAAATAAATAAATAAATAAACATTGTTGTGGCGAATATCAATGCGCCAATGGCTTGTAAGTGAGTGTGAAATTTATCTTAATCTCGCCTACATGAGTTCTCGCGAGAATGCGAATGCCAAACCCTGTGTTCTCTCCCTCTGCCCTCTCCCTGTTAAATCCTTACCGTCACTCCAATGCCGCCGCCCAGGAAGATGAAGGCAAGAATGAAGTAAATGATGGCACGAATACGAGCAGACTCTTTACCAACGGAAGATCTGTGCACAACAGAAACATCACAACAATACTGAGTCCCCAGCGAGTTTGTTTCATTTAGTTAACCCAGCTACCTAAATATCTGCATGTACAAGTTCTTTTTACCTTTATTCTCTGTATAAATCACTGTACTGCCTATTCTGACACTCTGTATATACACATATTGTTACTACTATTCCCTATATATATATTGCCTGCAGTGAATGCATGCGCTGAGTATTGTAAGCCAAAGGATGCACAATTGTACTCTTATTTATTTCATTGGTGCCTGGGAAAAACCCACGACCATCCGAAGGTTGTTAGGTAACCCAGATATACTCTTATGTTAGCTTTAAAGATAGATGTATTCAATCATGACAAGATAAGTTACTAACATGTATCACGGGGTGAACAAACAAGAAATGATATGTAGCTTATCAGATCCGCGTGAAGTTCTTTTCAAGATCAGAATAAGGCATGTCACAAAAGTGTGAAAAATGTTTCGCGACCGATCAAAATGGCCAAACCTGCTGGCCGTTCCTGCATCGTTTAAATCCTTGGTGTGAGTACACCTTAGTATGGAAACTGCTGATGTGTGAAAACCGCATGAATATTAACGCCACACCGTCGTGCATGATTTTGTTTCGATTTTTTAAAAAAACATTACGTTATACCCTTCATTCATGAACAATGTACTGCATTACGTGACCCTACGAATGAAACTTATACACATATTGCCAGTGAGTTAACACACTACACATGGTGCTAAATCATGTTGCCATCATCTTTCCTGCGTTGCATCGTGCCATATATTTCAATACGCCATATATAACAAATTACTATGTACTACATGATTAAACAAAATACCGTCTCTGACTAACAGTTTTGTCATATTACCCATAGTACAGCATATGTAGCATATAATGAAAAGTGTCAAGTAAGTGTCATGTATAAAACCACAAAACCTGTCTAGACTACTTCTCATTGCTGTAAAAAGATAGTAATCCATAAAGTAACAATGATGACTACATGCGACGATGTCAAAGATTAAAATCGATTGGTACTTAGTGGAAAAAATAACGGGTAAAACAAATGGGGAGAATAATCTTGTGACATAGAAGACCAGAGGCTATAAATACTTACACTCCTCTACAGTGTGGGCAACGTGCAATGCCTTGCGGGGCAAACTGAAACAGAGTAGCAAACAAAAATATTTTAAAAAAAAAAAAAAAAAGAACAGCGAATGTCGTATGATGGAAAAGTGTTCTCTAATATTTCAGATATCTCTCAAGTTGAGGAGACCTCCGTGGCCGGGGGGATAGCTCGCCAGATGATCCAGATGCCTGTCACCAAAGCGGTAGCGGTCAGTTCAACACCAGCTCTTTGCTGACTTCCTCTCTGGCTGTACCGGGTTTCCTCCCACCACAATGGTGACCGCCGTTGTATAAGTGAAATATTCTTTAGTACAGTGTAAAACACCAATCAAATAAATATAAAGATAAATAAATCTCTCAAGTTGCGCTTTACACGAGTATCATGTCTGTGTGAGCCAGCACGTCCACGTGTGAGGTCAAATCCACGCCATGTGAACTTCCTCTCCAGTCGTATGTAGAGAAGCCTGCCAGCAACCTGCGGATGATCGAGGGTTTCCACCGGACCTTTGCCCGCTTTCCTCCCACCTTAATGCTGGCCGCCGTGGTACATATGAAACATTCTTGAACACGGTGTAAATCACCAATCAAATAAAATAAATAACGTCCATGGCACCTTACAGTTAAGACAAACCCCAGGAAAGTGAAATTGGTTTGAAGCAGTGTTGGGTCAGCCTTGTTAAACAGGAACCAGAATTCCAAGTCAGAGACTTCACCTGAGTTATTCTACTAACATTTTAATCTTCTCATCAGTCACCTAGAACATCTAAATGTGATGGTCGGTAAATATATAAATAAACCAAAATTCGACCCTGGAGGCGGAATTAGAGAAGATTATGCTTTTGAGGTCGGTACTCCATACATAAAAGCTTTTATCCTCGAGGAGCAATTAGTTTCCTACCAGCATAACTTGGCTGCAGTGAGCACAAATGATCCGGGAGGAACAGTTAGCGGACATGGCAACCGAGGTGGTAGTGGCCGGCACGGCCACGGCACCATTCAAGGCTCCAGCAACATGGCCGACGTTCAACACGATCTTGCTGAAAATGTCCGAAATTTAGCTTGTAGAGTATACGGAATAAGATACAACAAAGATGAACCATAGAAAACAGAGAGAAGTGTGAATCCGGCATTGAGGGAGGAATCTACGCTGTGTTCACTTCATCACGAAACTTGCCTTCCTTTACGGTGTTACGGTGACGTCATTGTGCTTCATCTTGTTCAATACAGGTCAAAGAGTCTACCACAGACCCTCAGTCTTTATATTTACAGTTTATTCACTGTAATAAATATGTGAATTATTCAAGAAGACCTTATTACGAATTAACACGAAGTGGCCTCTGACGAGGTGTACATCAGGGTAAATTCGATCTGCTTCTTTGATCTGGCATGAGAGGGGTCATTATGAACTTGGTACATACCAGCCTGGACATCGTACCCTGGTGGTGCTGATTGAGCAATGAAGTAGTTTCTTACAGGTGCACCTTAAGTATTTCTTCCCTTGAGGAGGTGGGGCGATCGGCTGAGTAGAAAACAAAAAGCCATCAAGTCAACGATAAAGAAAACAAGACAGGCAGAAAAACTTTATAAAAACACAATCAAAACAAATGCAATGCAACAGGCAAAAAAAGGAATAAAGTTCTCAAGTTGTCAAGAAAAACTAGCAATCATGAAATACTGCAGAAGCGATTAATGGATGCAAAATCAAGAAGCTAATTAAGATGTGTGGAATCAAGAGATAATGAAATACATTCGACCAATCAGAAACAATGTATACAAAAGAATAGAAGAAAACGCAACCAAAACAAGACCATTCAAGACAAACAGAGAATTAGAAACACACACAAAAGAAAAGAAACAATGTGGAACGTATATAGTAGATATCATTATACAAGAGTTTGATGATGATACCAGCTTCGAGGCAAACGCAATCAGTGTCACGCCTATCTTATACTGTGAACATGTAGAACTCTCCTGTGCCAGAGTTAGTTTTGGTGACATTACATATCAGAAAATCGTCGAGGCGTATTTCTCGTTCCTGTTATCTAAATGGCGCTCAAAGCTGACAACAACCAAACAACCACAGTGTAAGTGTAACATTTACAGTTAGATATGCATGTACATATAAACGGGATCATGTACGGTGTTAAATTTGTCTTGAAAATAAGGCGTTTAAGGAGCGCGGTGACAGTTTGAGAGACAACAACAACGCTTGTGTTGAATTGTGTGCATTTCCATGCGAACTCCACGGGACTTATTGACACTCAATGAAACGTAGGAAATGCGCATTACATAACGTTGTGTATTTGCACCATTACATTATCGTTATGCCTGAACTTTCTGAACCTAGAACGTGTATGTTAAATTCAGTTGTTGATTGTTTCTACCGACACTGTTTTATTGTGTTTCAGTTATTTACCTCAGCATGGTTCGGCAATAAAGGCGACTTGTTGCAGAACTTTGCGTGGTTATCTAATCTGTTAAAGCCCTCCGGGGTGAGGCAGCACAGTAAATAAACTCTGACCGACTGGTTGTTTCCACGTTACCACGGACACAGGAGAGACCGCTACACGGCCAGCTTATACAGGAATAGCTATGGGCACTGGACATCGTTCATCGCACGACGCACCGAACAACGGTCAACGCCTGTTTCAGCGAACCCTTACAGCCTGTGCCACAGTGGACAAACCTCACAAAAACGGTAACCTGCGTAAAGGACCCTTGTGTATAATACATATGTATAGCACACACGAAACATTAATTTTCTTGATTCGCATAAGCCAATAAGGGCATTTATACATGCTATGCTTCGGTGAACTGTGTCCAGGAAAATCAAGAAAACATATCCCAGTATGGATACCGATAATACAGACAACAGTGTTGCAGCACTTTCCCAGGAAACATCAGCAAACACCATTATACAGCCAGACAAAACCATGAATAATTCTACATGCCATGAGTTGTCAGTTAAGCTAACAAATGCTTGGGAAACAGTTGAAGAACATTTAGATCAATGTGAAAACTGTCCAAATGAGTTAATAGCACTACGTAAAGCTGAGAGAGCATTATCTCAATCTTATGACTCTTATCGGTCAACCTCAGCTCAATATATCGCTCTACTCCACGCGATAGACACTCAAGAAAGTACTGACGAGATAGAATTTCGTGTTTCTCTAAATATCGCGAACTCCGAAGTAGTAAACAAAGCCATGTCAGATGTCAACGAGCGTATTGACCGCGTATTGGAGACATTGTCGAACAGATCAAGAGACTCACGCTCTCACCACAGTAGATCGTCAGCGGTGTCTTTAATTGCCAAGATGCATGCCAGGGCCGAGGCAGCAAAGGCTAAGACAACCTTTAGTTTACAAGAAGCTGACCTTCGTAAACGCCACGCGCAGATTAACGAACAGCAACAAATAGCCGCAGCCCGGTCTGCACGCGAAAAGGCCAATTTGGAAGCTGATTTGAAAGTTTTGCAACAGCGAAAAGATGTGGCGGCAGCGGAAGCGGAACTCAGAGCAGTACAAGAAAGTGAAGTCAACATACCGTCACATCACGAGACAATAAACCTCTTGCTACCATCTGAAGACCCAGTACAGCGAACACTGCGTTATGTTGAGAAGCACTCGATCGAAAATTCACATGAATGTTCCTTCGTCGGTACTAATACTCGCAATGCACAAAATCTGTCTGGTGATCCAGTCATATCGCAAACACCGATTGCGCAACCTGATGTTTCAAACTGTTATACCGATACCTCTCCTAGAGCCCGGAAAAACCTGGAGAGTACGAATGTCGACTCTCACAACGTCACACGTTCTGACCTCGACCCGAGAGCCCCAAGTTACGTACCCCAAGTTAACAGTCGACACAGTCAGGCTAACGGGAACACAATGGCTAATGACTTTACAACGTTCTTACTCAGACGGGACCTGCTTCTGACAAGACTCTATCAGTTTAATGATAAGCCAGAATCTTACACGATGTGGAAGTTGAGTTTTCAGAACGTTATGCAGGAATTACAAGTTAACCCCCGTGAAGAGCTAGACCTGTTAATTAAATGGCTCGGACCGGAATCGACGAAACACGCCCATAGTCTCCGAGCAGCCAATGCCAGAGATCCAGCAATGGGACGAAAAAGGGTCTGGGAACGTTTAGACGAACGCTACGGCTGTCCAGAGATGGTTGAAGCGGCCTTGAGGTCAAAGCTTTCACATTTTCCAAAGCTGACGAACAGGGATGCTCCGAAATTGTACGAACTGTGCGATGTCCTCTCAGAGATTTCATCCATCAAGGAAGACCCTATGTACAAAACATCGCTCTCTTACTTCGACAGCTCGACTGGGATAATTCCAATCGTGAGCAAGCTTCCGTATGGTATGCAGGAAAAGTGGACAACGCATGCTTCGAACTTCAAAAAACAAAATGGAGTTACATTCCCACCATTCAGTTGTTTTGTGGACTTTATCAAGGAGCTCGCGAAAACGAAGAACGACCCAAGTTTTCGTTACGAAGAATCATCCCCCTCCTCCGTTAAAAACAGACAATCAGTTCAACCACATGAGAAAAGTGTTCTGACGAGAAAAACAGAAATCACGAAATCGGAAGATCCCGGAAAGGTCCTAAATCCGAGTGTTCATTGCCCCATTCACAAGACTAAGCACCCACTTAACAGATGTAGGACGTTCAAGCAGAAGCCCATAGAAGAACGTAACAAACTCATAAAGGATTTTGGCATCTGTTTTAGATGCTGTGCAACGACCGAACACATGTCTCGTGAATGTAAGGCCGTCATCGAATGTTCCGAGTGTGGAAGCTCAAAACACCCTTCTGCATTACACAGAAATACAGAGGCTTCTGGGAAAACCGCAACAGTTCCTTCTTCCAGAGCTAATGGCGGGGAGAAAGTCTGTCTAGCAGGCGCAAATTCACCCTCACCCTCCTTACCAAATGTCACCTCTCAATGCACGGAGATTTGTGGAGGAGACTTTGAAGGGAAATCATGTGGGAAAACCATACAAGTCAAAGTATATCCACAGGGAAACCCACAGATTGCACAAATCATCTACGCTATTCTCGACGATCAAAGCAATGCGTCGTTAGCCCGCTCTGATTTCTTCAACCGTTTTACGTCAACTACGAGCACAATCCCATACACATTATCTTCATGTTCTGGACTTGTGCAAATGACCGGCAGGAAGGCCACGAACTTTATGGTAGAAGCCCTGGATGGGAGCACAGTTGTTCAGATTCCGACACTGATCGAGTGCAATCAGATTCCGAACATGAGACAAGAAATCCCCACACCGGAAGTTGCGCTCCACCACCCACATCTGTACAGTATTGCTCGACATATCCCGGCCATAAATGACAACGCAGAAATCCTCCTCCTTATCGGGAGAGATGTTGTCGAAGCTCACCATGTTCTTGACCAACGCATCGGACCAAGAGGAACCCCGTATGCCCAAAAATTACCCTTGGGATGGGTAATAATAGGAGAGGCATGTTTAGGGAAGGTACACGCACCGAATATGGTGAATGTAAATAAAACCCACCTCCTGGAAAATGGACGTCGCTCAGTCTTCCGCCCATGTCCAAACAGATTTGACTTGAAGCAAACGTCTACGGACTACAGACTTTCAGGGGGCCCGATGATTCTTTCTGAAGATGATTACATCGACTCATCGCTCTTTGAAATCACAAAAAACGATAACAAAACAGGAATGTCTATGGAAGACAAGCTTTTCATAGAAATAATGGACAAAGGAGTCTACAGAGAGAAAGGAGGGAATTGGACTGCTCCGCTTCCTTTAAAAGATCCTAGATCTCGGTTACCAAACAACCGCCAACTGGCTGTAAAACGAGCAAAGAATCTCCACAACAGCCTGCGAAAGGATCCCTTAAAGCGCGAACACTTCGTCAATTTTATGCAAGGCATACTTGACCAAAACCATGCAGAATTAGCACCGCCGTTGAAAGACCAAGAAGAATGTTGGTATCTTCCGCTTTTCGGGGTTTATCACCCTAAGAAACCAGGCCAGATACGTGGTGTATTTGATTCTTCTGCCCAGTACGAAGGATTGTCTTTGAATAATGTTTTGCTGTGTGGACCAGACCTTACCAACAGCCTTTTAGGCATACTTCTTCGCTTTCGACTGGAACCTATTGCAATGACAGGGGATATCCAACAGATGTTTCATTGTTTTCTGGTGAGGCCAGATCACAGAAACTTCTTAAGGTTTTTCTGGTACGAAGAGAACAACCCCGACAAAAACCTCGTCGAATACAGAATGAGAGTACACGTATTCGGCAACTGTGCCTCACCCGCAGTGGCAACATACGGTATTCGTAGAGCTGCAGAAGAAGCAGAACCCGTTTATGGATCTGACGTCAAGGAATTCGTTAACAAGGACTTCTACGTGGACGATGCGCTCAAGTCACTCTCTTCGCCCAATGATGCCATCGACCTGATGAAACGGACTCAAGAGGCTCTCATGCATGCTGGCAATCTACGTCTTCATAAAATTGCTTCCAATAGCGTAGAGGTAATGGAGGCTTTTCCGACAGAGGACCGAGCCAAAGACTTGAAAGATCTGGATCTTGGATCAGATACCTTACCCCTTCAGAGAAGCTTAGGGCTTTATTGGGATCTCAAATCCGACACATTCAGATTCCAGGTAAGCCATCAGGACAAGCCATACACCAAGAGAGGGATTTTGTCTACGATAAACAGCCTCTATGACCCCTTAGGTTTTGTATCACCAGTCCTTATTCGTGGAAGAATATTCCTCAGAGAACTCATGGCGCAGAAGATGACATGGGACGAACCACTCTGCCCAGAGTTACAGAGGGAATGGAACAACTGGAAATTATCTCTCTCACTTCTCAATAATTTCCAGATACCAAGGTCATATGTTGGACTCTCTTTGAAGCACATGGATAACGTCGAACTCCATATTTTCTCAGATGCGTCTGAAAAGGCGATTGCGGCAGTGGCTTATCTCAGAGCTAAAGACAACTATGGTAACACCCGCACTGGCTTCGTCTTAGGAAAGACAAAAGTCGCCCCTAAGCATGGGCACACGGTTCCCAGACTAGAATTGTGCGCCGCGGTTTTAGCAGTGGAAATTACAGAGACAATCTGTGATCATCTCAACCTGCCATTGTCAATAGCCCATTTCTACACCGATAGCCGTATTGTTCTGGGCTATATCTGTAATCAAACCCGTCGCTTTTACGTTTACCTGAGCAACCGGATTGCACGCATCCGAAAGTCAACTGACCCAAGTCAGTGGAAGTATGTTTCTACACAACGTAACCCTGCAGACCAAGCAACTCGGTCTATCCCGTCGTCAGGTCTTGAAAGAAGTACCTGGCTAACTGGCCCTTTCCAGCTGGATGAAGAGGACAGGGTAGAGTCTTACCCTCTGGAAGATCCCGACAACGACAAAGAACTAAGGCCCCAAGTTGTGACACTGGACACAAACGTTCAGATAAGGTTGGGACCTCATCGATTCGAACGATTTTCTTCGTGGAAGAGGCTCGTGAACGCAATCGTAAACCTGAGGAAACTTGCTATCTCTCGACATAAGGATACGAAACAGTTGGTAGATATCGATTTATATGTCACTGCAGAGAAATTCATCATCAGACAGGTCCAGGAAGAGGTCTACGCTTCAGAAATCAAAGCACTCAAGGACGGCAAACCCTTGCCCACGAACAGTTCTCTGCTCCCACTGAATCCGCTCCTTGATGACACAGGCGTGTTGTGCGTTGGTGGCAGGCTTAACCGCTCTACATTGGCAACAGGAGAAAAGAATCCGTACATCATTCCCCCTCGGCATCACATTGCAACGTTACTCGTGAGGCACTATCACCAGAGTGTACAGCACCAGGGACGTCACTTAACAGAGGGCGCTGTGAGGTCAGGTGGATTGTGGATTATCGGAGGTAAACGGCTTATAGGTACAATCCTTCGTCGGTGCGTCATCTGTCGAAAACTTAGGGGGAAGGTGGCATGTCAGCAGATGGCCGACCTACCTTCAGATCGACTTACAGCAGGCCCACCATTCACCTTCGTAGGAGTTGATACATTCGGACCATGGCCTGTTGTCTCAAGACGTACAAGAGGCGGTCAAGCAAGTAGTAAAAGACGGGCGATCCTGTTCACCTGTCTCGTTTCACGTGCCATACACATAGAAGTCATCGAGGATATGACCTCCTCATCCTTTATCAACAGCCTTCGACGTTTCATTGCCGTCAGAGGAAAGGTGAAAGAGTTCCGATCGGACAGAGGGACAAATTTTATTGGAAGTCTGGACAGTCTTGAAATCGATTCGACTAAAATCGAGAATCCGGAAATCAAGCGCTTTTTGTACGACAAGGGCACGAAGTGGACGTTCAATCCTCCACACTCCTCACACATGGGTGGGGTGTGGGAGCGGATGATCGGGGTAACGAGGCGTATCCTAGACTCCATGTTATTACAAGCTAACACCAAGAGCCTCACACACGAAGTATTGTCTACCTTTTTGGCTGAAGTCTCGGCAATCGTTAATGCTCGACCTCTAGTGCCGGTTTCGACTGACCCTAACGAACCCACTATTTTGTCTCCAGCGACACTCCTCACACAAAAGATGAACCAGGAAGTTGAGCTTGCAGAACATTTGGACATAAAAGACACTTACCGTGCCCAGTGGAAACACGTGCAGGTCTTGGCAGACACCTTCTGGAAATCTTGGAGGGAGGAATACCTTCAAGCACTACAACCACGGCGCAAATGGCAGACTCCTCACCCTAATGTGAAAGTTGGAGATATTGTGCTCATGACAGATAAGGACACCCGCAGAAATGACTGGCCTATTGGAATAGTTACCAAAGTCTTTCAGAGCGCGGACGGCAAAGTTAGGAAAGTGGAGATTCGTGTGACGAGAAATGGATCCATTACCACGTATCCTAGACCCATTTCTGAGATTGTGCCGCTTCTCTCCGAGTGATGATATTGATTTATGACCATATTTCTTCCAGGCAGCTACTCTAGATCAGTGATCCATTGGATGACCCATGTTTGTGTTAAATAATATCATAATCTGATATTAGGCGGGGAGTGTCACGCCTATCTTATACTGTGAACATGTAGAACTCTCCTGTGCCAGAGTTAGTTTTGGTGACATTACATATCAGAAAATCGTCGAGGCGTATTTCTCGTTCCTGTTATCTAAATGGCGCTCAAAGCTGACAACAACCAAACAACCACAGTGTAAGTGTAACATTTACAGTTAGATATGCATGTACATATAAACGGGATCATGTACGGTGTTAAATTTGTCTTGAAAATAAGGCGTTTAAGGAGCGCGGTGACAGTTTGAGAGACAACAACAACGCTTGTGTTGAATTGTGTGCATTTCCATGCGAACTCCACGGGACTTATTGACACTCAATGAAACGTAGGAAATGCGCATTACATAACGTTGTGTATTTGCACCATTACATTATCGTTATGCCTGAACTTTCTGAACCTAGAACGTGTATGTTAAATTCAGTTGTTGATTGTTTCTACCGACACTGTTTTATTGTGTTTCAGTTATTTACCTCAGCATGGTTCGGCAATAAAGGCGACTTGTTGCAGAACTTTGCGTGGTTATCTAATCTGTTAAAGCCCTCCGGGGTGAGGCAGCACAATCAGGACAAGACAATTCAAGACAAATGCTGCTTGCGAAAACCAAAAAAAAAAAAGGAAATAACGCGGAATGTGTGCAGTAAATATTATAACACAAGCTTCTGGCGATGACAAATACCACCTTCATCAGATGTAGTCGGGCAAATATTTTTGGCAAAGTGAAATGTCTGTAAATAGTAAAGCAATCACTTATACATGCATCTTACTTACTGTATGTTGCTTACACAGTTGACACTGCACCAGGCGATTGTTACGGCTAACGCCTGTCAGGGAAATGGCGAATCCACAGCACTCACAGGACACGGACGGGTTAAAGTCGGTGGGGCCATCCCCTGATGATTGGAAGCCCGGTGTGGGTGGGGAGTACGGCGGCGGTGCCTCCCTCGGGGTCTCCTCTGTAATCAGGGACAATATTTATTTATTTATTTACTTTCCATTATTGATTTAGCCTATTTAATGATGATCTGAGTTATTGATTGAATTATTGGTTTATTGAAAGTTATCTAACTTTTGTTGACATATATTTATTTATTTCTCTTATTTAATTGTTTGTTCTTCCGCTAAGTGGGTTCTAGTTTTGTCATAACTTTACGGAAAAAGTTATATAGGGTTTTAGGTGAAATTTTGTAAGCACCTTAAACTTTAATGCCCAGCACCAAACCCACTGAATGCTGGAGATAATCTCAACTGGAAACACGTCCACATAGTTTTATCGAATACACTAGTGCGAGACAGGGTATATACATGCGAAGTCTGCATTTAGCTGCTGCGGAGGTTGGTGCTGCTGTGGCATACTTAAGAATCATGGAGAAATAATAGAATTGCTGTCAACTTTATGGGTAAACGAAATCAGCCATGTATTCATATCACCATAGTCGCAACTTGCCAGAGGAGCACCCCTTCACCGCTGTTGCTGAGAGGGCGACCCTATAACTCTATATGGCAGTCTTACGTCCCTGTTGGAAGTCACGCCATATATTCGGTGATTAACATAAGAATTGCACAAACCTACATTTGATTTTTCAGGTCCTGGTCCGCACAGACGAGCTTATCAAATAAAAGGGACGTCCCAGTTTTATTATTATAATCGAATATTTCTCTCGTTCCATACGTCACGCTCGAACAAAGCTTTTACGAACTTGTCACCTAGTCTACCTTTTTATATAGGTTTAAGGGTCTGAAAAGGCCGTCAAACTGGAACAAGCCTAACGATACACTGATTTGATCAAAACCATTTGAAAGAAGGTTACAAATGAGGATGACTAACTATTAAGGCATTACGTTGGATCGGTAGGGGTACTTACGTGATCCATAGCATGGAAAAGGGTGCTCTTTTATGTGACGTATCTTATGTACTCGTAATAGTAGTGGTCTTAAGACGCGCCTTGTGGTTATTCATGTGGTTGTATGTACCAGTAGGCCTAGAATATAACTTAAATATCATTATAGGAATGTTCGGTTTATCTTGCAAAATATTAACACGATTCTTAACGACTTTATTAAAGGTTTTATAATGTTGCTTATAGACGAATTTATTCATCCGTTTAATTGATTTCTGCTCAGTGTTATACTCAAGATTTTTCCCCTTACACGATGGTGTGGGTGTGGGTGGGGGTGTGGGTGTGTGTGATTTTTCTGGGTGCCAGGAGGACATCGCAGTACCCTGGGTAAATCATCAACATTCGGCGGTGTCTTCTCGTTTCATCTTGGTAGCGTTTCGCCTTAGCAAAATCGGTAAGGCCAAATGCGAATGCCCAAGTCACGCCCTGGGTTGGCTCATTGGAGGCTTGATAAACATATTGAGACAACAGGAGTAAGCAGACATATTGAGAAGTCTAACATCATCTTAAAAGCAACAGAATCTTTGTATTCCATAGGGGATTTCATATTACAGGCCAGCAGGCGTTTGATGCTGGAAAGTCTTTCGTCAGTGCGTTGGTACTTTCTTTTCTTTCTAGCGGGCGTTGCTTCATCTTCCAGCTGCATAAGTTTTACTTGGTTGGCTGCCTGTTTCTTATTTTGTAGTGATAACTTCAAACAAGTTAGGATGGGCTTTCATTACCGCCCTGTTCAACTTCGAATGCCATCTTTTTCCAAATAGTTTGTGCTCCTTGCAGCGTCGTTGTCATGATGATCCCATACAGACGGTGGACATTGGCCTTTCATCCGGTCAGCTTGATCACTGGTTCTGTACTTGCTTGTTAGTTGGCAATCTCAATCCAAGCTTCGTCAAGAAGATACTCTGATACTAGTGGCAGTGCGCTGATTCGCCGAACGAAATTGTGTAGCTCTGTATCTGTCTAGGAGATGCTTTGGAGTCTCAATTTCTGCACCTGTCTTCAAATACACTGAGTAATATGGAAGAAGCATTCTCTGACCTCTGTATTTGGAAATACCTCTTAGACGGGCGGCTTTTTCATAATTCATCTCACACCGGGGTGGGTGAAGATCAATATTATATTCTCCTGTCTTAACACGAAGATGACTAAAGAGACTTTCATGGGTGGCCTAATTGAGACTTAGCTGATTGTAAACTATAGACCTAGGGGAAAGATCTGTCATTCAACAAAGCCATGGTGCGTGCAGATCTGCAAAAACAGGTGAGGTGAGTGCAAGAAAGGTTCCATCTCCATATACTGTTCGACAGGCGCTAAAAATCAAGATCTTATGGTTGTCACCATCGTTCATCTGAAGGAAATCATCAGAGTCCTTGTCCATTCTTCTTCTAGGTGGACTGTGCATCTGTTCTTTGGTGAGGCTGGCTGTTTCCGCCCTAGCGATATGTGACGGTATGTGGTTATATCCCTTCAGGTACCTGGCTGTGGTTACGTTTTCTCTTGTATCTGGCAAAATGTGGTATCTGGCGAGGTGAGGTTGTATTTCCTTACCTGGCTGTTTCCACACTAGCTGTCCAATTTCCACCACCGATTAATCAAACCACTGTTATTTAAGTGAAATATTATGATGTTAACCGTTAACATATAAAAATAAGTCACTGCGGTCCACAAACCAAATCGAAAAAATGCGTTCTCTGTCTAGAAGAAAACAGGGGGTCAGTCACGCTACTAATCACTATCTAATTCGCTCCAGGGAGAAACCGACGTTCGCAATCCAGCCGTCAACCAAAATGGGCGTTCCGGGCCAATAATCGCAGGACCAGTTTCCAAAAACATTTTCATTTTAAAACTTTCCTTACATTTAAATGTAAAGTCATGTGTTGTGAGATCATATAAAGCTACAAGGGATAAAATCAATTTTATTCATTAAGGCTATGGAATACGGAGACTTGAAACAATTTCAGAAATGGCAGTGTCAAAAACAGGGTTTAAAGTTAAGTGTTTCAACTGCCTTTTCCATTGCAATAATACGGGCTTCCAACGTATCATTTTGCAGAGTTTGTTGTGTTAAACATCACTAAATAACGGAAATTTCGGTAGTGACTATGAGTGATTTTACAGAGAACTGAATATAGGCGACAAGTTAAAAGAAACAGATTAGTGGGAGAATTATCTGTTGTTTTCACCTGAATGCTCACGATCTGTATTCTCATTATCATTTGAACCAACACGGATATAATTTGATGAGGGTCGTAATTTCCCGGAAAAAATATCATCAAAGTATTAAACACAACATTAGGCAGTTTTTTCGGAAGAAGAAAATATCTGACGAGATACAGAGGTTAATAATACAGGGTGAACAAGGTAACATCGGACGGAATTTCATACATTATTTACGGCCTAAAGAAGGAAATATCTGATGAGATGAGAATGTTAGCCATTGGCCGTATCCGATTTCCATCAGATACTGATATTACTATGCCTCTCCACTAACCCAGTTCCCATATCAACTACGTCGGAAAAAGGGATAAAGAGTCCCAAGCTGCAATCTTAAATAAAAAAAAATGTCAAAATATGAAGACTAAGTTTATGTTAAAGAGGAGACAAGTTTTAATTTATCTATTCATTTCATTGGGGTTTTACGCTGTACTAAAGAATATTTCACTAATACGACGGCGGCCAGCATTATGGTGGGAGGAAACCGGGCAGAGCCCGGGGGAAACTCACGATCATCCGCAAGTTGCTGGCAGATTTTCCCACGTATAGCCAGAGAGGAAGCCAGCATGAGATTGAATTGAACTCACAGCGACCGCATTGGTGGGAGGTTACTTTTCAACGAAAAGGGAGAAATTTCGCTTAACATATAGGCCACACTTTATTTGCCTTGGTAAGGGTGACGTATTACTGACAGTTTTTAAGAAGTATGTACTGAAATCACACTCTCTCAAAAAGTGGTTAAATATCTAACTTAAACATCTTGCAATGTGTGAACGAAGCCAGCTCCTGTGTTTTTTTCTTCCGGGTGGTTTCGTCGTACTAAAGCAAAATGGCCGACTTCAGCATCCAGAAGTGAAGCTTACTGACCCAACCTTCACTGGCTGAATGAACTCAGCCACAGAGGAAAAAATAAAATAAAAATACCTCTGAAAAGTGCACCAACTGAAAGAAAATTTAGGACAGCGGCCTTATAAAGAAAATTAACCATGTAATATGAAATTGTCAATTCTATAAGATGTTTTTGAGGGTCGTCTGTACCAAGCGCAGCCTTACCATTGCTAGTGTTGACCATACAACCAGGGCATATCTTTGGATAGGAAACAATTCAACGTTCACCTTGCCAAATAGCTGGTGTAAGAGAATGAATCGGAAATTTCACAGAACACTTGACGTTTGATCCCAACTTACCGTTCAACTTTTTGTAATCCATGATCACCTGTCAATTTCTGTTGCAAAAATCTCTTGGCGAAGACTGTGGGTTAGAGTGCTGATGTGTAGGTCTATTCAGGACACGACAGGCAGCGAGAGAGAGAGCCGGGGAAATAAACTGGGGTGACGGTGGGCGCATCCAGGTCTTCGCAACAACAAAACGTTACCAACCTACAAAGGGTGTTGGCTCATGCGAATAGTCCCTGCCAACGCCAGAAGGTGGCCTACATTTGCAGCTCTGTGTAATCTAACTGTGTATAGTTCAACAACATGGAGACTGGTACACGTAGAGTGCTTATACCGACACCTGCCTATATAGGTGTAGGAATGGTACCGGATTGTGACAACAGACATACAGACTCTCTATATTCACCCAAGCCGTACATGAAGTATTGGTAATGATTATCAGATATCATAACGAAGGGCGGCGTGTAATCCAAGCATTCCGATTTCCTTCACCTCAAATCTGATCAAAGTCGAAACTTGTTCAGCAAGAACCCTCAATCATTAATCTATTAGATTGCTGTTTAACGCCATTCTGAGGAATTCTTCACTTAAACGACGGCAGTCAGTTTCAGAAGAGAAGAAAACCTTCTTCGGGGCTTCGGGGTATTAAAACCACAGAACTTTGGCAAGTTATAGACAAACTGTGACCATTGGATACACAAAACATACTGGTGGAAGGTTAGACTCTCCCAGCTGCAACTCAAGCATCCCCACTGCTTATCAAACAGCTAGAATAAGGTAATGTGCAAATTTCATGCCCCTAGCCCGGTTTGAATCTGCCCCTGGTCTATTCCCAAATAAGATACAGACATGACAGGACAGGCCAGTGTGTATTTCTGCCCCCTGTAGGCCTACAGCATGCAGAATGTTACTTTGTCATCAGTCGTAACCTATTACAATAAGAGGGAAAATTGTCAAACGCGGTCAATAGACCCTACAGCACTTGTTAGAAAACTTACAAGACAAATTTATATAACTCATTGGCTGTTATAATATTATGGAATTAATGTTAATGCAGTTGATACAACAGCAGCTGGTTGCCACAATATCTGTAGACATTACACTGGCAACCAACATCACCACTAAACAAACGTTTTTTTGTTTTTTGCTCTTCTTGACGGGGGAGGAGGGAGCAGTCAACTCAGAGATCTTCTCTTCACAAAGAAAACACAGATGAAAATACCACCAAACCAAAAGGGTCTGGCAGAACCAGTCACAAAGGGTACACTTATACAGCATTATCAACAAAAAAAAAGTGTGTACATGTTTGTCACGTATTCCCACTTGAATGAGGTAAGGCCTTAACAAAATATGTTGACATCTGTCACCTGACTGATGAAAGTCAGCATTGGGCAGATCACTGCACTGGTGTGACTTTTCACTGGGTAGATCACCAGACTGTTGTGAGTAATCAAGCTCACGTTTTTGTTTTTGACCTGGAGTGTGATTTGCACACTTAGATTCACACTCCCCAGGTTCCTTATTTTAACCATATGTTATTAGCACATCAAGTGAGTCATCCCTGGGAAGGTTCACCACACTGTTGTGAGTCATCACCACACTGTTGTGAGTCATCACTAAGTAGATCACCACTGTTGTGAGTCATCACTGGGCAGATCCTCAGGCTGTTGTATGTCATCACTGGGCAGATCTCTAGAGTGATGTGAGTCATCACTTAGCAGATCACCACTCTTGTGAGTCATCACTGGGCAGATCTCCTGATTGTTGTGAGTCATCACCGGGCCGATGACTGCTGTAGGTTATCTTGGTGCTGATAGGTGTCATCCATACTCAGAAATATTCTGTTTCAGATCAGATTAGATCTCTTCTGTCAACCATCACTGAAAAGATCAGCTGTCTGAGCTGCAGACTGTCCATCATCAGAGCTCCTCCCATCTCATGCCGACTGTCCTGCATCACAGCTCCTCTCATCTGGTTCAGGCTGTCCATCAGAGCTCCTTCCATCTGGGGCACACTGATCATCATCAGAGCTCCTCCCTTGTGCAGACTGCCCATCATTAGTGCTTCTCTCGTCTGGTATAGGCTGTCCATCATCAGAGCTCCTCCCATTTGGTGCACATGTTCCATCATCAGAGCTCCTCCCTTGTGCAGACTGCCCATCATTAGTGCTTCTCTCGTCTGGTATAGGCTGTCCATCATCAGAGCTCCTCCCATTTGGTGCACATGTTCCATCATCAGAGCTCCTCCCTTGTGCAGACTGCCCATCATTAGTGCTTCTCTCGTCTGGTATAGGCTGTCCATCATAAGAGCTCCTCCCATTTGGTGCACATGTTCCATCATCAGAGCTCCTCCCTTGTGCAGACTGCCCATCATTAGTGCTTCTCTCGTCTGGTATAGGCTGTCCATCATAAGAGCTCCTCCCATTTGGTGCACATGTTCCATCATCAGAGCTCCTCCCTTGTGCAGACTGCCCATCATTAGTGCTTCTCTCGTCTGGTATAGGCTGTCCATCATCAGAGCTGCTCCCATCTATTGCAGATTGTCCATCATCAGAACTCCTCCCATCATCAGTACTCCTCCCATCTACAGTAGATGACTGGGGTTTCAGAATGTACCCACTCCTCTTCGGTACTCCTTCTGATAAGGCTACTCTCCAATCCCCACTCTCTGAGAACTGCAGGAGAATCTCAAAAACTGAAACATCAAAACAGAACATTATAGTTATCATAATACTCAAACCTGCTCAAACCTGATCAAACATGTCACACGAGACTGCTAACATGAGGCATACATTTGATCAGTCCTGTGCAGAGGATGATCAATAATATTTCTGCAAACTGTGAACAAAATACATGGTAATAAAACTTTGATGTTTTCGAGACAGTTTAGGCCATTTAGGACTGGGGTTTCAAAACAAGGGCCACTTTCACAAAACTTTGTAAAGCTTATTTCCAAACTTTTCTCATAACCCAAGTTGCCTTTTCACATCACAAACCACACAAAGTCTTTTATGAAAAAAGTTACTAGAAATATGACTTACCAAGTTTTTCCGTAAAAGTGGCCTCTGAGTCATAACTAATCCTGCTCATGACAATAAATGTGTGTTTGACTTCAGCCCAAGAAAACAACATTCCATGTCAAAGTCCCAAAGAACCAGTTACATTAATAAAATTAGTGTCACCATCCCTTAAACCTTCTATATCACTGCAATGGGATGACAATTCCTTCCACTTTGAGACTTTAAGCTTTGGCAATTGGTCTTTGTGGAATTTATGCCTGTTCGTTTATTTGTCTAGGCTTTAATGTAGCTTTCAGCATTACATTACCTTGGTTGAGGGTGAGCACTGTGCTATAGCGTACAAGCCCTGGCTGCTTGTCCATGTACTCCACTATGGGTAACCTCTTACAGGACACACCGGAACGTTCACACTTTGACCAAGTCACATTCTGCGAGAAAACACAAAGAACACATGGCAGGCTTTAACGTGAATTTTTGACACCAGACAGTCGGCATAAGCCAGCCTACCAGCCAACCAGTCAACCAACCAACCAGCCAGACTTTACCAATTTATGAGACGGATTTTGCTCTACAATCCCACCAAACCGAGGGCTTAGCACATGTCTGGCAAATATATTTGACATTCTTCAAATTTACTTTAACATGAATAGAATGTACTCATTGTATAAACTTACTGTATCAATGGAAAATGGAAAAGAATTTGATCATATGAGTCACATACTTGTATGTTTATTCATTTATTTGATTGTTGTTTTAGGAATATTTCATACAACAGCAGCCAGCATTATGGTGAGAGAAAACCAGGCAGAGTCAGGAGGAAACCCACGACCAGGTTGTGAGTGACATGTAAGCCAAAACAGTGACAACACAAGCGCTAGCCTGACCACCCAGAATAATGGGCTGGTTGGGATATATCTTACCTGTACCCATAAAGCAGGTTCATCAGGAAAGAAACAAACACACCTTTTTAATGCTCTCGTCCACAAAGCCACCAATAATATACACCTTGGACTTGTCCAGGCCTTTTAAGGGGTCTGGGGCATCTGGAGATAAATATACCACTTCCTCAGCTTTAAACACCTCAGTCACGGGTCTTTCCATCATGTCTACCTGCAATGTGACAAAATAGTGGATGGATAAATACATCACAACTGAGCTGTAAACACCTCAGTCACAGGACTTTCCATCATGTCTACCTGCAATGTGAAAAAACAGTGGAAGGATAACTACACCACCACCTGAGCTGTAAACACCTCAGTCACAGGACTTTCCATCATGTCTACCTGCAATGTGACAAAATAGTGGATGGATAAATACATCACAACTGAGCTGTAAACACCTCAGTCACAGCACTTTCCATCATGTCTACCTGCAATTTGAAAAAACAGTGGAAGGATAACTACACCACCACCTGAGCTGTAAACACCTCAGTCACATTACTTTCCATCATGTCTACCTGCAATGTGACAAAATAGTGGATGGATAAATACATCACAACTGAGCTGTAAACACCTCAGTCACAGGACTTTCCATCATGTCTACCTGCAATTTGAAAAAACAGTGGAAGGATAACTACACCACCACCTGAGCTGTAAACACCTCAGTCACATTACTTTCTATCATGTCTACCTGCAATGTGAAAAAACAGTGGATGTATAAATACATCACAACTGAGCTGTAAACACCTCAGTCACATTACTTTCCATCATGTCTACCTGCAATGTGGAAAACAGTGAATGGATAAATACACCACTACCTAAGCTGTAAACATCTCAGTCACATTACTTTCTATCATGTCTACCTGCAATGTGGAAAACAGTGGATGGATAAATACACCACTACCTGAGCTGTAAACATCTCAGTCACATTACTTTCCATCACGTCTAGCTGCAATGTGAAAAAACAGTGGATGGATAAATACATCACAACTGAGCTGTAAACACCTCAGTCACAGGACTTTCCATCATGTCTACCTGCAATGTGGAAAAACAGTGGATGTATAAATACACCACAACTGAGCTGTAAACACCTCAGTCACAGGACTTTCCATCATGTTTAGCTGCAATGTGAAAAAACAGTGGAAGGATAAATACATCACAACTGAGCTGTAAATACCTCAGTCCGGGGACTTTTCATCATGTCTACATGCAATGTGAAAAAACAGTGGAAGGATAAATACACCACTACCTGAGCTGTAAACACCTCAGTCACGGGTCTTTCCATCATGTCTACCTGCAATGTGAAAAAACAGTGGAAGGATAAATACACCACCACCTGAGCTGTAAACACCTCAGTCACGGGTCTTTCCATCATGTCTACCTGCAATGTGAAAAAACAGTGGATGTATAAATACATCACAACTGAGCGGTAAACACCTCAGTCACATTACTTTCCATCATGTCTACATGCAATGTGAAAAAACAGTGGAAGGATAAATACACCACCACCTGAGCTGTAAACACCTCAGTCACGGGTCTTTCCATCATGTCTACCTGCAATGTGAAAAAACAGTGGATGTATAAATACATCACAACTGAGCGGTAAACACCTCAGTCACATTACTTTCCATCACGTCTACCTGCAATGTGAAAAAACAGTGGATGGATAAATACACCACTACCTGAGCTGTAAACACCTCAGTCAGGGGACTTTCCGTCATGTCTACCTGCAATGTGGAAAACAGTGAATGGATAAATACACCACTACCTGAGCTGTAAACACCTCAGTCACATTACTTTCCATCATGTCTACATGCAATGTGAAAAAACAGTGGAAGGATAAATACACCACCACCTGAGCTGTAAACACCTCAGTCACGGGTCTTTCCATCATGTCTACCTGCAATGTGAAAAAACAGTGGATGGATAAATACATCACAACTGAGCGGTAAACACCTCAGTCACAGCACTTTCCATCATGTCTACCTGCAATGTGAAAAAACAGTGGATGGATAAATACACCACTACCTGAGCTGTAAACACCTCAGTCAGGGGACTTTCCGTCATGTCTACCTGCAATGTGGAAAACAGTGAATGGATAAATACACCACTACCTGAGCTGTAAACACCTCAGTCACATTACTTTCCATCATGTCTACCTTCAATGTGAAAAAACAGTGGATGTATAAATACATCACAACTGAGCTGTAAACACCTCAGTCACATTACTTTCCATCATGTCTACCTGCAGTGTGAAAAAACAGTGGATGGATAAATACACCACTACCTGAGCTGTGAACACCTCAGTCACATTACTTTCCATCATGTCTACCTCCAATGTGGAAAACAGTGAATGGATAAATACACCACTACCTGAGCTGTAAACATCTCAGTCACATTACTTTCTATCATGTCTACCTGCAATGTGGAAAACAGTGGATGGATAAATACACCACTACCTGAGCTGTAAACATCTCAGTTACATTACTTTCCATCACGTCTAGCTGCAATGTGAAAAAACAGTGGATGGATAAATACATCACAACTGAGCTGTAAACACCTCAGTCAGGGGACTTTCCATCATGTCTACCTGCAATGTGGAAAACAGTGAATGGATAAATACACCACTACCTGAGCTGTAAACATCTCAGTCACATTACTTTCTATCATGTCTACCTGCAATGTGGAAAACAGTGGATGGATAAATACACCACTACCTGAGCTGTAAACATCTCAGTCACATTACTTTCCATCACGTCTAGCTGCAATGTGAAAAAACAGTGGATGTATAAATACACCACAACTGAGCTGTAAACACCTCAGTCACAGGACTTTCCATCATGTTTAGCTGCAATGTGAAAAAACAGTGGAAGGATAAATACATCACAACTGAGCTGTAAACATCTCAGTCACAGGACTTTCCATCATGTTTAGCTGCAATGTGAAGAAATAGTGCAAGGATAACTACACCACCACCTGAGCTGTAAACACCTCAGTCAGGGGACTTTCCATCATGTCTACCTGCAATGTGAAAAAACAGTGCAAGGATAACTACACCACCACCTGAGCTGTAAACACCTCAGTCAGGGGACTTTCCATCATGTGTACCTGCAATGTGAAAAAACATTCAAGGAGGACAAAATTATTTATGATAATTATTTATTTGTTATTTATCTGATTGGTGTTTAATGCCATACTCAATAATATTTCGCTTATACGACGGCAGTCAGCATTATGGAGGGAGGAAACAAGGCGATGCCCAGGGGAAACCCATCACCATCCGCAGGTTGCTGGCAGACCTTCCCACGTACGGCCAGAGAGCAGACAAAATATGGCAGACAGATACTACTTCAGGGCCGAAAAAATATTTCCATGACTTCTCAATTTTCAGGCAAGTAACTTCTTTCAGAACAGATTAACATGTTTAGAAATGGCAGATTTTTCAGGAACACAAGGCTCTGCCACACAAGCCTACCTGGTAGTTTTCAAAGCCCTGGTTCTTCCTCACACACTCCTGGTACAATAGACCTTTCTTGTTGATTCCCAGGAAGAAGATGTGGAATGGGCAAGTGGACTGTCTGTTAGCTCCATACAGTCTGCACAACTGCTGGGCCACCTTACTCTTCTCCTGGTTGGATAGAGGAGTATTAAAGCAGGTGTAAACTACAGATGTACAAATCATTCTTGCTATAAGGGATCACCCAAGTATATCCTGCAGTTCTACTTCACATTTCCAGATTGGAATTCTCGAACACAAACATGAACGGTGTGGCCTTCATTCACGTCAGTGTCAAAGAAAATGAACAAAAGCCAGTAATTTGAATTGTGAGCAGTTAGCAAGTTGCTCACTCTAGTTATGTATTCATGCACTAGTAAAATGCTTCAATATATCGCCTTTATTGAGTTTTTCTTTCACCTTTCTCACAGTGCCAGCGTTGTTTTAAATTAGCCATTAAATGATTGCAAAAATGATAGGTGTAGACCTGATTCAGGTGTTTAGTTTGTGTTTTGTGAATGAACAGATCTGGATACATGGAAAAGCTCCCTTTAAGCTGCCAGATGGCTCTGAACAATGAAGTAGGATGTTTGTCAAGTACAAATGTACCTAGCCAGGATGTTGACATGATCTCCGGGCTCTCACTGATTTCTTGATGCAATAATTTATTTATTTATATGACTGGTGTTTAACACTGTACTCAAGAATATGTCACTTTTATGACAGCGGTCAGCGTTATGGTGGGGGGAAACTGGGCAGTGCCCCGGGAGAAACCCAAGATAATCCACAGATGGTGGCAGACCTTCCCAAGTGCGGCCAGAGAGCAAGTCAGCCCAGGCTGGATTTAAACTCACCCTGACTGCATTGGTGAGAGGCACGTGCCTCATTATGCTGCACCAGCACACTAACCCCCTCGGCCACGGAGGCGCCCTCCAGCCAAAAAGCTGACAACCATGATATATGTGAAATATTCTTGAGAACAAGGGCCGAATAGTTCAAACCTGTATTAGTACTTATGCACAGCATTAACTTTAGCTCTGTCTGAAGTCTCAGAAGTTTTATGTAAGGCAGTGAGTCTCACTTATATTATACTTATTATACACAACTAGTCCAAGGAATAACACCAATGAAATAAATGATTTCAGTTTGTACCATACTCAAATCATTGGTTTCAGATCTTTTATATCTCAGATTTATGGGGATGACTTAACAGTGGTTCGACTAACTTTGTCCGTCATGTGATTCTCCACGCTGAGGTCCACTCCAATCCGTTGACCATCAACCATAGCTGACCGACAGCGAGCATCCCTCTCCAACTTCTGCTGCCTCTTGCTAAGTCTACCTACCAACCAACAAACAGCACAATCTGTAATATTTCTGGGCTTGTGTTGTTACTAGTATAGATAATCCTGATACCCAAACTGTATTGTACTGAGTAATATATCAAATAACATTTCCTAATGCTTATACAAGAATTCGCTACTCCAGTCAATGTCAAATCTTTGTTTTTTAAATAAGACAGACTAATCTCCCACATGATTTCCCTTGGCTTGATATATCTGTCATAGTTTTGTCAAAGTGTACAGTTACAGTGTATCTGTCAGGGGAGATAACTGAACATGAAGTAATAATTCTGCCCTAGGGGTATAATACTGAAGTATAATTTCTCATTA